>JAWHQI010000649.1:0-397871 GCA_033032865.1 Dactylorhiza incarnata | reverse complement strand
CTCTCGGCTGGGTCGGAATGTGCTGGGAAGCAACAGACTCCGCAGCTTTGCCCTTTTCCGCATGACCCGCAGCACGAGCATAGTCAATCGCTCGGTTCTCTGGCCTCGGGGGACCACTGTGACACACGCTTGCTTTGTGTCCCACCTTTCCGCAAGTGAAACATGTAATTGGACCACGTGCAGTCGTAGCTCCCGACACAGATGAGCGATTTGGTTCCGTAGACTTGAACTTCCTTTTGTTCCTCCTGAACTCCGACTTGGACTGAGAGGCCGGCGCATGAAACTCGGGTTTCTTTGCCACGCCCTGTGCTTGCACTCTCTTCATGTCCAACTCCAGAGATCTGGCGCTTTGCACCACCACATGGAAGCCAAACGTCATTGGGCCTGCAAGGAGCAGCCTCAACTCATCCCGAAGACCTTCATAAAACTTGTTCGTCTTCATTTCCTCATCTTCCACCAAAAACCCTGCATAGCGGCCCAATTTAGTGAACTCGTGCAAGTACTCGTCCACCGAGCTATTGCCTTGAGTTAATTTCAAGAACTGGTTCTGCAACGCAACGCGTTGGGCAGAGGGAATAAATCTCTGAAGAAACGACTTTGAGAACTCCGCCAAGGTGATCTCGGTAATATCCTTACCTTCAAACTTATGCGCTTCCTGCTCTGTCCACCAAAGCTCTGCTTCTCCGTTAAGGAGAAAGGTGGCCAGGGTGACCATCATAACTTATTCCGTTGCTGTCGTCTTTAGAGTTTTTCTAACCGTTGACAGCCAGTCCTCCGCCTCCGTTGGGGATCCGGTCCCCGAAAAGGTTGGAGGATGGAAACTTAGAAAGTGCTGAAGTTGTTGATCACGCGCTCGCGCAACAACTACTCGCTCTACTCGACATTCCACCCTTGGCTCCACTGCAGCCACTGGTACAGGGATCACCACCCTTGGTTCCACTGCAGGTTCCACTTCGGCAGCTGCCACCGGGGCCACAGCCGGAGTAGGCATAGCAGGCTGTGCAAGCCTTTGCGGTTGAGCATTGATCATCGCGAAGACAGCTTCTGCGATTAACCTGATCATCTCAGCAGGAGGAGTGGTCGCTGGCACCTCAGCCGATGCACTACTTTCAGCGGTGTTACGGGGTCGAGACTGCCCCGCAACACTCCTAGTCACCTATAATCGTGCAAAACACAATTTAGTGACCGAAAACATAGCAAACAACAATCATGGAACGCTCAGGTTCCGCAAACAAGTATTTTTTCCATTCCTAAGTGGACATTCTTATTAGTTTTTGTCGTTTTAGGTGAATGCACATCTCGTGCACACCACCCCTTAAAAGGAATTCGTCTCGAATTCGCTAAACTACGGATCGACGCCCTAAGTCCGATACCAAATTGTAACACCCCGCCAGTACAAATAATATAACAGTAGGTCCGGCCTGTACAACCCTATATTCGCCGAGTAGGTTGCCGGGACCCAAGAGCTCATTTGTGCCTCGTTTGTAGTATGATCCAAGACAGAGAGAAAGGAGGGAGAGCGGTAGAGGCAGAAACCTCCCGCTCGCCCAGCAGGAAGAGGCGGAGAAAGGGGAGGGGGGGTCTCGCCCCTCCCTCTCTCGCCCAGCAGGAAGAGGCGGAGAGAGGGGAGGGGGGGTCTCGCCCAGGAGGTTGGGGCGGGGAGGGGGTCTCGCCCCCCCCCCCCCCCCCCCCCCCCCCTCTCGCCCAAGAGGTCGGGGCGGAGAGGGGGAGGGGGTCTCGCCCCCTCTCTCGCCCAGCAAGTAGGGGCGGAGAGGGGGGAGGGGGGTCTCGCCCCTCCCTCTCTCGCCCAGCAGGTAGGAGCAGAGAGGGGGAGGGGCGGTTCGCCCCCCTCTCGCCCAGGGGAGGCCCCCCTCGTCCAGTTTACTATTCGCAGTCCAGTCTGGCTATTCGCAGTCCAGTCTGGCTATTTGCAGTCCAGTGGTCTGCATTTAGCATTTCAGAACAGCGGGATTCAGCTATCCGCAGCCCAATTCAGGGGTATTTTGGTAATCTGGCTGACCAGTTTTTGGCTATTAGCAGCCCAACTTCAAAAATCCTATAAATAGGACCAAGGGGGCACCATTTGGAGGGACCTCTCATCCTAGGCTAGCTCTCTCCTTCTCCCTCTCCCTCCCCAAGTCTTTCTAGGGGGTGAGGAGAGGCTCCAGTGGTGCCCAAGCTTAGTAGTGGCTTGGGAGGGGAAGTTCCAAGGGGACTTCCGGGTACGTGGCGGGACCTCCCCGTTAAGCCCTTGGTCCAGCTCTTAGTTCCGACACCTTCAACCTAGAGCTCTCCCTTGGGGGAAGTAAGGGTTGGTCACCCCTCAGCCTCATTGAGGGCCCCGAACTCCACAGAGACCGAGTATTCGGTTTCAACATTTATGGTGCGGTGAGCGTGGAGAGTGACTGATTCAAGAAATCCTCAAGATGAGCTCCATGGGCGGAGGTGGAGGAAGTTCCGACCCGGGTCACTCGCAGCCCCCGGTAGATGGGGTGATGTTGGAGATGTTCGAAAATTTCAGGCAAGAGGTCCTGCAGACCTTACATGTGACTCTTGCCTCGATAGGCGAAGGCAGGAGAGGAAGTGGTTCAGAGGTCTCGCCCCAACAGGAGGGTGAGATCCCTCTCGACCAACCAGCCAGAGAGGAGGTACCAGGAGGGGGGGAGTGGGGAGGTGCCAGACCCCCACTCACCCAGCCCCAAGGGGACGAGTGGGGAGGCGCCAGGCCCCCACTCGCCCAGCCCCAAGGGGGCGAGCTCAGTAGAGGGGCACCCTCCCCACTCGCCCAGCCCCAAAGGGGGGCGAGCAGAGGAGGTCCTTTTTCTGAGATGATCCTCTCAGCCCCGATTCCGGGGGGGGGGGGGGGTTCAAGGGAGCAGAGATGTCTCACTACTTTGGCAAGGATGACCCTGTCCTGCACCTGCAGTGGTTTGAGGACATGGTCTCCATCATGCCCATGTCGGACGCTTTCAGGTGTCGACTCTTTGCGACAACCCTGAAGGAAAAGGCTAGAGAGTGGTTCCACCAGCTCCCTGCGGGATCCATCTATGCCTTCGAAGACTTACGTCGAGGTTTCCTGCTGCGCTTCTCGACGTCAAGGAAGAGGAAGAAAGATGCCGAAGCACTTTTCAAGGTCAAGCAAGAGCCAGAGGAGCCACTGGCTCAATATCTGGAACGGTTCAGGGAAGAGGTTCACCTCGTCGAAGAGGTGTCCGGGTACACCCTCAAGCTTGCATTCACGTTGGGGCTGCGGGAGGGCTTCTTCAAGGCGGACCTCAAGAGGAGGGCTCCTTTGTCTTTTGAGGAGTTGATGGAAAGGGTGGCCGAAGAAGTTGAAAGTGAAGAGGCCAACCCGGAGTTCACAAGAAGGCAGGCCAAGCTGAGTGAGCCGGAGGCAAGGCAGCAGGGGGGAAGAGCAAAGGCCCCCAAGAGGAAATTCGACCAGGAGGAAGACAGCTTCCAAGAAGAGGGGACCGACCTCCCAGGATGGAGGCAGGGACCGAAAGCACCCTCTCCACCACCCCAACAAGCCATGGTGATCGACCACAGAAGAAAAAGAAATCGTAGGGAAGGAAGGAGGGGCGTCCGAGTGGAGTTGCCTTACTGTGACTTCCATCAGGAGGAAGGCCACGCGACATCCGCCTGCCCCGAGTTCTTGGAAATGAGGGAGGCGAGGGGCCCGAGGCCGCAGCGTCAACAACCAGAGGAGGTCGAGCAGGACCATGCCTGGGAGTAGAAGTCCGAGTCCTGGTCTCCGTGCTTTGTTTTTTCCTTAAGTCCATGTAGTAGGAGGGAGTGTTTTCATACTTAGTTTTTCTTGCATGTAACTGAATGACTAATGTAATAAAAGTTCTTTTCAAGGTATTTGTTCCCCTTGGATGGTTCCGCTGACCGGGCTCTCACTAGACGGCAGGACAGGTTGACCTCCTAGGGAGGATAAGAGATGTTCCCCTTGGATGGTTCCGCTGACCGGGCTCTCACTAGACGGCAGGACAGGTTGACCTCCTAGGGAGGATAAGAGATGTTCCCCTTGGATGGTTCCGCTGACCGGGCTCTCACTAGACGGCAGGACAGGTTGACCTCCCAGGGAGGATAAGAGATGTTCCCCTTGGATGGTTCCGCTGACCGGGCTCTCACTAGACGGCAGGGCAGGTTGACCTCCTAGGGAGGATAAGAGATGTTCCCCTTGGATGGTTCCGCTGACCGGGCTCTCACTAGACGGCAGGACTGGTTGACCTCCTAGGGAGGATAAGAGATGTTCCCCTTGGATGGTTCCGCTGACCGGGCTCTCACTAGACGGCAAGACAGGTTGACCTCCTAGGGAGGATAAGAGATGTTCCCCTTGGATGGTTCCGCTGACCGGGCTCTCACTAGACGGCAGGACAGGTTGACCTCCTAGGGAGGATAAGAGATGTTCCCCTTGGATGGTTCCGCTGACCGGGCTCTCACTAGACGGCAGGACAGGTTGACCTCCTAGGGAGGATAAGAGATGTTCCCCTTGGATGGTTCCGCTGACCGGGCTCTCACTAGACGGCAGGACAGGTTGACCTCCCAGGGAGGATAAGAGATGTTCCCCTTGGATGGTTCCGCTGACCGGGCTCTCACTAGACGGTAGGACAGGTTGACCTCCCAGGGAGGATAAGAGATGTTCCCCTTGGATGGTTCCGCTGACCGGGCTCTCACTAGACGGCAGGGCAGGTTGACCTCCTAGGGAAGATAAGTGATGTTCCCCTTGGATGGTTCCGCTGACCGGGCTCTCACTAGACGGCAGGGCAGGTTGACCTCCTAGGGAGGTTAAGTGATGTTCCCCTTGGATGGTTCCGCTGACCGGGCTCTCACTAGACGGCAGGGCAGGTTGACCTCCTAAGGGGGATATGTGATGTTCCCCTTGGATGGTTCCGCTGACCGGGCTCTCAATAGATGGCAGGGCAGGTTGACCTCCTAGGGAGGATATGTGATGTTCCCCATGGATGGTTCCGCTGACCGGGCTCTCACTAGACGGCAGGGCAGGTTGACCTCCCAGGGAGGTTAAATGATTAGTTCCCCTCGTTAGCTGACAGGATAAGAAGGTCTCTCGGAGAGGTTATGTTTTTCCCCTGAGGTGGTTCCGCTAGTCGGGCTCTCGCTAGCCGGCAGGGTTGGAGGAACTCTCGGAGATGCTATATGTTTTTTCAAGATAGCACCGTTAGTCGGGTTTCCAGCGACACTCGTCGAATACACAGGGTTGGACATTTCTTTCCGAGCGTGTACCTCGCTCGAAAAGAGCGGGGATTGTGTACAACCCTATATTCGCCGAGTAGGTTGTCGGGACCCAAGAGCTCATTTGTGCCTCGTTTGTAGTATGATCCAAGACAGAGAGAAAGGAGGGAGAGCGGTAGAGGCAGAAACCTCCCGCTCGCCCAGCAGGAAGAAGCGGAGAGAGGGGAGGGGGGGTCTCGCCCCTCCCTCTCTCGCCCAGCAGGAAGAGGCGGAGAGTGGGGAGGGGGGTCTCGCCCCTCCCTCTCTCGCCCAGCAGGAAGAGGCAGAGAGAGGGGAGGGGGTCTCGCCCCCCCTCTCGCCCAAGAGGTCGGGGCGGAGAGGGGGAGGGGGTCTCGCCCCCCCCCCCCCCCCCCCCCCCCCCTCGCCCAGGAGGTTGGGGCGGGGAGGGGGTCTCGCCCCCCCTCTCGCCCAAGAGGTCGGGGCGGAGAGGGGGAGGGGGTCTCGCCCCCTCTCTCGCCCAGCAAGTAGGGGCGGAGAGGGGGGAGGGGGGTCTCGCCCCTCCCTCTCTCGCCCAGCAGGTAGGAGCAGAGAGGGGGAGGGGCGGTTCGCCCCCCCCCCCCCCCCCCCCCCCCCCCCTCGCCCCGGGGAGGCCCCCCTCGTCCAGTTTACTATTCGCAGTCCAGTCTGGCTATTCGCAGTCCAGTGGTCTGCATTTAGCGTTTCAGAACAGCGGGATTCAGCTATCCGCAACCCAATTCAGGGGTATTTTGGTAATCTGGCTGACCAGTTTTTGGCTATTAGCAGCCCAACTTCAAAAATCCTATAAATAGGACCAAGGGGGCACCATTTGGAGGGACCTCTCATCCTAGGCTAGCTCTCTCCTTCTCCATCTCCCTCCCCAAGTCTCTCTAGGGGGTGAGGAGAGGCTCCAGTGGTGCCCAAGCTTAGTAGTGGCTTGGGAGGGGAAGTTCCAAGGGGACTTCCGGGTACGTGGCGGGACCTCCCCGCTAAGCCCTTGGTCCAGCTCTTAGTTCCGACACCTTCAACCTAGAGCTCTCCCTTGGGGGAAGTAAGGGTTGGTCACCCCTCAGCCTCGTTGAGGGCCCCGAACTCCACAGAGACCGAGTAGTCGGTTTCAACACGGCCGGGACCCCACGCTATACTAACCATACTAGCTAGGCATTAAAAGGAGATATACAGAAAAGAACTACACCAGAGTATACTAAACATAAGCGGAAGCATAAAGATTTAACATTTCTTTTAAAATTGTCCACTATCCCAGGAATGAAACAAAAGAGTTACGGCCTTAAGGCCTTACATTTAACAAATGTATAGAAATTCAAAACATACATCGGCACGCAGGCCGACAATACAGGAAAAGCAGAAAAGAGGCTGGCCTTTGAGGGCCAACACAGCAAAAGGGCCACCGCCCGCTACTTCCCGCTTGGCTCACCTGCACCTGCAACAACGATCCACCAAAAAGTGGCAAACAGGTAACCGGTCAGCTAGAGCTGACCAAAATTATAACGACCCCACCCCTAAAGCCGGGGTGGTGGTACTCCTTCCCTGCAGGCATACAGTAAAGGCATAGATTGTCAAGGTGCATTCAAACACCACATGTACATGCAATCAACACCAACGTGGGCACGCACAGCCACACATTTCGTGCTCTCAAGGCACTCTCACGGTGTACTCGTCGAGCTACACCTAACAACTCCTTAAATAAAGAGTTCGCATGAGCTATGACCGTCAAGACCAACTTGCCTTACGGTCCAATCCCATCATCATACGGTGCACCGAGGAGCTACCTCTTCACCGATTCGGTATGGGAGCAGGTTCGGTTCAGCTTTGCCCGTGCTCAAATCGTCGGAATCAATCGTCGCGACGCGGGTACAGCTTCACCTCGACCCGAATAACGGAAGGAGGTTTCACACCTCCACGACCAGTTCACTGGGAGCTACCGCCGGCGCTAGCGCTAGCGCCGGGCGGTAGTGGCAGATCTCCGAATCCACCCACAACTTCGGGTATTACCTGGAGGTGACCTCCAGGACTCCCTGCAGTACTCTACTGTACACAGAACCCGAAAATAGCGCAAACAAAACACGGAGTCTTCTCCGGCATAATTAAACACTATAGCCATCACCAATCCCGACCAACCTGTCCGGATGGGTTTCACACACAATGCCTATATCCGTACTACGATTCCGGATGCTAATGCAAGTGACCAAAGGGGATCGAAACGATCAACCCGCTGGAAAACTCCCTTTACCCCACCAATCGGTGGGGGATTTTCCATGCAAACATGTCATAAAAAGGAGGACTTCACTTGTCCAAGTAGAAGATCGCTACCCTTGTCGTTTTCTTGTTCACCATGAGAATCCAAGATTCTAATCGGATGGAAAGGACCGCACCGGACTGCTCTCCGTGGATCTGCAAACGGCTCGCGATTCGGAGCTTCGGAGCTCCGTCAATGGTGGAAGACACCTTCTTCTTCCTCCTTGGCTTTCCTCTTTCTCAAGCTTGAAGAGAGATAAGACTTTAGAAATAAAGAGAATATCTCCTCTGGTCAAGGCTTATGAAATCCCGGATTAAACCCCAGCCATCGAATCTAAGAACATAAGGATTTGACGGCCACGATTTCAAATCACGGATTTGCAACGCGCGCTAGCGCCGGCGCTAGCGCTAGCGCCTGCGCTAGCTTCCGACTCGACGCTAGCGTCTGTCGACGCTTAAGGCTTCCTTCTCGACGCTAGCAACCGTCGAGATGGCTAGTGCCAAGCGGTAGCACTACCGCCTGCGCTAGCTCCCAGCAACCCAAATCTGCTTCAAAGTTTTGGGGTGTTACACTGTCAGGGCAGCTTTCGTCGATCTCAGGGAAAAGCTCAGAGTAAGGAGCGGCGCTGATTTAGAGGGGGTATTGGAAATGAAATCAACACCGACATTTAAATGCGTCACGGTCATTGTGCTCACCGGGCGGCTACAGTGCTCTTTGGAACTTTAATCATTATTATTGCTATATTAATGTACTGCCCAACCTGTATCTTTTGTTTTCCTTCTTCCTGAAACTTCTGCTGTATCTCTATATAAGCAAGTATGTTAGTCTGTTTTATTAAGATAATATACAACCTATTAGCCTTTCCTTGATTGTTTTTCCGTGTTCTCTGTTAAAACATCTCCGCTGAGACCATAATCATCTCCACTTAGACCAACACCATTGTGCGTTTGACGGCGAATCACTTATATGAGCGATTGTTGTGCGTTCGTTTTCTACGGATTGCAGGGGTAGTTTTAATTACCCTCACCCCAAGTTACTCTCACTCCTACGGAAGTTTTACAGTCTGAGTTCTTATGCAATGCATTTTCAGACCTGTGTTTCTTAATTTGAGTACTGATTAATTTTACTGTACAAATAAAATTCTTAAAAATACGTGATATCTTTTGATCATTTATTTAACTGTGTATGAGAATTGCGCTTTCGCTATTAGAAATCCCAACAATTGGTATCAGAGATAAGTTATGTAGGCTACTGATTGGACATTTGGTGAAAGGTTTGACTGCGATGAGTGACGACTAGATCAGCTCCTCATCCTTTCAAATCCGACCTTCATTTGAATTAATCAAGCCACTTAGTCGTGTCCGAGGACAGTTATGATAGGAAAGACTGTGATTCTGAATGAGTGCTCGGAGTAGACAAAGTTCGGAGGTAGCAGAAACTTTAGTCTATGACAGATACACGACAAGGACATGCCCACTTTAGTAATGGATATGTACAATGGGCAGATCAAGATGAGAAATCCATAAATATCGTGAAGACGTATGGCACAAATGAGGTGCTCTTCAGCGTTGGTACTAAGGAGTCTGCAGTCGTTCTTTGGGAGAAGTTGGAGCAATTATATTTGGATAAGAAGGTGACCATGTGACTGCTGCTAAAGCAGAGACAGCATGAGCTGAAGATGCAGGAGGTGGCAATTTGCAGAAATATCTTGTTCAATGGACTTTTGAGTCAGTTGCATGTTGTTGGCTCGAAGGTGGAGGAAGAAGACAAAACTCTGTTGTTTCTTACCTTGCTCTCAGCGTCAAACAAACACATGAAGATCACACTCATGTAAAAGAAGGATACAATGGGGCTTGAGGAGATCACTTCGTCTTTACTGTATAATGTGATGATGCACGACCCTTCTCTTGAAGGCGAGCATGCTTTAGTAGTAGGAGGATGAGAGAGGCAGTTTGAGTAGGGATCTGAGAGTGCATATATAAGACTTATATGCATTGAAGAAGAAGATGAAGACAATGATGTGTTACCATTGCATCCAAACATGTCACATTAAGAGGAATTGTCTGTGTTTGTAAAAATTTGGAAACGTCTAGAATGCGGGTGTGGCGACGCTTCGTCTAGATGATATATAGTTGCAATTTCTACTCGGTCACCAGGAGTCTGAGTGACTATGATAGTTGGATTTTAGATTTTGGGGAATCACACCAGACTTGCTTTGATGTGTCTTCGTTCAGTTCCTTGGAGTTGGCGAACGGGTCGGGCTATCTTGGTAACGACTCGATCGAGGTGTGAAGTTATAACGAGGACAGGGATGGTGCACTTGAGGATGCATGATGGGGTGGTGCGCATGCTTGAGAGGGTGCACGTGGTACCAAAATTGTATAGGAATCTGATTTTCTCTGAGTAGATTAGACTCATAAGGCTGTAGCTCGGCGCGCGGTTCGAGGAGTTTTGACGGTGATGTATGATGACTCAATGTGCTCATGCAAGTTGAGTAGTAGGATAATCTGTACCAGCTGATGGGACCATGTTGCAAAGTGGTGCTCCCATGACTTCTGCTGGTGACATAAAAAATGCCGAGGAGGTGCAGTGGATTGCCCTTCGATGACTCAAGTACACCGAGTTAGGTTCTGCGACCCTAGTGCATCAACATCCCATATGTGAACCATAAAGGATATTAAGTTGGTTTGTGGTAATCTGACTGACGCCTCAGGCTTGAGGTGATGTTTAGTGCAGTTGATGCTATGTGCAAACAATGCTTTTTGCAGTTCATGGTTTGCGCAATCAGTGCTTCTTGCAGATGGCGGTGAGTTGTGAAATCCAAACAAGGTGACGATTGATGAGTTGATTTATATTTCAACCCCACAACTATCACATGTTTCTTTGATTATTATTTAAATCAAAAATAGGATTCAAAGTCCAATTTAGCAGCTGACAAATTTGAGTTTGAATCTCAAATTTTCATTATAAAAGGAGGGCTCAAATTTTCATTATAAATGAGGGCTAGTGATGAAGAATAACAAACCCACCAGATACATCATCAGTTTATCATCTTGGAGAAAGGAGCTCTTGGAGGTGGATCCACGGAGAAGAAGGCGTCGATTGAACGATCGATGGGCAGCTTCGAGTCTACGATGGACTGTAGTGAGTGCGGCGAGGTCGTAGTAGGGCAGGCGGCACAGTGAGCGGGCTCTTGCACGCGAGCTGGCCGTTATTCCACGTCGACTTATCCGGTTGTCGTGGAGTTGGCGACGAGCCGTTGTGAGATTAATGGCGAATCACTTCCGTGAGCGATTGTTGTGCATTCGTTTTCTACTGATTGCAGATGGTAATTTTTATTACCCTTACCCCAGATTATTATCACTCCGGTGGAAGTTCTGTAATTCGAGTTATTTTGCAGTACATTTTTAGATTTGCATTTTTAATTTGAGTACTGATTAATTTTATTGTACTAATAAAATTCTTAAAATTAAGTGTATGTCATCTTCTAATCCTATATTTAACATGTGCATGAAATTTGAGCTTCCACCACTGGAAATTCACAACAATGTCAAGCAAAACCTAGTAGAATCAATAACAAATACTCGATTCGTTGATTAATTTTCAAAATTTTAATTTAATTTCAATTAATAGAGGTATTATGCAGAATTTAATTAAATATTACCCATCAACCTAGGTTAATAGAAAATGTAATGTATGCCTTCATCTCTGTGAGCAATTTAAAATACTTAGTTGGCTTATAAGTACCGATCACATATAAATCTTTGCTCATCAACAGTTATGACCACCGTCAAAAAAAAAAATTCCTTAGGTGAGGTTGGACTTTCACGAACGACGGTTCATAACCACTGCGCTCGTCACTATCACCGCCGCGCCAAAGAGAGCCTGAGTGCACATGACATTCTTACAAAACATAATAATTGTCGAAAACTACGCTCTATATACATACGGGGCATTAGTGCGCTACATTTTGGTAGAAAATGGAGCCCATTTTCAAATGAAGGTCCTTCTCTTCAGTGTGCAGTGGAGCACCACCAAAAATACTCTCACAGTAGACGGAACACTACTGGAGGCTCGATCACGTGTTGTTCGGGTCTCCTCAATTTTCACCGCTCTGATAGCAAATGTAGCGCACTGGCACCCCAAACAAACCATTAAAAACGTGAACGATGGTTTGCGTTAGTCCAGACTTGTACGCACAAGAGTCCTCCTATAACTAGTCACATGACATGATGGAAATATATGAAACAATTATCTGTAATCTATTTATATTTATATAAATGCAACATAAATTTAAAACATTTAAAAAATCTTTCATACTTAAGCCCAATTATTATAAAAAGAGTTCTAATAATATCATGGGCATCCTTCTTTAAAGAATCAAACAAAACTATTACATCATTAAACTTTTCTTCTTTAAAATCATATATGTGCTCCCTAATGTGGGCAAAAATTTGAAAATCGCAAAATCATTTCAAACCGTCTAAACCGAACCGATTTCAAATTTTCTCTCTGAAAAATCGAACCACAAAGAACAATAAACATAAAAATATTATCAAGAATAATCTTCCAATTATTATTATTAACTAAATAACATGTACAAGTTATATCATTTGAATGATTTAATTTTATTTGGATATAAATAAATTTTTTGATGTATATATTTTAAGCACCGAGAAAAAAATTAAGAGTTGATTTTTTAATATGTTTTTAAGTTCATTATTTAATTTCTCAATAAAAACATTCAACCATGTATTTTTCATACAATATGAGTTCTTAATTGCTATATATCATCTACAAAGTAAGTTTAATAATATTTATTTTTAATTTTTCATAAATTTTCTTAAGATTTTAAATAGAAAACCGAAAAACAAACCAAGTAAACAGACCAAAAAATTCAAACTGAACCAATATACATCAGTTTGATTTGGGTTTCGGTCTAAGCCGAAACCCTAAACCCTAAACTCAAACCGAACCACCAACATCTCTAATGTCCCACTCTAGTAGAAGGTGAGTTTAAGCACTCATGACCAATGCACACTCTATTGTCATATACACAAAGAAAATACTAGAAAGTGCAATGTCAGCATGATGATATAATAAAATAAAAATAAATAAAAGTTGTAACAATTATATTTTTTTACTTTTAATTCTCTTAATTTATATTTGAAAACATATGCCATCAAGGATATTATTAAAGACTGTTTTTATTAAGAACATGAATTTAGGCATCCTAATAAAAAATATACTTTTAAAATATATATATTTTATGTAACTCTATTTCTAAACAAAAAAACAAGTAGTTTATAATTAGTAAGGAACACAATTTATGGTTCTACATGACTTCAAGAAATGTTAGCACTAAAATTCATATTTATTAGCATGATGTTTTAGGGCTTTGTATAGAAAATTAATTTATAATACTAATTTTTATTTATTTGTGTAGAAAAATTCATATTTAGACAGTGTAAATTACTTCCTTTTTTTACTGTCACAACAAACAAATTTTACTATTTGGCTAAATTGCATAAGAACATTATGATTTGCATAATGAACATATAAACTAGCAGTCATGCAATGCATCAGTGCACGACTACTCTTGGTTGCAAACAGTCTCACCCATCCATAGATGTTTTGGGTATGCACCGATTAAGCAAGTGCGCACCAAAATTAGCAGACCAAGGGCTCTCTGTCTGTGCAAATTATTTAAAAAGGAAGAAAAAAATATATTTATATTTATAATTACGAGTGACAATGGACGGAGGGACCCCCTACGGCGAACATTTGAAGGGCAATATTTATAAAAAAGTTTTAATATAAACTTATAGTTGGATAATATAAATATAAGTTATAATATATTTACTTATATTAGTTATAGAAACTATTCTTTCATTTAGATAGTAATTTAGATGTTTACAATAATTGGTCAGCTCTTATAGTTGTTGAGTCTTTATTCAATATATGATTGATTGTGACTTCAATTCAATGACAACGCAATTTTGCAAGAAAATTATCTTTATTATAAATAGTATTACATTTTAAATGTAGATAAGGGCAAAATCATAATTTCACGTTGTAGGGCAGTCGTGTCCTGAAAATATTGACCCAGGGCACCCTACCATAGTAGGTATAATAGCTCTAGTAAAATAAACATGAAGATAGATTTGATTTCAGCGAAATAAGACGACTTAGATTTAGACTGTGGTGCACAACATTACACTGTAAGAGGACTTCTTTATGTAATGGTATAGATATACTAGCACCCGTGCATGATATCTCTTGACTATGAATATGCTCCACTCAACCGTGAAAGTATTAGGAGCGCACGGGCTCTGCCCGTGCAACTAATTTGAGAGAGAAGAAAATAAAATTTTGCAATATTATATTAGAGATCAAAAAAACGAAGAATAAGAATACTTAAAAGATCACACTCTCCCCCACCCCTCTCCCCCAAAGCCCTAGCTATTTGAGTGGCATCAAGAGCTCTAGGAAAAGCTTTTACTCTCGCACCGTCTCTCTTTTTCATATCTTATGCAAAGATTAGACGGCTCATATGTTGTTGATGGTCTTATATCAGGACCATATACTCCTTTAAAGAATTTTTAATGTAGTTTATATATATATGATAGACGCGCGTGATGTCGTCAAACCAAACAAGAAAATTAATCGAAATAGAGGCACAATATATCGATGTATACTTGGTGTCCAATTCTTGATAACAGAATCTCTCCAAGGGCCCACGCTTCAAGAGAGCTCAAAATACATAATGATCCCAAAGAAGCTATAGACTCACTACCACTCCCTTATATAAGTGGGAGGGCACATATATACTTACGAAAATGTCTTAAGGCTAAATAGATAGATAAAGGGAAGCATGGTCGGCTCGGGGAGTCAACTAGGGAGCGTCAGATGATCCAAGTCAGCGAAATTGGGATTGTTGCCTTCAAAGTCGAATAGCAAGCACATGTCCTTAAGAGGCATTTGCAGGTGTGCGGGTACGACTGGTGGCAACGTAAATAAAGGCCCTGTCAGTGAAGCTCAAGGTACTGCTGGTGAGATAAGCACTGGGGTGATGATGGGGTTCGAGTGGAGGAAGGATCAGCGAAACTGGAGGTGATGGCTACAAGCTGATCAACAAGGGTCTAGGTAGGGGCGTGTGATCCAGGTGATTTAGATGTGGTGAGGTTTAGATGGTGGCAGCTAGGCGGACCCACGTGCAGGCATACCCGGGCACGTGCCCGGGTTAAAAATATCGCGCACGCGGTGCCCGCCCCTGCTATTTGTTTCTCGCGAAAGCGAAAAGCCCTAAATTTCCAGAAATCGCCGCTGCCAGGCTGCCTTCTGCGACGGGCGACTCGCGCATCTCCGATCTCCCCGACTCCCTTCTTCTTCGACGGCGACTGCTGACTCCCCTTTTCTCCCCGACTACCTTCTTCTCCGACAGCGACTCCCTTCTCCGACGGCTACGGGCCTACGGCTTGGATTTCCTTCTTCGACGGCGACTCCCATTTTCTCCCCGACTCCCTTCTTCTCCGACGGCTTGGATTAGCGCACAGCGAAGTGAGCGAGCTATTCTCGACTTCCCAGTTCCGACAATCCGACATTCCGACAATCAAGAATCCGACTCCGACATTCCGACAATCAAGAATCCGACTGCAGCTTGCAACTTTGCCAGGTAACCTGTAATTTATTGTAAATCCTTTTTTTTTTATTTTGTAGGGTTGAAATGTTGAATGGCTAATTGTCTGATTGCTTCATTGCTTGAGTAGTTGAGTATTTGATGTTTATTGAATCTAAATGCATTTTTTGTGAATATGAATGAATGTATTGCTATGAAATGTCAGATTTTATTGATTTGTGATTTGTCCTCTCTAATGATTTAACAGAACACTCATTCTTCAAGTTCAATTTGTTGTGGAAATTTTTTTTGCAAAGGTTGTTCAACCTAGTCAAAAAACACAAACAGTGGAAGAATCATGTAGTAAGAGACAACGACTTAATTGTGTTGAGGAACTGCTTTCCGATCCTGGGTTAAGACAATCAATTTCTAGTTTTGATGTCAATGATCAAGATAAAATTAGAAGGTATTACCTACAGAAAGGCCCTTGTCAACCACAATTAGAGAATTTCCCCCAAACTGATTTTGGAACAAAAGCTCGGCGATTCAACAAAAAATGGTTTCTTGAATTTAAGAGTTGGTTGGAGTACAGTCAAAATAAAGACGCTGTTTTTTGTCTATATTGTTATGTCTTTCCACAAAAGGGTTGTGATCCAACATTTGTTACTCGTGGCTTTCGATATTGGAAGGATAAGACTATTCTTGAAAAGCATATTGGCAAGCATGATAGCGATCATAATGCTTCAAAAAAATTATGTGAACATTTGATGAATCAAAAACAGAGTATTCCAATAGTTTTTGCTAAACAAGAAGAAACTCAAGCTGTTGAATATCGTGCACGTTTAAATGCCTCCATCGAGTGTGTTCGTTTTCTGTTGCGACAAGGATTATCTTTTCGTGGCCATGATGAGTCCGATGCGTCAACAAACAAAGGAAATTTTTTGGAGCTTTTGGAGTTTTTGGCGTAAAATAACAATGATGTCAAATCAGTAGTCTTGAAAAATGCTCCAATTAATTGCCAGTTAACAGCTCCAAAAATACAAAAATATATTGTTCTTGCAATTGCAAGTGCTACAACATGTGCAATAATTAAGGACATTGGACAAGATTGTTTTACAATCTTAGTTGATGAATCTCGTGATATCTCAAATAAAGAACAAATGTCTATTGTCTTGAGATATGTAGACAGAAGAGGTAAGATTATTGAAAGATTACTTGGGTTTGCTCATGTTTCTGATACTACTGCTTTATCACTGAAACTTGCTATTGACAAACTATTTGCTAAATACAATTTAAGTCTCTCAAGACTACGAGGTCAAGGTTATGATGGAGCAAGCAACATGCGAGGTGAATTTAATGGTTTAAAAATTTTGATTATGAAGGATAATAGTTCAGCCTTTTATATTCATTGTTTTGCTCACCAACTACAGTTAATATTAGTGGCAGTGGCAGAGGGACATCCTGAGATAGCAGAACTTTTTTCGTACATTAGCAATGTATTAAATGTTGTCGGGGGCTCTTGTAAAAGACGTGACTGTCTTAGAGCACTAGAAATTGAAAGGGTTGCTAAAGAAATGAACTGTGGTGAGTTAGAAAGTGGGAGAGGGCTCAACCAACCACTTGAAATTAAGAGAGCTGGAGATACAAGGTGGAGTTCGCATTATGGCACTGTTTTGAATTTCATTCGTATGTTTTCATCTATTGTACATGTTCTTGAAATTATTACACGGGACGGAGCTGATGGAAATCAAAGGGGAACCGCAAGTAGTCTTTTGAAAAATATTCGGACATTTGATTTTATGTTTCTCTTACATCTGATGAAAAACATTTTATCAAAGACACATGAATTATCACAAGCACTACAGAAAAATGATCAAGATATCATTAATGCAATGAATTTTGTTAAAATATCAAAACAATTATTATTCAATATGAGAAATATTGAAGTTAATTGGGAGGCTTTCATCGTTGAAGTATCATCATTTTGTGAAAAACAAAATATAGATGTTCCAAACATGGATGACAAATTGTATCCAGCAGGGAGATCAAGACGTACTGCACGAGACATAACAAATTATCATCATTTTCGGGTTGAGATTTATAATACTGTGATTGATTAGATGCTGAATGAGTTAAATGACCGATTTAATGAAGTAAATACTGAATGAGTTCAGTTGTTTTGATAAGGAGAAGTTGATTCAACTTGCAAAATTTTACCCATGTGATTTTACTCCATTGGACTTACAATTACTTGATGGTCAACTAGATGTATATATATTTGATGTGCGGTCTAATGAGGCATTCTCACAAGTTAAAGGCATCAGTGGGCTTCTAGAAAAAATGGTGGAGCTTAAAAAGCATGATCATTTCCAATTGATTCATCGACTTTTAAAGTTGGCTTGTCTTCTACCGGTTGCAACTGCTAGCGTGGAAAGAATGTTTTCTGCAATGAAGATTATAAAGAACCGTTTGAGAAACAGAATGGAGGATGAATGGATGAATGATTGTCTAATAGCATATATTGAGAAAGATATTGTGGACACAATTTCAAATGAAGAAATTATTACGCGTTTTCAGAATATGCGACCGCGGAAAGTTGTTCTGTAATATGTAAGTTCTTTTGGAATTCACAATATTACAAGTTTTCATATTTATGTAATGTCTAATATTACTATATGTTGTTCTTCTACAATGATTTTTTTTATCTTTTGTAATGCAATTTTTTCATTTATATATAATTTTAAGGAGTGTCCGGGTTTGACAAAAATCCTGGGTCCGCCGCTGTGACTGCTGTAGTGGTCGGGTAGAGGAGGATGACTGGGTTGCATACAATTCCTTCTCGAGTTAATGAGCTTGCTCCATGGCACAATAGAGAGTACTCTGGTTGTGGACACAAAGGAGCGTCCTGATGTGGGGACGCCCGTGAGAAATTTCCTCATATAATGCTCATGTGATACTGCAGTGATTAGAGCTGTCATGATTCCGGTTCTACTAAGATCGTGAACCGAACCGCTAAGGTAACAGTTCTTCAAATTATAATTTTTGGCACCGTCGTGTCAATAGTTCTGGTTCTGGTTCAACAAGAACTAAAACCAAACCAGTCACTAACGGTTCGGTTCTGTGGTTCGGTCCGGTTCCAATCGGTTCTGTGTCATAGTTTTAATTGTTTTATAACTCTATAAGTTGAATCATTAAACACAATCACAAAGATTATTATCTCTTTATTAAAAAGAATAATGATATGGGCAGACCGTTTTTGGCTATTGGCAAATCAAGGATTTGAAAATCAAAGCATTTTTTCTCCTCCTCATTTCCACTAAGGGTAGCCCGATCATTTCTCCTGCTGGAACCGATGGAAAATGCTGTCGGTGGCGAGTTTTTTGAGTTATTCTTCCGCTGAGCAGAGATTCCACCCTCCATTCCCTATTCAGGCGCAGCCTTAGGGGACTCACAGTCCATCGCCACCTCGTTCCAAAAAGGAACGTACCAATTGGTATCAGAGGAATTGTTCCTCCGGCTACCGTTGAATTCATGTCGATACTCCGGGACCGCCGCATCACCTTATTCTGGAGGCCTTCAATTGTCTTGATAAGTCATTCGACTGCCTGTACCAAAAGATCGACGCACTCTCGCTCACTATACCGCCTTAGCCGCCACCAGCAACGCCAACGCCAACGCCATCTCCGCCACCAATAACGCAAACGCCATCGTCGCCGCCAACCCCAACGTCGTCGTCGCCAACCCCAACGCCATCGTCGTCGCCGTCACCGCCAACGCCATCGTCGCCGCCCCAACGCCATCGTCGACGCAGCCAACGCCATCGTCGGCGCAGCCAACGACATCGTCGCCGCCGCCAACAGCATCGTCGCCAACTCCAACGCCATCGTCGCCTCCGCCAACGCCATCGTCGCCTCCGCCAACGCCATCGTCGCCGCCGCCAACAGCATCGTCACCAACTCCAACGCCATCGTCGCCTCCGCCAACGCCATCGTCACCGCGGCCAACACAAATTTGGTTTGACATTAAAAGTCCCGGTCTGACATTAACATTCTCGGTCTGTCATTAACTGTCATTAGCCAAAGTAGGTTTGTCCATATCACCACCCTTTAAAAATACATATTCGAAAAGTAAATTGCAATTCAAATGATTGGAGTAATAATTTCATACTTTCTTAAGTCTAAATATGTAGTTGAAGAATGACAAGCATAAGTATCAACAAAATAGATAATATAGTCATAAACAAAATTAAATAACAAGCGCCAAATACCATTTCTTTATGTTGGCGATGTAGGTCATCGGATTGGCTAATAAAGCTAAGACGCTCACAGACATTACCTGCTTGACACGTGTCATAGTGACGGAGGAGTTCCTCCTTCAATGTGGGCTAAGAGAGATCAGAGACATGTTGGCCCGTCCAACGCACCCAATGGATCGCAAAGCCCTCCAAATAGATAGTCGCCACATGAAGCTTTTGGTTGGCGGGAGTGGAGTGAAAGTCAAAAAACTGTTCGGCGTGGTCGACCCAACCGAGGTGGCCATTGTTGCAAAACACCAGAATCTCAATCTAGTGGAGGTGGGTCGTGTGGATGTCCTCAGCGGAGTGAAGGAACCATGTATAGTCAGTGATGAGTTGATTGGGGAAGGGGAGGGGTGGAGGTGTCAGAGGACAGTGGTCAACGAGATTCGCAAGCTCACGAAGGAGGAGAGTGGGATCTTCAAACGAAGCTTCGAGTCGATGCAAGCCAATGGAATTGATATAGGTAGAAGCAGAAACGTCCTTGTCGGCGCGGAGGGCCATGGAACGAGTCTGAGACAGGTAACCTATGAGCCGGAGAAGAGAATTGAGTGACTGAAACATCGGAGGAGGTTGACTACACTACCACAATGGAGGTTGACTGTGCCTGGTCAAAGAAGATGTGCAAGATGTTGGACGACGTCGAGGGAAGAGCCAGAGGGGGTGCCAACTGCTGGAAGGAGGCAAAGGGTTGTTGGACTGAACAGTTACACGAAAAAGGAGTTGGAAATAACTGTGAGAACGTCCCGGTGCGAGATTGGAAGCTAGTGTGATCGAGGAGCGGGTTTGACCATGTTGAGGTGCATGAGGATGTTGATCATCGATCGAATCAACGACCACGAGTGAGAGGCATTGTGGACGGACTACAAGGTTGGAGCTCATGCGTGCGCAAACGATGAGCAACACCAAACAATGACCTCATGAAGACGAGTCGATAACATGCACGGACGATGAGCTTTGCAAGGTGGTGATCCTGCATGGACGAGTGGACGATGCACACAGACGATGAGTACTGTTAGACAGATGATACAATATAGAGGAGTTGGCGCGTCAGGGGACTGGCTGTGGAATGGAGTTGGGGTAGGGAATGCAGAACCAATTAGGGTACATGATGGAATCCTAAGTGGGTCAGTAGATAAGACCAATTGATAGCCTCGCGCTATCGTCAAACCAAACAGGAAGATGATTAATCGAAATCGGAATACAATACATCGAGGCATACTTGTTATCCAACTCTTGAGGGCATGGCCTTTCCTAGAGCCTACTCTCCATGATAAGTGAAAGACTCACTACCACTCTCTTCTAAGTGAGAGTGAGATGTATATAATTGCAAAAATGCCCTAACTACATAGATAGATAGGGAAGCATGACCGACTCGGGTAGTCATCTTCGTATCAATGTATGTGGCACTACTCAAAGCAATAAAACTGCTTATTTATAAAGTTTAGCCCCAGTGACTTACTGCGTTCCCGAGAAAACATCGTTCATCCAGAGCAATTTCGCCGTGCAATCCACTTTCCTGCAGAAAGCGCTAGCACAAATATCAAGAGCAGTGATGATAATTGACTTTATTACTTAACATAAACTCTGTTTGTTTGGGCATTTTTTCTCCATTGCATTTTTCAGAAAATACAAACTCAATTTTTTGCTAGTTTTGAATAGCTTTCATTTGGAACCATTAATCACTCAAAACATGTAGGGAGCACCATTCAAAAATACTATGTTATCTTAATATCGAACCACCACCGCCCACTCAAACATGCTCATAATCATGTTGAGGGAGAAAATTGTGTCCGTGAATTTAGTATATCTTTTGGTGGTGCGTGATTTTAAATTCTAAAATTATAATTTTTAATCGTTTAGTAAAAAAAACAAAATTTGATCTTTGTGTGGTGAACCAATCATGTGATACGTTGCACCAGAGTCAAAGATCGACTGAGTAGAGCATGAGGCAAAGAAAGCAATTGAATATTTTGTGATACCTAGTGCTAGGGAAGCAAATGAAGAAGCTCAATCGTAAACCATGCAAAAAATGTCGCAATGCCTAAAATTCTTCTAAATTGAGTCTATCAAGTGCATTAGTAGGAACAATGAGAAGATGCGCAATACGAGTTCTCAAAAGTACTTGGCCTCTTCCCCTTCGTTGACCCCACATGAACTAGATCTACCTCTTTTGGGTGGTCGATCATGAAACTTATAACAATTCTCTTTGGTGCGTGTTGGATTGTTGCAAGAATTACGATCAGATCAAGTTGAAGAATCTTATCTGCTAGTCAATAAATCCAAAGGACGAGAAACATCAACTGCAAGTGATGATCTACCCCCATCAATAGAAATGGATCTGGAATCCATGCGATCGAATTCAATGTTGTACAATCCCAAAGGTATAATGCAAAGACCGTATAAGCACACTGTTACGATCACGGATAAATTCCAAGAGGAATCCGGCAAGGGGAAAGGCCGGCGGAGCAAGAGGGAGACGAAACCCTAGAAGTGAGGAGGGGGAGAACTAGAGAGAGAGAGAGAGGAAATTAGAGAGATAAAGAGAACATTAGATTCTTTCTTCTATGCCAATTACAAGACCCCAAAGACCATATATATAGGCACCGATGACACAATTGTAAATAACACAAACATACAATAATATTAAAATACTTGAACGTCACGACACGACTCGACACAACGCTTGAACCATGTAAGAAATGATACACTCGACCCATTTCCTCTGCTTTTGAAAAGCATCAACATCCTCAATGCATATGAGAGAGGGGGTGAAGAAAATCATATTCCTGAAAAAGTTTGACATCACTCTGAGCAGTATGGAGAGAATATCTTCTCTACTTGAATGAATCTATAAACATTACCTCCAAGTTGGAAGATTTGCATACCACATATCACCTAATCAAGGTTTTGTTGAGTTCATTGTCATTCACTCTCTCCCTTCTCTCTCTCTCACACTCACTTTACAAATTGAAAATACAAGCATATTGTCACGACTCACCATATTTGGCCCGCCCATGACAATTTCTTTGCTAGCCCCAAGAAGATTCTAGAGAAATCCAGAGTCTTGGAGAATCCTGTACATAAGAGAATGCATGAAGGTCATAGAGAATTCTAGGATGATCTCATGAGAATATTCTAGCATAACTTAGATGATTCATGAATGTTGTAAATACAAAAGACGTATAGAATAATCTGGAATAAAAGACATTATGGATTCTTCCACACTTTAAAGGGAAAATTATTTGGGGCCAATAAAAAGGGAGGACTTAACCATCCAAATTTTAGAAGCAATATAGTTCTGAGTTCTCTTCATTTGTGAGCTTTCTCTTGAGTTGTTTCTCCATTCTTCTCTTTATCACCAACAAGATTTTGCAGAAAACTGACTTAGCTAGCTACACAGAGTGACAAAGAAGAGCTAAGACTGCACGAATGCATGCGAGAAGACAAATCTGTGATAGTTGGTGTCAGAGTCGGGTTTGCTCAAGTTTGCGGCGGGTGCTACAAGAAGACTTAGATGGCTGATGAAATGGACAACTCAAGCATGAAGGAACGCGACAGGGAGGTTGCGCAACAAGATAAAAAGAAGAAGCAAGGCCAAAGCAAACCTCGTGAGAAAGGACACTTGGATATTACCTTGATGGATTAGGACAAGTGCATGACTACGGTGGAACAGGACCACCTATATGTTCGCTAAGAACTAGAGATCGTCAAGCAACTGCTACCAGCTTGCAGAGAGTTGGAACTCCTAAGAGCACAAGTACAAGCTTATCTTGATGGTAATGTAGAGCTAAAACAAAAGTATAATCGGTTGAAGGAGGACTATGTGGAGAGTATCACAATTTTGGAGGACGAGTTGGCCTTATGCAAGAAGGTCATTGCTACTGTGTGAAATGGAAGTGGCGCAACAAATCCTAGAGTTGATGTACCAAAACCAAAACTCTTTGTTGGGAAAAAAGGATTCTAAGAAAATTGAACACTTACTTTATCAAATGGAGGTCAACTTCGAAGTATGCTATATCACAAATAAAGCTCTTTAGTTAAAAATTGCTAGCTATGATCTTTCGGATATTGCATCTCTTTGGTGGCAACAGAAGATTGCATACATAAAAAAGGAAGCATGCAACTTAGACACATGGGAGGAGTTTAAAACTAAACTCAAGAGACACATCTACCGAGAGAATATCGCAAATAAAGCAGAAAGAAGTTGAAAGAACTCAAGCAAAAAGGTTCAATCACTGACTATGTGAAGGTTCAATCACTGACTATGTGCAAGGTACGTCAGGAAGACCAACTCTTCAACTTCAAGGATGATCTTCAAAATTGGGTGAAACAAGAGGTACATCGGCGCGATGCAAAGACGAAAGATGAAGTCATTGTTGCAGCCATGGCCATTATAGATCCAAAGACAACCAGATGCGGCGCCTATGAAGAAGGGCTACAAGAATGATCACACCAAAGGTGGGGGAGAGAGTCAAGGGTCGCGGAGACCTCCTAGAGGAAATCGAACTTCTACTCGTAATGGGAAGAAGATCAATGACGGAAGCAAGAACTTTATGCCAAAAGGTGGATGTTTTATCTGCAAAGGTCCACATATGATGAACAAATGTCCAAAGCTGAGTTCGCTTTCAACATTTTAAGAGAAGGATGCAACATGATATGAGAATGGGGAAGGTACGAATCAAATTTTCTCAATGCAACTTCTAAGCTCAATTGGTGATGAGGAATGAAAGAACTCCATAGTTAAGCGTGCTTGGGCTGGAGTAGTCACGGGATGGGTGACCTCCTGGGAAGTCCCTGCGCGGTCGCTTAACTGAAGCATTACTCATGAAAAGGGGGTTGCAACCTCCAACAACCCACTGTGCCTTGTGGAAGGACAGAGAGGGATTGGGGTGCACGGTCTGCAGACCGGTTGAGGCAGACCCTTTCGAGCTGGATGATGGGGGTGCCGACGGTTGTCCTTTCGAGCCGTGTGCTGGGGAGATGAATGTGAAGTCGACAGAGAAAGGAATCAACAAGTGTTGATGTACATAGAGGTCATGATCAATAACAAGTCCACTAGAGCTTTGGTGGATATGAGGACAACTCACAACTTGGTGATCGAGGAAGAGGATTGAAGGCTTGGACTTCAAGTGATAAAGAGCAATGAATGGGTGAAGACTGTGAACGTGCATGCGAGACCATTGTCTGGAGTGGCTCGTGGCGTGGATCTACGCTTGGGAACATGTTGGGGACAAGCGAACTTCTCAATTGCAACAATGGGTGATCACGAAATTGTGTTGGACATGGACTTCTTCAACATGGTGAGTGCACGATCTACATCACGGAGAAGGGAGCATTTTATATGGTCCCCACGATTAGGGGGACACCAAAAAGCCATGGGACAAGATAATTGTCAGTCATGCAAACTGCAAAAGAAGTTAAGAAAGACGAGCCTACTTTCTTAGCTATCTTGAAGGAGAATGTAGCAGACAAAAAGATGGAGGAGGTGCCTCCACTTAGATGGAGGAGGTGCCTCCACTTATTGTTGAAGTACATAAGGATAATAAGGACATTAAGCCCGCAGAGTTACCAAAGAAGTTGTCACCCTACAAGGAGATGGATCACAGGATCGGGTTAAAGCTTGGATTAAAACCGCAGACAAAGGCACCATATCGGATGGCTTCACCTGAACTCGAGGAGTAGAGAAAGCAGCTAGCTACAAGAGCTGCTTGAGGCAGGGATGGTCAGACCGTCAAAGGCACCATTGGACGCACCCGTACTTTAAGTAAAAGGATTGAACACTATGACTATGTACAGACTACCGGGCGTTGAACAATGTGACGATAAAGAACAAGTATCATATTTCATTGATTTGTTCGATTTACTTGGAGGTGCAAGGATATACACAAAAATGGACTTGCAAAATGGCTACCACCAAGTGCAAATTAATAAAGGAGATTAGCCAAAGACCACTTGTGTGACAAGATATGGATCATTTGTGTGGTTGGTGATGTCGTTTAGCTTAACCAATGCACCAACAACCTTTTGTACATTGATGAATTAGTTCTTTCACTTGGAAAGCTTTGTAGTAGTGTACTTAGACGACATTGTTATCTATAGTAACACAATCAAGGAATATATTAGGCATCTTCGCTTGGTATTCCAAGTACTACAAGAGAATGAGCTTTATGTTAAGAGATCAAAATGCTCTTTTGGCCAAGAGAAGGCACAGTTCCTTGGATATGTCATTAGGTATGACCAACTACAGATGGACATGGGTAAAGTATGGGCGATCATCAAATGAGACCCACCAATGTGACGGAGTTACGATCATTCCTTGCCTTGGTGAACTACTATAGGTAGTTCATCGTGGGATACTCAAAGAGAGCAATTGCACTCACGAACCTGCTCAAGAAGGACAAAGCTTGGACTTGGACGGAGAAGTGCCAACGAAATTTTGAAGATCTGAAGACGTCCATTAGCATGGAGTCAGTGCTAGCACTATTGGATTTCAACAATAAGTTTGAGCTATATACTGATGCCGCGGACTTTGCCATTGGAGTATTGTTGCAAGGGCACTCATAGTTTTTGAAAGTTGCAAGTTGAACAAGACAAAGTGGCAATATATAGTACAAAAGGAGATGATTGTCATTATCCATTGCTTACAAGTATGAAGACACTACTTGGGACACAATTCATGATCAAGACTGACAATGGAGCAATGACTTACTTACAAACCCAAAGGAAGTTGCCAACAAAACAAGCAATGTGGTAGGACTTCTTAGCATAATTTGACTGTCCTAGAACACAAACTGGGCAAAGCCGACGTAGTGTCGGATGCACTCAGTCGCCGAGCAAAATTAGCAGTTATCTCCATGGTGAAGAGTGATCTCATGGAGAAAGTAAGGACTTGATGAGGGTTCCATGTCTAAAGAACTTATGCTACTAGATAAGAAAAGGTCGGGACAAGAGATTTTGGATAGAGGAAGTGTTACTCTGCACAAAAGGGAGTAGGATATTCATATATAAGTGCAAAAACTTGTGAAGGAATTTGATCAAAGAATGTCATGACACCAAGTAGGTTGGACATCCATGCCAAAAGCGTACTTTGGTCATGATGGAGGACTTATATTACTGGCTATAAATGAAGGATAATATTGAATTGTATGTGAAGGCATGTCTTATTTGTCAATAAGAAAAAGCAGAGAACAAGCAATTGTCTGGGCTCTTGATGCCATTAACAGTGTCAGAGCATCCGTCGGAAACATTGACGCTTGACTACATCAATGTTTTACCCAAATATGAAGGTTATGGATCTATCTTAGTGGTGGTAGATCGCTTCTCCAAACACGACACATTCATACCAAGTGTGAAGGACACAACAACATAAGAGACGACCCAACTGTTCTTCAAACATGTGGTGAAGTATTGGGGGTTGCCGAAGAACATTGCGCATGATCGAGACCCTCGTTTTGCTGGGAAGCTATGTGCAAAGCTATTTAAGTTGCTATGGTCAAAAGTAAACTTCTCCACAAGCTTTCACCCTAAAACACATGGGTAAATAAAGAGGGTAAACGCACTACTTGAGTGTAACATGTGGCACTTTATAAGTGAGAATCAACAAAATTGAGAAAAACTCATGGACGCGCAACTTTCTTACAACTTTAATGCTGAGTCGCCTTCCGAGAGAATAAAAGTGAGATGCTCCGGAGAACAAAAGTGAGAATGCTGAGTCGCCTTTCGGGACGAAGGAAATCTTCAAGTCCCGAAGGAGAATTCCGTGAAAGTCTGCAAGAAGCTCTCCCGGGTCCAGAAGGCAAGGTCCTCCCAAATGAAGGCTCTGGGCTCCTTTTATAGCTTTGGCCGGGGGTAGCCCGGTAATTTTGTCGTCGTAACCACCATAACCACCCGGCGGAAGAATCACGTTTCCCGGTTCAGAGTACACAGATCGCCATTTTTCGTAAATGACCGTCTTGCCCTCGGGCAGTTCGGGTAGCTTTGTTGAAGACGAAAAAGGCGACAAGACGTTCCTGCAATCTGAGAAACTAGAAAGACAAAATGTGAGCATGCTAGAAAGACGAAATGTGAGCATGCTAGAAAGACAAAAAAGTGAGCGTGCCCGAAATGTGAAAGTGATCTGAGCGCGCTTAGAAGTGTTCTGAGCGCGTAACGAATGGGGAATTGCTCTGAACGGAGTCCGGAGCCCGAAAAGCGGGCGGCGAGCCGGAAGAGGGTGGACTCACCCCAACCATGCTACGGGGGAGAGCGGTTCGACCGTACCTAAAGGCGGGCGCGGCGCGACCGCACCCGAGGGAGGGGCACGACCTGGCTTGGCCGCACCCTACATGGGGTGCGGCTTGGCTCGGCCGCACCCAAGGGGGTGCGGCTTGGTCGCATCCCCCACTATGGAGGTGCGGCTATTCGCACCCCACTAGTGGGGAGCGGGCTAATCGCACCCCAGTAGTGGGGTTCAGTCATGGCGGGGCGCAACGTGGTTTCGTGCGTGTTTGCGTGTTGGGGGCGGAAATGGCGGCTTCGGCTTCTCCAACTCGGGCGATCATGCGTTGACTATTGACCCCACCTCCCTTGAGTGGAGTTTTCCCTAGACGCACCCCAAGGCCTCTACGGATATGCAACATAAGCCCCCCAAACCTTCGGAGTCCGGGCTTCTGCGCGGAGGAGTTCGGAGGTTTCGATTTTTCTGCGGCGGCTTTGATCATTGCTTTCTTTGTGGTGCCTTGGGTAGGAATTGCAGTCGGAGGATGAGCGTGCTATTGTTTTTGACTCCTTGTTCTGTTTAGGCGCATCTCGTTCTGCGCTGCGTTGTGATAGCGTTCCCGTGACCCTGCTGCCCTGGTTGTTGTCGAAGTGCATGTCGATTTGCGGGAAGATGCTTCAAGTTGGCCGGCGAAGGGTGTTCATACTTTGAGATTGTTGCTGGCTTGCTATTTAGCGTTGATACCCGAACCGTTTGATGGCTTTTCACAAGATAACGGATGAGTCTGTGCGGGTTCGAGCCTGCGGGTTTTTCATAATAACAATAAGAAATCAGTTTGCGCGAGTCTGAGCTCGCGGATTTTACATAATATAGGCTCGGCCGGTGAATAGCGGGTGTATTCAAACCGGGGGCGAACGTAAGGGGGGCAGGCCCCTACGACGTCGGGACTTGACGGCGGAAGAGAAGGGCGAACCTTCAATCGACGGCGGTGCAAAATCCCAGGGGCAGGGCCCCAAAGTGGCTGGTGAATAGCCGGTGTATTCAAACTGGGGGCGAACGTAAGGGAACTACCCCTACGACGTCGGGACTCTACGGCGGAGGAGAAGGGCGAACCTTCAATCGACGGCGGTGCGAAGTCCCCAGGGCAGGGACCCGAGATGGCCGGTGAATAGCTGGTGTATTCAAACCGGGGGCGAACGTAAGGGGGGCAGGCCCCTACGACGCCGGGACTCTACGACGGAGGAGAAGGGCGAACCTTCAATCGACGGCGGTGCGAAGTCCCCGGGGCAGGGCCCCGAAATAAAGATCTTTCTTAATTGAATCTAGATGTCAAAGCATATACATATTTTTATAGTAAAAAATCATTTTGCGCATAGTTTTTGCAATACGAGATAAGTTCGCACGAGTCTGAGCTCGTGGTTTTGCATACAATACATAATATAAGATAAGTTTGCACGAGTCTGAGCTCGCGGCTTTCTACTTGATAGAAGACTTGATGTTACTGATAGAAGCGGCGCAGGTTCTGGGCGTTCCAGGTGCGTGGTAGAGTCTTTCCTTCCTCTGTTCTGAGCATGTATGTTCCGGGTTTTACGACCGCAGTGACAACGTACGGACCTTCCCAAGTGGGTGAAAGTTTATCTCCTTGGGGGCCCTTTCCAGCCACCTCGATGTTGCGTAGGACGAGATCTCCTACGTTGATTGGTCTGGGCTTCACCCTTTTGTCATAGAGCCGGGCTACGCGCCTTTGGTAAGAGGCGGCACGCTGGGCGGCGGCGTCCCGGACTTCGGGGATTAGGTCGAGGTTTTCCCGAAGTAGCCCGTCATTTTTGCTGGGATCGAAGGTTAGCACTCGAGTGCTCGGAATGCCGATGTCGATGGAGATGACAGCTTCAGTACCGTAACAGAGGTTATATGGCGTCTCTCATGTGGGAGTCATCTCTGTTGTTCGATATGCCCATAGTACGTTTGGGAGTGCGTCCACCCATTGTCCCCCAGCTTCTTCTAGGCGCGTCTTCAACCCTTTGAGGATGGTGTGGTTCGTGACTTCTATTTGCCCGTTGGTTTGCGGATGCGCTACGACAGTATGACGAAGGTTGATCTTCAGGTCCTCGCACATCTTAGTGAAGGACTTCCCGGTGAACTGAGTGTCGTTGTCCGCAATGATTGTTGCTGGGAAACCGATGCGGCAGACGATGTTCTTCCAGACAAATTGTTTAGCGTTCTCTTCCGTGATTTTGGCTAGGGGCTCCGCTTGTATCCACTTGATGAAGTAATCGATGGCTAAGATGATGAACTTCCTCTGCCCGGAAGCTAGAGGTAGGGGGCCGAGGAGGTCGATTCCCCATTGCGCGAATGGCCACGCACTTTGGAGTGTGGAAAGCGCGACCGGGGGCTGATGAGGCACGTTGGCATGCAGCTGACAGCTCCTGCACTTTTGGACCAGCTCGGTTGCGTCCCTCTTCATTGTTGGCCAATAGAAACCTTGGCGTAGTATCTTTTGTGCCAACGCCTTCCCGCCTAGATGTTCTCAGCAGACTCCCCCGTGCACTTCTCTGAGGGCGTAGTCTGACTCGCCCGCCGGTAGGCATTTTATATATGGTCCTGAGAACGCCCGCTTGTAAAGCTCCCCGTCCACGATAGTGAATGATGTCGCCCGCATCCGTAATCTTCTTGCTTCTAGGCGGTCTTCAGGGAGGTGTCCGTGCTCGAGGTAAGCTCGTAAGGGGGTCATCCAGGATGATTATTCCTGGTGGATGGTTGCGATCTCCCACGGCCCTTGAATACTCGGAATCACGATTTCCTCTATTCGGCGTCTTCGAGACTGGTAGCTGGAGGGTGAAGTGGCGAGCTTAGATAGAGCATCTGCCCTGGAATTCTGCTCCCGGGGAATGTGCAGAATTTGATATGACGGGATCTTCTGGAGGAGTAATTTTGCGAATGCGAGGTATTTCGCCATCTGGTCGCTCTTGGCCTCGTAGTCTCCTTCGACTTGTGAGACTACGAGTTGAGAGTCTGCATAGATCGTTAAGTTCTCTGCTTTGCAATCGATGGCGAGTCGGAGGTCGGCGATCAGCGCCTCGTACTCTGCAATGTTGTTTGTCGCGGGGAATTTTAATCGGAGGCCGTAATCCAAGGTGATCTCATCGGGACTTATGAGGAGCAGTCCCACTCCGGCCCCTTCAGCTCCTGAGGCACCGTCGACATAGAGAGTCCAACGGGGGCTAGTGGTGTCTTCGACAAGAGCTGCTTCTGGTGGGATGGTGTACTCTACTACAAAGTCGGCGAGCACTTGTGACTTGATGTCTGGTCGGGACAGGAATTGGATGTCAAATTCGCCGAGTTCTACGACCCACTTCACTAGTCTTCCTGAGACTTCTGGTTTCTGGAGGATTGCTCGTAACGGGAGGTGAGTCAACACTTTCACTGTATGAGCCTGGAAGTAGGGCCGAAGCTTTCTGGCGAAGAAGACGAGGGCCAAGGCTGTCTTGTCTGCTGCCGGGTATCTGGTTTCAGTGTCGGTGAGGACCTTGCTGAGGTAGTAGACTGGTCGTTGCACCCCTCCTTCGTCTTTCACGAGTACCGAGCTGAGAGCCGTAGGTGAGACTGCTAGGTACAAGAATAGAGTTTCTCCGGAGACGGGTTTTGACAGAAGCGGTGGCGAAGCCAGGTACTGTTTGAGAAGTTCGAAGGCAGCCTGACACTCGTCAGTCCACTGGAACCCAGAGTGGCGCGCTCCCCGAAGAATTTTGAAGAAAGGGAGGTACTTGTCTCTTGTCCGCGACAAGAAACGAGATAACGCGGCGATCCTCCCGTTCAGACGTTGCACTTCCTTAATTGAATGAGGTGGTGACATATCCTCCAACGCCTTGATCTTCTCGGGGTTGGCCTCAATCCCCTGATGGATTACCATGAAACCCAAGAACATTCCCGCCGTCACACCAAATGCGCATTTGCTGGGGTTGAGTCGCATCTGGAAGCGACGGAGAAGCTGAAAGCACTTTCCCAAGTCTCTCAAGTGGTCGCAACGGTGGACGTTTTTGACTAACATGTCGTCCACGTATACCTCCATCGTTTTTCCAATGAGGTTCTTGAAGACCTTGTTCATCAGTCTCTGATAGGTGGCTCCGGCGTTCTTAAGGCCGAACGACATCATTTTGTAGCAGTAGACTCCTCTGTCGGTGCGGAAGGCGGTATGTTCCTCGTCCGCGGGATTCATCCTTATCTGGTTGTAGCCGGAATAAGCATCCATGAAGCTAAGTAGCTCGTGGCCGACAGTCGCGTCGACGAGTTGGTCGATCCTCGGGAGAGGGAAGCTATCTTTTGGGCATGCCTGGTTCAGGTTGCTGTAGTCGACGCACATTCTCCACTTCCCCGAGGCTTTTTTTACCATGACCACGTTGGCGAGCCACGTGGGGTATTCCGCTTCGCGTATGAATCGTGCCTCCAGGAGTTTAGCTACTTCCTCTTCGATCGCCTTCAACCGCTCGGGGGCAAAGTTCCTCTTCTTTTGAATTACAGACCTGCAGGCGGGGTTGATGTTTAGAGAGTGATAAATGACTTCGGGATCTACCCCGGGCATGTCTTCTGGGCTCCAAGCGAAAATGTCTTCGTTTTCCTGTAGGAAGGTTGTGAACTCTTCCCGCTCTTCTGGTGACAAGAGCGACCCGACCTGAACAGTCCGAGTTGGGTCTTGTTGGGAAAGCGGTACTTCTACTAGTCATTCGACGGGCGCTCCTCGCTGCAGAGTAGCTTCGTCTCGCAGATCGAAGTTATTGATGTTGAGAGCGGTTTCCTTTGCTGGTTGAGCTTGCTTCAGATAGCAGGTTCTGGCTGCCTCCTGGTTCCCTCTTACGACCCCTATGCCAGCGGCGGTCGGGAACTTCATAGCCAGATGCGGAATAGATGAGACTGCTCCAAAGATAGACTGGAGCGGTCTCCCGAAGATGGCATTATAGGCGGAAGTGGATTCCACCACCACGAACTGGATGTTGTATGTTGACTGTCTCGGAAACTCGCCCAATGTGACAGGGAGAGAGATCATGCCTTGAACAGGGACAGGTCGGTTGTCGAAGCCGTAGACGGGCCCGGCTGCAGGGCTGAGCTGATCCTTTGTGAGCTTCATACTTTGCAAAGTAGAAAGGAACAGAACATCAACTGAGCTTCCGTTATCGACCAATATCCTCTTCACGTTAAAGCAAGGGTCCCCGATCCCTGCGCTGATTACGAGGGGATCCTGGTGCGGTAGTCGTAATCCGTGCAGGTCTTCTTCCCCGAAAGCGATCGTAATGTCCTGTTTGAGCTTCTTGTCTTCGTGGTCTCTCGGGGGTTTGACAATCGAGAGGATTTGCGCCGCTAGGACGGGAAGTCCAGCGATCATTTCGATTTCTCCCACCATCGGCCTTCCTCCTTCCGCGCCCCGGGGAGCGGGAGGCTGCTCCCTTGCATCCCTAGGCTGCTGAGGCTGATTGGGAACCTGGCCTTGTAGGAATCTCCCTAGGAGTCCCTGACGGACGAGTCGTTCGATTTCGTCTTTAAGTCTGGTACACTCTTCAGTGGTATGCTCGGTCCCCCGATGGAACTCGCAGTACCTGGACTGATCGCCCCTTGGGTTTGGGGCTAATGCCCGAGGTGCGCGGAGCTCTGGGTTGTTCTGAATGGCATAGAGTACATTTGTTCTGGTGGTATTCAACGGAGTGTAGACCCTGGGAGGCTGCGGACCCAGGTCTCTTTGGGGGTCGAGGCGACGTTCATCACTACAGCGTCCTTCGTCACGCCGCTCTTCTCGTCCACGAGGGGCTTGATCTGACCCCCTCTTTCTTCCTTGGCTACCTTCGAACTGTCGACGGTGCGCTTCGATGGCCTCGTCGACAGCTATCTGTGCTTCAACCCGATGAACGAGGTCGGGGTAACTTGGCACGGTTTCTCTCATTAGGGCTGAGTAGAAACCACTTGGGCGGAGGCCTCCGAGGAAAACTCCTCGCAGGAGCTCGGGGTCGACTCCCGGAATGTGTCGAGCCTCAGAGGTGAAGCGTTGGAAAAATCCTTCAAAGTTTTCCCGTCGTTCTGGCGGATTCCCGAGAGATGAGAGGGATCTCGGACAATCCTACGATTAGCTATGAACTGGTCGACGAACTGCTGCGTCATTTCTGCGAAGTTGTTGATGGCCCCATATCGCAGGGAGTGGAACCAAGTGCGTGCTTGTCCCTTCAAGGTTGCCGGGAACACTTGACAGAGGAGTTGATCGGGAGCGTTGTAAATCCTCATGATGGTGGTGAAGTGATTGACATGTTCCAGGGGGTCGTCCGTTCCATCGAACGTTTCGATGTTGGGAAGTTTGAAACCGTTCGGAATTGGGTGAGCTAAGACTTGAGGCGATAGTGGGGAGCCGTGATGCGCGGGACGGCGAGCGAGGGCTGCGCGTCGCCCTGCCTAACCGTACTCTTCCGCTATCATGTCACGTATCTCCACTCGCGTGGTTCTTTCTACTACTCGGCCAAGAGCAACTCTTCCATGATGATGGTGATGGGGGTCAGCCTCCGGTCCTCTGACCGGCGGAGCAGGATGTGCGGAGCTTGAGTGTCGGAGAAATCTTCAGAGACTTCATCTTCCCGAACGGCTCCCTCGACCGGAGCATGATTCAGAACTGGGGGTGGCGGAGCGTTCGATGCTGGAGGCTGAATGGGAACTCGAGGTGCCCCAAGGTTTCTCACGAGAGTCACTTTCAGTAATCTTTGCTGAACTTTGGGATTGTTTCCCACAAACGGTGCCAAACTGTTGTGGGTCGCTCGCTCGGGTGCTTTGGTAGACCGGTCGAATTGAACCACTTTAGCTCGAAAGCGAACCGAGCGCGCAAACAGTCAATTAGAGATTCGTTGAATACACTGAAACTTTTTAACGTGGAAAACCCAGAAAGGGTAAAAAACCACGCGGCCGGAGCTGTGCCGACCAAACTTCCACTATCTTCTGGGGGGTTACAATTAGAGACTTAGAACTCGAGCGCGACAGGTCGCTGCTCGTTACAATAATAGAGAGAGAGAGAGAGGGAGAGAGAGAGTTCCGAAGGTGACAGACCACCTCCAGAAAAACTAAATCTTTTTCCTTCTGAGAATATTGGAGAACAAAAGTGAGAATGCTGAGTCGCCTTCCGAGAGAACAAAAGTGAGATGCTCCGGAGAACAAAAGTGAGAATGCTGAGTCGCCTTTCGGGACGAAGGAAATCTTCAAGTCCCGAAGGAGAATTCCGCGAAAGTCTGCAAGAAGCTCTCCCGGGTCCAGAAAGCAAGGTCCTCCCAAATGAAGGCTCTGGGCTCCTTTTATAGCTTTGGTCGGGGGTAGCCCGGTAATTTTGTCGTCGTAACCACCATAACCACCCGACGGACGAATCACGTTTCCCGGTTCAAAGCACACGGATCGCCATTTTTCGTAAATGACCGTCTTGCCCTCGGGCAGTTCGGGCAGCTTTGTTGAAGACAAAAAAGGCGACAAGACGTTCCTGCAATCTGAGAAATTAGAAAGACAAAATGTGAGCATGCTAGAAAGACAAAATGTGAGCATGCTAGAAAGACAAAAAGTGAGCGTGCCCGAAATGTGAAAGTGCTCTGAGCGCGTAACGAACGGGGAATTGCTCTAACGGAGTCTGGAGCCCGAAAAGCGGGCGGCGAGCCGGAAGAGGGGGGACTCACCCCAACCTTGCTACGGGGGAGAGCGGTTCGACCGTACCTAAAGGCGGGCGCGACGCGACCGCACCCGAGGGAGGGGCGCGACCTGGCTTGGCCGCACCCCACATGGGGTGCGGCTTGGCTCGGCCGCACCAAGGGGGTGCGGCTTGGCTCGGCCGCACCAAGGGGGGGTGCGGCTTGGCTGCACCCCTCATGGGGTGCGGCTTGGCCGCATCCCCCACTATGGGGGTGCGGCTATTCGCACCCTACTAGTGGGGTGCGGGCTAATCGCACCCCAGTAGTGGGGTTCGGTCATGGCGGGGTGCGACGTGTGTTTCGTGCGTGTTTGCGTGTTGGGGGCGGAAATGGCGGCTTCGGCTTCTCCAACTCGGGCGATCATGCGTTGACTACCCCACCTCCCTTGAGTGGAGTTTTCCCTAGACGCACCACAAGACCTCTACGGATATGCAACACTTGTATAAAGCAGACAGCTAGGCTACGCAAAATAACAAAGAGGGGCTAAGGCCGCATGGGTGCTTGCAAGGAGACAAGTCCATGACAACATGCATCAAAATTTAAGAACATAAGTTTGCGTCTAGAATATAATTAACAAGTGCTCAATATAAAAGGATTGATCAGTTTTTTAGCAGCATAAGTTTGCGTCTAGAATATAATTAACTGCTAATACAGTATCCAAGTTACTCGTGGATTTATTCAATGACCATGAAAATTGCATTTTATTTAGTACAAAGTTCTCAAAATTTGCATTCACTGTTCTCATAGACACATCAACTCAAATATGTCTATGGTATTTAGCTAATCAATTGGGTCACTTGTTTTGTATATTTAGTACAAAGTCTACAATTGAAAGGTATAAGAAGGCATGTGCCAACAGTTCTACTTCAGCTGTGGAGATTAATACTCAAGTAAGCAGTTTCTGTTTTTAAGTGCATTAAGATATTTATTTTTCCTTGTAAACAATGGAGTTGCATTCCAGATTTCCACAGTTCTATTACCTAATCAAACTATGTATCCATCTTTCCTGATAACTTTTTTGTTCAACACATGGTAGTATACAATAGAACAAGTACTTTATTTCATGACAACATTTGGTGGATGAACCTAAAATTTAAGAAAAGACTAACGTGCTAAATTGTCCAAGTTTTTTATGCTATGTTTGTCCAAGTGCAACTTTGTTGATAACCAAAATAAGTTCAATAGGTACAGTAATGAAGAAATTAGCTATAAAACTTGCACGGGCGCAGAAAAAGTTGCTTCAAAATTGCAATAAGTTTAATAGCAAATGAAGGTATATCACCTAGAACTTTCATAGATAAATAGTCCAAAAGATTGGAATCCTATCTTTTATTTCTGCCTCAGAATTGGTAGCAGTTAACCCCAAGTGCAACAGGATACATTAAAGTGGCAGGTAAACATACAAGTTAAAAAGAGTAGCAGCATGCAAGTAAAATCTGCAAATTTTTTGCGAAACTTAGCCTGAAAATAATGCAGAGAATAGAAATAATCATGCGGCATCAACGTAAATTTGGATTATGCTTCAACAAAAGGTCAGTGTCAAGTTAAAGAAACATGAGATCTGAAATTCTTGTATAAGAATGATGAAAGGGGACTGTACAACCCTCATATTTCCCGAGTCGGTGTGACCCGACCCGGACGAGACCAAGTCAATTCAAGGTGGTCGAGACGGTCAAAACGACCATGCATAGACGGTCGAAACCGATCAAGGCAAGAAGAGGCCGCGGGAGAGACGGAGGAAGCACCCGCTACCCCGGCTCCCTTGGGTGGGTAGGAGAAATCCTCCCACTCAGGCCCTTTGCGAGGGGAGTGGGAGGAGTGCTCCCACTCACCGGGCGAGTGGGAGCAGCTCTCCCACTCGCCGAGCGAGTGGGAGGGGGCCTCCCACTCGCCGGGCGAGTGGGAGGGGGCCTCCCACTCGCCGGGCGAGTGGGAGGGGGCCTCCCACTCGCCGGGCGAGTGGGAGGGGGCCTCCCACTCGCCGGGCGAGTGGGAGGGGGCCTCCCACTCGCCGGCCGAGTGGGAGGGGGCCTCCCACTCGCCGGCCGAGTGGGAGGGCTGCTCCCACTCGCCGGCCGAGTGGGAGGGCTGCTCCCACTCACCGGCCGAGTGGGATGGGACCTCCCACTCGCCGCCCCCTTAAGGGGCGAGTGGGAGAGGCCTCCCACTCGCCCGGTGTAGGTAGGGAGGTCAGTGCGACCTCCCGTGAGGGGGGGGGGGGGGGGGGGGGGGGGGGAGTGGACATCGCGAGTCCCACTCGCCCCCCCCCCCCCCCCCCCCCCCCCCCCCCCCCCCCTCAGGCGTGATCAATGGCGGTCATGGTTGGACTGCGGATAGCAGGATTTTTGCTATCCGCAGTCCATTTTTGTGAAAGTCTATAAATAGACCCCCATGGGCACCTTGGGAAGGGTTGGTCTCTACCCCCCTCCCTCGCGTGTGCGTTGTGAGCAAGCACTACCCCTCCCCTTCCCCTTGTCATGTAAGGTGGACGGTGAGGTGATCCTTAGTGCCCTCCAAGGTGCCCAGGCTCAGCATTGGCTTGGGAGGGGAAGCGCTCTAAGATCTTCCGGGTATGTGGTGGGACCTGCTCGCTGAAGCTTAAGGGGTTCGTTTTCTAGATTCAAGTGTTCTTCAAGGGCAGGGTCTTTCAGTTCCTAGTAACCGGTCAAGGGCCTAGGCTTAGGTCAAGTAAGGGTTAGTCGCAACCCCCTTTCGAACGCTGAAGCCGGAAAACTGGTTTCAACAGGGACAATCTGCAGCCTTTAAGTTCATGCCCAATTGGAGGTTCACTGAGCTCTATAATAAACCGTGTTAGGCTTGTGAAGATTAGAAAATAAAGGTAGTTAAATGAGATTTTTAACACACATAATATTCTTTTTATTTTTTCATGAAGCTTGATAAAATGTTCGTGTCTCCATTAAAACTTGGAATTCTTTCTAAAAGTAGATAAGAATATAGAAGTGTTGCTTGTAAAATGCAAACATCCTTATGATCATGAAACATGAACAATAACCTCAATGGTAAGGCTAGGATTGTATAATTTTCAATTACACTGATGCTTAGATCACTTTCACTTTAAATTTTTGTACAGCATAATTCAAACAAGCTTATCGTGTTGTTGGACGCTTTTCAGTTAAGGAACTGTGGAGCGGACAAATCACATCTCTAGTTTATAAAAAAAATCAATTTTAAGAAGTTGACGGCTTACTGTAGAATAATAAACACTTTCATGTGCGTGCGTGAACACCATCTAATCAATCATCTTCTCCACATCATGCGACTGCAGCAATACTATCAGCAGGAAGCAGCAAAGTTACGACATCAGATGCAGATTTTGCAAAATGCAAATAGGTAAGTTTCTCACTTAACAATCAATAAAATGCTGAAATGATTCCAGTAGAAATTTTCATGAAGCAATATATTGAACTGCCATAAGAATAAATTTACAGGTGGCAATACTATTCTTTACCTAGTCACATCTTTTCAAAAATCAATCATATGAGGAACAATTTTTCCAATTACTATTTCTGTCTCATTAAAAAAAAAATATCTGGGGTCTTAAGTATTGATATTGCTTCTGATTCACTTCTAATTTAGTTTCAAAGGGCGAATTTTGTCCACCATAATGCCTTTAATAATAGTGTTCTAGTACTACGAGAATACATCCTAACATATTATCTTTCAGGCATCTTATGGGTGATGCTTTGAGTTCATTATCCATAAAGGAACTCAAGCAACTAGAGACCAGACTAGAACGAGGCCTCGCACGGATTCGGTCAAAGATGGTAATATATATTTCTTTTGCTATTCAATACTTTTTTTTTTTTGAGAATTTAGAAGGGGAGCCTTGGCGCACCGGTTGAGGTGTTGCCGTGTGACCTTGAGGTCACGGGTTTGAGTCCTAGAAGCAGCCTCTTGCAAAATTGCAGGGTAAGGTTTGCCTACATTTCACCCTTGTGGTGGGACCCTTCCCCGGACCCTCGCTACACGGGGATGCTTCGTGCACCGGGCTGCCCTTTTAGTCCCATATCGGAAAGTCATTTAGCCTTTTGCACATGTAAAAAGAGATCATGGGCCCCTATACCTAAGCCAATTGGTGAGACCTCCACCAAGATGGTCTCTATAATTTGCAAGGTAATACATTTTTTGGTGAGAATTTAGTCCCACCTAAACCAATTAGTTTTTATTTATAAAATTATAAGCTTTGAAGTCGTGTTATTTGTTTTAATTTGGACGGTTAGGTTCCAACATTTTTCCTAGGACTAAGGAGGCAATTATCATAAACAGTAAAAATAAAAGTAACAAACCTATTTTTACACTGAGCAAAAACATACAAATGGAGAGTGTGTACAGACACACATACACACGTTGAAAAGAGAAATACATCTGATGTTCACTGTCTTAAGTTCCTTTGTGAGGGGGGATTTATCCTTAAATAGATTATTAGATGTTGTGCGAGAATAACCCAGAGCAGATTGATACTCGTGAATTGAACTGTGAGCTGAACTCTAAACCAATTTCTCTTTACATTCCCCCTCAAGTTGAGCATGACGCCAATGTTAAGATGGAAGGAAGTCATGTTAAGACCTTTGATGAATAAATCTGTTAGTTGATCTTTTGACTGAAAAAAGGGAACGCATATGGTTCATGTTTGAATTTTCTCCTTAATGAAATTCCTATCTATTTCAATATATTTTGTGCGATTATGTTAAACAAGATTGCGAGCAATGTTGATGGCTACGTTATTATGCAATATACCTTAATCGAAGCTTCTATTTGGTGTTTTAGAACTCTCATCAAAGTTTTTGGACACAAATTTTCACGAATACCTTGAGTCATTGATCCGAACTCTGATTACTTAGCTTGGTGTGATCATTAGTCACCTTTGAGAACATGATTCCTTTCTCTAGGAAAGTTTTCAAATATCAAAGTACCATGTGAACAACTTCTTGATGTATGACTTTGGGTGCATGCATGAACTGACTAAGAATCCCAACAACATAAGCAACGTCTATTCTTGTATGAGAGAGATAAATTAGCATTTCACAAATGTTGATAGCTAACAATTTTTTCGATAGACTATTCATCTTCTTTACCAAGATAATGATTTTCAATCGGTGATTCTATGTGTTTACACCCTAGTATCCATATTTCTTCTAACAAATCTAGGACATACTTTCTATGGGATATGAAGTTTCTCTGGTTAACCTTGACTATCTCGATGCCAAGAAAATATATTAATGGGCCTAGGTCTTTCACCTCGAATTCATTTGTCAGGTGAACCTTCAAACAATTTATCTCCACATCATTCCTTGTGATAATCATATCATTGACATGACAATCAAGGCTGCCAATTTCCCCTCTTTATGTTTGATGAAAATGGTGTAATCAGCACTTAGGGACTGTTTTAACACATATAGAGACTTCTTCAGCTTGTAGACTTTTTGTTCCAAGTTTTTTTGTAAGAAATCCTAGTGGTGGATTCATAAAGACTTCTTCTAAATTCTCATGTAAGAAAGCATTTTTCATGTCAAGTTAATGTAAAACCCACCTCAAAACAGTTGCACGAGAAAAAAGTACTCAGACAGTATTCATCTTTGCAACCGGTGCAACGTTGTACGAGAAATCAACTCATGTTTGAGTGTATATTTTTGTCATTAGATAATCTTTGTATCGCAGAACTACCCCTTTAGAAATTTGTGTAACAGTAAAAACTCATTTGCATCCAAATGTCGTTTTTCCTGTAAATAAGTAGCATGTTCCAAGTATGATTTTCTCCAAAGCATTCATTTCATCAATATCCTTTAGTCATCCTGCCAATGAGTAGGAATAGAGATAGAGGTAAGAGAAACTATAAAAGTTTAGTCAGATGATGAAGTATAAGAGTTAAAATTGAATGTTGAGTGCAACTACATGCACCATTACGAAGGGCAATCGAGTGAACATCTAGAACTGAGTCCGAAGGAGCCAATACTAGAAATAAATCTACAGTATGGGAGTGGTTTAGTAAGTTTAAGAATGGTGAAGGAAGAGATAAAGCTAAATGTAAATATTGTAATAAGGTATATGCAACAGATCCAAAGAAGAATGACATTAGTGCTTTAAGGACACACATGATAACTTTATTTGATTCAGGAAAGTAGAAAGTATACAAAAGATGCTAGGAGGATGGTGCAATCAATGGATCATCAAATACTATTAAGTTTGAGGAAATAGAATATAAAAAAGCTTTGGCTAAAATGATAATAGTGGATGAATTGTCATTTAAATTTGTTGAACATGAAGGAGTTACATATTATTCTAATCAATTAGAATTGAGGTTTAATGTGCCCTCTCGTACTACTATATGTAAATATTGCATTGACATCTTCATCGATGAGAGGCATAAACTGAAAAAGTATTACATTCTGAAAGGCCATGCTTGACAACTGATACATGGACTTCCATTCAAAAGTTTGGTTATGTGTCTCACTAGCCACTGGATAGAAGGGGAGCCTTGGTGCACCGGTTGAGGTGTTGTTGTGTGACCTTGAGGTCACGAGTTCGAGTCTTGGAAGCACCCTCTTGCAAAAATGCAGGGTAAGGTTTGCCTACATTTCACCCTTTTGGTGGGACTTCCCCGGACCCTCGCTGCGCTGGGATGTTTTGTGCACTGGGCTGCCCTTTTGCGCTTTTAATAGATGACACCGGTGAGTGAATTTGTGCAAAAAAAATGAAGTGTCTATCAACCTGAGATTTTAAAAATATTCACAATAACGATGAACAATGCACCGGTCAATGATATAGTTGCAAGAAATTTGACAAGACAAACAAAGAATTGGAAGAATACTATATTATATAATGAGTTTTTGCAAGTTCGATGTACTGCACACATTCTGAATCTGATTGCTAAAGATGGGATGCTTGAATATAATGAATTAATTGAGAAGATTCGATCGACAGTTAAGTATGCGAAGTCATCATCACAACATCTTGAAACTTTTAATTTCTATGTTGAAAATGCGGAGATTGAGAACAAAGCTCCTTTGTGCTTCAATGTAGATACAAGATGGAACTCAACTTACCTAATGTTAAAAACGGTAATAAAATTTCAATGAGCATTTGATAGATTGAAAGATGAGTTCTCTATATGGTAGACTTCAACGTGATTTCATTTATATAGTAACAGTTTTGTTTGGCAGGTTTCCTTAACCCGTGTGACAGTAAATCAGTGATATGATATGTCTATTGCAAATGATGACTGAATCTTTCATTTACTTTTTCTATTATATCTTAACATTCTTATTAATTATTTGTAATGAAGATGTTTAAAATAAAATATACATTAAAATAAAGTTTTAGATTTTATGTGAAAGTGTGTACAATAAACCGAAAATGAACAGACAAAAACCGCAAAAAAAATGACTACAAACTGAACCGATCAGGTTCGGTTTGGGTTAGTTTGGACCTACCAAAAATCAAATGTTGTCGGTTTGGTTTTGATTTGGGTCCAAACCGACCCAAACTGAACCGCACGCACACCTAGCTACCAGATAAAGGTCAAGTAAGATAAGCTCCATGCTTTTTGTCGCCGAGTATAAATAGCTGGATCAGTAGAAGACACACAACGAGTGGTGAGAATAGAGTTGCTAGTAGGTAACATCTAAGTAGTAGGAATAAGTTAAGGTTGCTCATCATTGTCCTCACCAGAAGGACTCACCTCACTCTCTTTCCCCTTGAAGTGAGGCGAGGAAGTAAATTTCAGATTCACGGAAGATGACATCTAGGGACACATGCGCCTTGGGGTGGAAGGATGGTAGCATTTGTACCCCTTTTGAGTATGCTTATATATAATAAAGACTCATTGAGGATCAATTTTCCCCGGATTGGGTTTGTGCATGTGGACAAAGGAAACATAATCAAACACACGAGAGAGAAAATGGAAGGAGAAATCGCAAGTATAGAGGTTGGAGAAGTGAAACCAAGTACGCTAGAGGGACAATGATTAATAACATAAGTTGAGGTGAGAACAATGTCACCTACGAGCGCATAGTAAAAAGAAGAGATCTCGCAACCTCAAGATGTATATTCTTCCGCTCAGCAATCTCATTCTGAGCGAGACTAACCACACAACTAATTTGATGAACAATGTCATGAGATGTCGAATAAGAATTGAAAAGACGCTCAATACACTTAGTATCGTTATCTGTTACCTTCCGGGGAGTTGAGGTAGAGAGAGAGAGAGAGAGAGGGAGAGATATAGAGAGAGAGACAGAGAGGGGCGGCTAGGGTTGAAGAGCAAGAGGGAACAACCCCCTTTCCAAAAGCTACTTGATCAAAAGATGGTCCTCATACAAGATGATCCCCCCATATACATAGGGATTCCCCAAATTAAAATGTTCCAAATAAAATAAATAAAACATATTAAACTAATGCTTAAGATAACGCCGAAGATGTCGCCTCCCGCATGGCCCGGCGATACCGCCAGCCGATAGACCCGCCGCTGTCGCCGCTGCTGATGCCAGGCGGTAGTGCCGTCCGACAGCTACTCCGTCGCCACCGCGCCACCCGGTTCGGTACGCCCCACGTCCTGTTGTCCGGTTCGCCCTTCTGCATTATGCTTCCGCCTTGAATATACTTGCCATGGTGGGTCTTCCGGGTGCATGTCGGTAACAATACCGCCGTCTGGGAAATTGGCCTTGTCCTCAAGGGAGTAGTCCGGAAATTGGCGACGAAAATCATCTCGTAGTAGCCATGTCGCTGCGGAGGTTGGCCGGTTGCGCCAAGCGACCCGGATCTCCTCTATGGTGGTGTCTCCCGGTGTGTGCGGGCGTCGATCCAGGATAGCCTCTGGATAGAGAGGTTCGGCCTCGGAGTAATCGAGGGCGGCGGGTATGTGGTCGGTGACGGGGTGGTCGTTGATGACCCGTCGGAGTTGTGACACATGGAAGACCGGGTGGACGCGACTGCCATCTGGAAGGCGGAGGCGGTAGGCCACCGCGCCGATCCGACTGATGATTTCGAAAGGCCCGTAGAAACGAGGGGCCAATTTGGGGCAGGCGCGGCGAGCCACCGTGAGCTGTCGGTAGGGATGCAATTTGATGAAGACCCGCTCGCCGACTTGGAACGAGAGGTCCCGACGCTTACGGTTAGCAAACGAGATCATCTTGGCTTGTGCCCGCCGGAGGTGGTGCTTTAAACTGTCCAAAATAACGTCCAGGTCATGTAGATGATCGGTCAAGCTAGTAACGGGGGACTCCCCTGGAAGGTAGCGGAGCACGGTCGGGGGTGGGCGGCCGTAGACCGTCTCGAACGGGGAGGTGTTTGCGGAGTGGTGGTACGCCGTATTATAGGAATACTCCGCCCAACATAACCACTTTGCCCAGGTGCCGGGTCGTTCGCCAATGAAACATCGCAAATATGTTTCCAAACATCGATTAAGTACCTCTGATTGCCCATCCGATTGCGGATGGTACGCCGTACTCATCCGGAGACGTGTGCCTTGAAGACGAAAAAGGTCCTTCCAGAAGCTGCTGAGGAAAAGCGGGTCACGGTCGCTCACGATGGAGCGGGGAAAACCATGCAGTCGCAGGATCTCTGTGATGAAGCTGTCCGCCACGGAGGCGGCGGTGTACGGGTGTCGGAGGGCGATGAAATGGGCATACTTTGTGAGGCGGTCGACAACCACCAAAATGCAGTCGAATCCATTAGAGCGTGGTAAACGGGTGATGAAATCCATTGCAACGTCCTCCCAGACGCGCTCAGGGATCGGCAGTGGCTGTAGTAACCCGCTTGGAAACATCGTCTCATATTTCGCCTTCTGACAGGCTAGACAGGCCGCCACATATGCCTTCACCTGGCGGAGCATGTGGGGCCAATATAGTGAGGCGGCCAGTCGGCGATATGTGCGGAAAGCTCCTGCGTGACCTCCGGACGGTGTGGAGTGGAATTCGGCGAGCAACTGCAGAATGCGAGAGGACGAGGCTGACAGGACCAAGCGGTTCCGGTGAAACAACCGGCCCCCTACTAAGGAATAAGGTGGTCGTGCCGCCGGGTCGGCTAGTAGAGCCGCCCGTATATCCTGTAAATGAGGGTCGTGATCCACCTCTTGCTGAAGGATGGCTGCGTCATTCCAAATTGGTCTCGATATCGCGGTCAGCTCCGGCGCGTGCGGGTGGCGTGAGAGAGCATCGGCCGCTTTATTGGTCTTGCCCGGGCGGAACTCGATCGTGAAGTCATACCCGAGGAGTTTGGCCACCCAAATCTGTTGCGTTGGAGTGGCGATTTTCTGTTGAAGCAGGTAGCGGAGACTATGGTGGTCGGTGCGGATGATGAAGGGACGGCCCAAGAGGTATGGCCGCCAATGCTGTACCGCCAAGACGAGGGCCATGAGCTCGTTTTCATAAGCCGAACGACTGCGCACGGCCGAAGAGAACGCCCGACTGTAGTAGGCTATGGGCCGGCCGGCCTGCATCAAAACCGCCCCCACGCCGACTCCCGATGCATCACATTCCACGACGAACGGTTGCCGAAAATCCGGCATGGCCAGTACCGGGTCGTGCACCAATGCTGCCTGGAGAGCGGCGAACGCCGCCATTGCGGCCGGCGGCCACACAAAGGGCCCGTCTTCCGAAGCTTTCAGTAACTGGGTGAGAGGGCGGGCCAACCCGCCATAGTTCTTGATGAAGCGCCGGTAATACCCGGTGAGGCCGAGGAACGCCCGCACGTCCCGGATAGAGGCCGGAGTCGGCCATCGAAGGACCGCCTGGATTTTCTCCTCGTCCATGGCGTCGCCGTGGGCGGAAATGGTATGTCCCAGGTAGCTCACCGTGGTGGCCCCAAAAGTGCATTTCTTCCGGTTGACGGTGAGGTGGTGGAGCCGCAGGGTTGTGAAAGTCTCCCGCACGTGGCGAACATGGTCCTGCCAAGAGGTACTAAATACGAGTATGTCATCAAAAAAACAAGAACCTGCTTACGAAGGACCGGCCGGAATATATCATTCATTGTTGCTTGAAAAGTGGCCGGGGCGTTGGTGAGGCCGAAAGGCATGACCAAGAATTCGAAGTGGCCGTCGTGCGTGCGGAATGCCGTCTTCGGCACGTCTTCGGGGCGGACCCGAATCTGGTGATATCCGGCGCGAAGATCCAACTTGGTAAAGAAGGTCGCCCCATGAAATTCATCCAAGAGTTCCTGTATCACCGGGATCGGGTATTTGTCGGGCACGGACGCCTTGTTGAGCTCGCGGTAATCCACACAAAACCGCCAGCTACCATCCTTCTTGCGAACCAAGAGAACCGGACTGGAAAACGGGCTAGCACTCGGTCGGATGAGTCCCCCCAATAACATCTCTCGAACGAGCCGCTCTATCTCGCCTTTCTGTGCATGGCCATACCGGTAAGGCCGAACGGATACCGCCGCAGCTCCTGGTTTGAGGACGATAGCATGGTCCGTGGGCCGAGTCGGGGGAAGGCTTGGCGGGGCGACAAAAACATCGGAGAAAGTCGTGAGCACCTCTTCCAGATCGGCGTGGATAGGAGCGGTTGTGGTCGGGTAGGTGGACTCGAGCGGCCATAACCATGCTGAGAAGTCGACGTTCGTGACACGTGTCATAGCCCGGAAGGAAATTGGAGAGCGGAGGAGAGTGGAATCGCCTACTAGGCGACACGGCTGCCCTTGGTGCTGGAAGGACATAGTCATGGTAGCCCAATTTACGCGAACATCCCCCAACGTTTGTAACCAAGCCACGCCCAGAATGGCGTCGAGGCCGCCTAGTTCAAACAAGTAGAAGTCCGCTATGACCATGACCGGCCCTAAAGATCGTGTAACATCCCCACACTGCCCCAAGGTGGGGCGGCGGCGCCCATCGCCGAGGCAGACGGAGAAATCCGGGGAGGGGGATTGGGGAAGCTCCAGGTCGCGGGCTAGGTGAGCCGACATAAAGTTGTGACTAGCGCCACTATCGATCATCACGATAGCCGGCCGGTTGTTGATCAGAGCCGCCAACTTCATGGTACGAGGGCCGGTTAAACCGCCCACCGAGTAGAAGGGTAACTCCAGCACATTAAGGGGGGCCTCCTCGGGGTCCGGGTGGGTGGTTCCGGCAGCTCCGGCACCGAATCAGTAGAGGATCCGTCGCCCTCACTGTCACCAATAATCGCGTGAAATTCCTTGATCGGACAGACATGTTGCGGTGAGTATGGTTGACGACACCGGAAACACAACCCGCGGCGACGAAGGTCGTTGTACTCCGTGTTGGAGACGCGATGAGGATTGTCCGGACGAGGGGGCCGGCCGGCTTTCGGGGGTGGGTGCCGAGGAGCGGCCTCCCGGTGCTGTGATGGTCGGAAATTGGGGGCGGCGGTGCGGGGTCCGATGTCGGCTTCCACTGCCCGAGCTAGTTCCAGTGCTTCCGAGACGGTCCGGGGGTGGTGGGTGCGGATGCGGGAGCGGATATTGGGGAGAAGGCCCTGCAGAAAGAACCCCAAATAATGGTCGGGCGGAAGGCCCGGAACTTGCGTGACGAGTGCCACAAATTCGTCAATATATGCATCCACCGAAGTTGTCTGGCGGGCGGAGCAGAGCCGCTCAATGGCGGAGCCGGTGTAGCGTGAGTCGTAGCGGCTAATCATCTCCTGCTTGAACTCGTGCCAGGGAATGAGCGGTTGAACTTGGCGGAGCCAGCGAGCCCAATGAAGGGCCGAACCATCCATGCCCACCATGGCCGTGCCGAACCGGTCCACCGGCGGGGTGCCATTAAGATCGAAGTATTGTTCCGCTCGAGCGATCCATCCCATGGGATCCGTCCCGGAAAAAGAAGGCACGTCGAGGGCGAGGGGGGGCCGAAAGGGTGCGGGCGGCGGAAACGTCGGCCCCAACGGAAACTGGGCCTGTGCGCGGAACGCCGGCGGTAGCGGGGTGGGAGGCGTGTCGAGCACCGAGGCGGTATCGGCCGGCGCTGTCGCTGCAGGCGGTACCGTGGGCGAGGGCGGCGAGTTGGGCGAGGATGGCGTGCTGGGTCGCGGCGACGTCGTCGAGACTGGATTGGAGGCTCGCGAGTTGGGAGTCGTGGTCGGCGAGGCGGGCGGTGATGGCGTCGTCGGAGGCGAACGCATCGGCGGCAGTATTCAGGCGGGTAGAGACCGGCATGATGGAGTTTCGGCGGCGTGAAGGGCGGGCGGATCGGTAGGTTGGACCAAATGTTACCTTCCGGGGAGTTGAGGTAGAGAGAGATAGAGAGAGAGATATAGAGAGAGAGAGAGAGAGAGAGAGGGGCGGCTAGGGTTGAAGAGCAAGAGGGAACAACCCCCTTTCCAAAAGCTACTTGATCAAAAGATGGTCCTCATACAAGATGATCCCCCCATATACATAGGGATTCCCCAAATTAAAATGTTCCAAATAAAATAAATAAAACATATTAAACTAATGCTTAAGATAGCGCCGAAGATGTCGCCTCCCGCATGGCCCGGCGATACCGCCAGCCGATAGACCCGCCGCTGCTGACGCCAGGCGGTAGTGCCGTCCGACAGCTACTCCGTCGCCACCGCGCCACCCGGTTCGGTACGCCCCACGTCCTGTTGTCCGGTTCGCCCTTCTGCATTATGCTTCCGCCTTGAATATACTTGCCATGGTGGGTCTTCCGGGTGCATGTCGGTAACATTATCACTCCATAAGATCTTAATTGCAGCATTGAACTAGGTAACAATCATATCATGAAATAATTTGAAGAAATATTTCATTCTTAGTATGCATCAAATAAACCCAAGTGGCCCGAATGTGACAATCAATGAAAGTAACAAATCATAACCAACCATACAAACATGGATTGTGACAAGGATCTCAAACATCAGTGTGAATCAAGGTAAAAGGTTCAACATGAGACAAACATCAATGTGAATCAAGGCAGTTGCTTTTTTTTTTACCGGGTCTCCCGTGTGTGCCGAGGTTTGTGACAATAGTCACAAAAAATCTCAATAGTGTCAGGAGAGCTAGTGGACAAATGTGATCCATGGGTATCAATTGCTGCAAGAGCTGAACGGTCTTGCCGGATGTTTTGAGTGAAGGATTGATGTTGATCAAATTCCAGCTGAACAAGGTTAAAGGTCTCAACACGTGAAGGCACATGTTGTCATCCTAGAATTTGAACTTGAATGTGGTCAAAGTTTGAATTCAATCCTTAAAGCCAGGCAAAAACATAGTTTTGATCATCTCGCTCATGAACCATGTTCACATCCTATGTATATCTAAGTTTGAATGAGATCAAAATAATCAAGCTCTCTGTGAAGTTTTACTTGCGCCACCGAGAGATTCCCATGTGCAAGATGCAATTTGATAACATAATCGATAGACTTGAGCGTAGTTCCCCTATCTAGAGTTGGTGGCCAGTGGCCTTAATCTGAGTCCAGATGGTCACTATAGTATCCAAAAAGAACGTAATTCTGGTCGATAGACTTGTCCAATATGTTGAAAAGTCATGACATAAACATTGATTCATTGTGTCCCATTGATCGCACGTGGGAATATCTCGTGGTGGTTCAGTCATCTTGTTAATGTGCCCAAGCAAATCGTGTTGTCTGAGAGGAAAATGGATAGATCGGGACCAAGCAAGGTAATTTGTGTCATCTAGAGGTGCGGTAGTAAAAGTGACAGTGTTGAAATGATGTTTCAGATAAGTAGAATGTGAAGGAGGTGCTCCTCTAGTTGCAGTCCCAGAAGAGGAGCTTGAAGATCCCGATATGGATCACCGGCAGTGCACGTTGAAAGAGACGACGAGCACTAAAAGAATAAAGCGGGAAGAAGCACTTGTTGATGATGTCGTCAATCGGCACAGGCAGATCGCACTTGTCGTTGGTGTCAACGATGGAGAAGACGATCTCGTTCTCTGTCACTTGAAGAAGCGTAACAAAGTCTGTCGATGGAAGACGATCTTGTCCTCTATCAATTTCAAAATTGGAAGATGATCCCATCCTCTATTGAGCTCATCGCTGGAAGTCGTGGGACTTAAGGCCTTCGGCGATGGAGAAGGCGATCCCATCCGTTGTTGCTGGAAGAAGCGGTCTATCGCAGGAAAATGATATCATCCTTTGTCAAATTCATTGCTGGAAGACGTGGAACTGAAGGGTATCAAGTTTATCGCGTCTGTGGGTGTCGTCGAGGCTGATGCAGGAACCGAACAGTGAGTCGAACCCCGCTTCCGATAAGAGGCAGGAAGGTATGACTTTGATACCAAGTTAAAAGGAGGAATAAATTTGATGCTGACTCTCTTGAGTTCCTTTGCGAAGGAGATTTCTCCTTAGATTATTAGATGTTGTGTAAGAGTAATCCAAAGTTGATACAGACCCATGAACTGAACAGTGAGCCGAACCCTGAACCAATTTCTCTTTACTCTCTCTCTCTCTATATATATATATACATATGTATACATATGTATATGTTACATCCCTCTATCTTACAGGTTGTCCCCTTCATGGGGTATTTTTATGTGTGCATGTTATGAAATGTAATTTTACAGGGGAGGTTTTGTGATTTCAAAAGATAGATGGGTGCAACATTTACTTATGCTAAAGGTTTGTATGTACAAGTATATGATTCTACACTAAGTGCATAGCATAGATTGAAATAGTGTGCATAGAACATATTTACATGAAGCATTCATAACTTTCTCGCTAATTTTATTATCTTCTCTTTCTTAAGCAAGAGATGCTGTTTGAGGAAATAGAGTTCATGCAAAAGAGGGTAAGAGTCATTATTTCACACTATTCCATGCCAATCCAAACGGTCCACTTTTTCTTGTTCCTTATTTTACTCGTATATTGAGTGTACAGGAAGCAGAGCTACACAATGAAAGTATGTTTCTCAGAACAAAGGTAAACAGCAGCAATTCTTCTCTCTCGCATTCATCAAATTGTTGAATGGACACATAAAGCATGTTATCATTTGACTTTATGGGAATGAGCATATAAAACCAAAATCATCGCCTCGTCTTCTGTGCATTATACGGAAACATGATCCGTGCAATAAGCGAACATGAAAAAAATACATTTACTTCATGATGAAACAAAAGGATTAAAGCTTAGCATCGAAAGACTGATTACCATTTTTCTCATAGATTGCAGAAAACGAGAGGGCGCGGGCAAACAACGAAGAAACTGCAGCTGGACTCAATAATCTTTCCTCTTTTGATTCAAGAAACTACTACCATGTCAACATGTTCGAGGCAGCAGCAGCAGCCTATCACAATCAAGACCAGACTTCTCTTCACCTTGGGTATGAAACTAAAGTCGAGTAAGCTGCACAAATTGTACCTAAACTTACTGAATCATATGCAACAAGACATTGGTACAAAATATGGTAAACTTAGCTAGCTGTTTGTAATATAATTAATACACTGGTACTGATTCAAAACACGTTTCCTGGTCAACAATCTATGTCTATCATTCTGAAGTTATCGTTTTTATGAGAATCCGAGATCCATAAATCACATTTTCCAAAAACATAAATAAATGCATATAAATGACATTTTTGTCGATTATGAAAACATTTTCGATGCAAAAAAGACGAATCGCGTACAAGTTACAATTACATCTGGGTCTTATTGTTTCAATTCAATAGCTTATGGTCCATTTGTTTTGGAAGCATCAGTTGATTAAAAGGAGAAGCCCAACCAAGCAAGTCCTTAAGCTTGCTCCATATTTGCACATGTGCTCTCAGCCTCTCACACACGCACATGTGAACTCGCACGCGCAAATACACACCCGCACGCTCACACATGTACATTTGTGAAACACATACACATACATATTTGCTGTTTATTTATGATGCAAAAGGCGCAAATTAATGGTATAAGAATTGGAGCAAACTTATAACTTTATCCCCATTTTTTTAAACATGACTAATAGCTTCTACCTAGCAAACAAAATAGTTTAGGGATTGATATACCTTGAGAGTTCTTTTCAAATAAACTCACAAGCTATATGCATGATAATAAGAATACACCAATACATATATAGTTTCTCCTTCTTTTAAAAATTTTCTCTATAACCCTGCTTAGGTCTTAAAACTCAAGCACTTGAATAAAATAGACTAGGATGATTAAATAGCTCCTTGAAAAATAATAATAAAATAGATGATAAAGAAAGAGGGCAAAGGGCAGTACGGTGCACAAAGGCATCCCCACGCAGCGAGGGTCCGGGGAAGGGTCCTACCACAAGGGTGAAATGTAGGCAAACCTTACCATGCATTTTTGCAAGAGGCTGCTTCCAGGACTCGAAACTGTGACATGATAAAGAATGAGGATTAAATAAAAATTAAAAACCACTCACTTCAAAAGCTCCTTGAAATATGGCGGTTATACTTGAAAAAAGCCAATACATTAAAAATCAAAACTCCAAACAAAAGAAAAATCTCGAATATCTAACGACATATGAAAAAAAAAATCGATGATAAAGAATGAGGATTAAATAAAAATTAAAAGCCACTCACTTCAAAAGCTACTTGAATTAATAACAAGTACAAACATGGGTCTTCACGAATTATCCTCATAATTTCTTCGGCAACAATACCTTCATTCTTTGAGATAATGCTCCTTCCACTTCAATGAAATGGTAGGAGCAAGAGATATTCTTTTACATACCAATAGACTTACATCTATCATGACTAAAGGCCCCTTCTCAAAAGGTCTCCCCTTAACAAGTAACTTCTTAGCTCACATTTCATCTTCTACACGCTCAAGGTTAAACTACATGCTTTGAAAAAAGTGAATTCTTGACATCTTCTAAGCTCCAAATGCTCGTTCGATGATCATGCTAACAATTTTCAAATCTCAAATCACAAATAATGGAATTGAGCGACTTCGTATAAGATTTAATATGCATAGCATCATGGATGTGAAGCAATTAAAGTCTCTACCTTTACTACTAAAGTTTGTCGGAGAGACTTTTTGGTCATGTGCAAAGACACCGGCTTGAGCCACGGCATCTCAATCATTGTTTCGCTCAAGAAAATCCTTCATACTTCATCCCCTAAACATTACTAGAACGTAGAAAGACGCTTTCATTCATCTTTGTTTCATCTTCTTCATTCATATTCTCCAACATATGAATCCTGAGTTCGTGCCTTCGCAAGCCCTAGTTGGATTAGAACACCACGCATGTTGGTTCTCCAATGCCTAAAAGTCTTTGCACCATCAAACTTTTTCATCTAAACTTCATGCAATCATATAGACTAAGATACCAAATCGTTATTCCAGATGCTCAATTGAGTGTATGAGCGCTTACTTAAAGCCAAATAATGAACACACGATAAAACAAAACAAAACAATCAAGCACACCAAAACAACCATATTTGTTAATTGGCTAAAATAAGCTTACATCAACGGCCTTTTCTGATGATCACCAGCCGGCTCAGATCCAACTTCAGCACAACGGGAGAGGAGAGACTGCCTGATCCATTAAAACAAATACAAAAAAACACAAAAAGTTGTGCAAATAAAGAACATAAAATAAATATTAGAAATCACCAATTAAACGGTTCCACAGAAGAGTGGCAACATGAGTTTGCATGAAATTTGGCTCATAATTTCTTGCATGATGATACCTTCATTCTTTGATTGGATGGTGATAAAATTGAAATTTATTGTTTCCTCTCCTCTATCTCTCGCTTCTCTCTATCCCATCTCTCCGGTTTGAACTCCTGCATCTTCCACGCAGCCGATCTTCGCAAGTCCAAGTTGCCGTCGGCTCCTTATACAAGTTCATCAGTAATCCTCCTTGGCTGCCATTTTCAAGCATATGTTCAAAGGAATTGAAGGAGGTGATTTCAAAACTAATCTAGTCCAAAACTTTCTACTCAGTGCTAATCCAAAGTAACAAATCCTAACAAAATTTTCAACCCTGATTAATCTACAAAATCACAGATCGTGAATCTCACGCACCCTTTAACCTACAAACAAAATTGTCAGTAAATCGCGACCAAAAGTCTACATTACAGAGAAATCAACAGTCCGGCTAATGCGCAGCATGCAGCAGACCTCCTGGATTCCGCTTTGCGGTTCCTGCGGCCATCTCCTCATATCAAGCAGCTCCAATTGAAGAACTCGGACCCGAACGTCTGGCCAAGCGCGTTGGGATCAGTGGCAACGAAGGCGGAATAGAGCACAAGATCCTCGGGAACCCTAGCCTAAGCCAAGCGAAAACGTGAAACCCTAGTTAAATTCCAATTTGCGATATCAAGAATTAGCATGAGAAGCCTCGACGGTAATGGTGATCTTGAATGGAAATGAAAGGGTGGTGAGGGAAGAGTGAATCGCAATGGCCGGAATTGAATGCAGGAACTTCTGGATGAAAGAGGAGGTGATAGAACAACAATGGCTAATCCCTTGGCGGTTTCCGAAGGAGAGGATGTCTCCGTCGCACGACTGCGAGAATCGGCGACGCCATGCGACGCCGTCACAAGTTCTGCAGACCCGCTGTTGGGTCGGAGGAGAAAAGGGTTTCAACTTTTCAGAATTTCTACATGCCTACTTATAGTATTGTAAAATGGTTCAGTAGGCACCCAGTGGCGTATTTATAGTAGAAAAAATTTTAGGTGAGTATCTCGCACTTAGATATTTAGGTGAGGTCGGGCGTTCATGGACGACGGTTCATAACCTGCCGTGCCAAACGGAGCCTTGGAGAGGAGGTCCCGGTAAACGACCCTTACAAATTAGGCTCGTGCTTAGAAGATAAAGTCCAAACCGAGCTGACCAAGGCTCCTTTTGGCATAGTTTGGCATATAATGCATGTTTGGCAAGTCAATGTTATGACTGTCGCCGTGAAAATAGAAATAGTTTTGAACATAAAAACGGATGAAGTTCCTTAGGTGCGGCCGAGCGTTCACGAACGAAGGTTCATAACCACCGCCGTGTCAAACAGAGCATTAATGTGCGCACGACAAAATTAATTTTGCAGTGCGCACATGAAACTGATGGTGAGTATAATCTGTATCACAATAACAACAATATGTTAATATTTGTAGATTTCCAATCACAATATTTATAATTGTCACATTATTTGAACTCGTAAATTTTATTATTATATATTTTTCTCTAACTTTACTTTTTTATATATGTTAATTTATGGGTGCAAATAGAGGCTGCCCTTTTGGGGGGGGATCCCACCTTATTTTTTTCTCGCTCATAACCTAATTAATAGCAACCCAAAAACCCTAGGTCTCCGTCCCTTCTTTTCCTCCGCCTTGCCCCGTCTCCCCCATGCCGATGAACGACAATATCCTTTTCCCTGTCGCTCACCTCTCCACTGCTGCGATTTCCTCCAGCGTCACTCAGGACCTAACCGTCGGAGAGCCCAAAGAGAGTTGCGCGACATCCACTCCGCCCGCCGGTCATACTGCGGAGCTCCATCCCAACCCTCCCTTGCCGAAAGACATCGCCATATCCACTGTATAGGCTCCAGTTGACCTCGATTTCGATCCAGAACCGCCTATTGCTCGCCTTCATACGATTTTTGGTCTACTTTTTTTTTTGTAAACTACGAGAGACAAGCATTGCTGCATTACCAATTGATACTACTAGACAATGATAATTTCTCTAAATTCCTTTAGTTCAATTACTAAACATAAAATATCATTTAAATTATTTTTTTTGCAGGATGTCGCACATAACAATGCGGAATGATGTGTTTTGAAAGCGCCAATTTTTAAACATTTTATATACAATGTGGAATGACAAATTTTGCACTACAAAAATATATGCAAATATCTATATATACACAATGTGGAATGATATGGTTTTGCTATGCTTTTATTATTTAAAAAAAGGTCTACCAATAACAAAATGGTATGCAATGTGGAAAAATTAGGTTGATATTAACAATGAGCTGCCTAAGGCCAAAAGTGGGCTTCCCATATCAGCACCCAATATTTATCTTTTAATATTTTTTATTTAATTTAATTTATATTTCTATTAAAAAAATTTACAAGAATACTATGTGCCCATTTCCGCTCTCGATTGTTTGTGTTTGTGTGCACTAGCAGTCTTGCAGGAGTTTTGTCCCAGACGGGAAAAGTTGCCCAGAGGGAAATGGAGGACCTGAATTTCTTCTTTCACGAGCACAGCGGGAGCATGGGAGCGGTGGGCGTCATGGAGGCGGGAGATTTGGAGGTCCCGGATGGGAAATGCCGCGCAGCGGGAAGTGGAGGATCTGGATTCCTGCTTCGACGAGCTCGGCGGGAGCGAAATCTAGGAGAAGCAGAAAATGTGGATTCGTGTTAGGATTTTGACACCTCAACGCGCTCGGGGCGTTAGGATCGCGCCACGTCTACGATCCATGGGAGGTGTTCATTCCTATTTTGTGGCTTGTCCAGTTTAGGAATAAGATTTGTGTAGTTATTCTCCCTATTAATTGGACCGGATATTATTTTCTTTTTGAGAAGGAGAATTGATTATGAAATCCCCTAATGATAGTGATTTCATATTTTTTGGAATGCTATTTCCGGGCAATTCATGTTGGCCACCCATTTATTTGGGTATTAATTGTGGTCGGTTATCCTATTACTTAATTAGGAGTTATGTCCAAATTTGATGTTTTTTGTCTGTTGCTATTTATATGGGGGGGTCTAGCCTTGGCTGAATACATTCCTCCAAGGAGAAAATACCTCCATTCGTCAGAGGGGCGTTCGGCGGCGGCGGTGTTGTTTCCAGGCGGAGGCGATCCAGGCGGAGGCGATCCAGGCGGACGACTGTCCAGGCGGAGGTGATCCAGGCGGCGGCGGCAGAAGGTTGATCCCGGCGTGCGGCGGCGGCGGGACTTGGTCCCGGTGGCAGAGCGGCAACGCACGACGGTCGTCCAGCGGAGACGACGTGGTGGGGTCATCCAGAGCAGCAAGGCGGCGGTGGCAGCAACGGTTGCAGGCGGCAGCAGTTCGGTTAGTGCCAGGGAGATATCGCCCGGCGATATCTCCGGCGACAGCCTCGGCGATAGCTCCAGAAGAAGTTCTGTTCTTGGTTTGTTTTGAATTATTTCAATTTGTACTCTTGTAACTCCTGATTTATAGTGGATTTGTCCGGCGCGCTCTCCCCGTGGAGTAGGAGTCCCATACTCCGAACCACGTAAATTTTCTGTGTCGTCTGTGTATGCTAGAATCTCGTTCCGTATTTTATTTTTGCGCGATATTGGCTCTTGCTCATTCGTGAAATTCCGTTGCGCTACCGCGGCTTAACTCGATCCGATTTCACAACAATTGGTATCAGAGCCAGGTTCCGCGGGGGTGATCGTCTGGACGTTCCGGTTTTCTGATTTGGGTCAACGGTGGGTGACGACATTGGTCCGCTCCCTATCTTCCCAGATCGGTTCCGCGAATATCATCTTGATCGCCCAGTAGCTCTGCGAGCAAGACAATGTCGGCAAAATTCGAGATTTCTAGGTACGACGGCAAGATTGATTTTGGCCTTTGGCAGAAGCGCATAAAGGTCGTTCTCGTCCAGCAAAGTCTTCACAAGGCTCTCCTCGGCAAGGAGAAGTCCGGGAAGAAGGACCGGCGGAGGAGCAGGGCAGGTTTCGTGGCGTGGGCGTGTGCGCAGAGAAAGGACCTTGGCGGAGGTAAGTTCTTCGCATCCGTGGGCGGAGAGTCATCTCAGGAGAGCCCAGACACCGCAAAGAGAGCCATCCGGCTCAAGGGTCCCACCAGGGAACTCATGATCACTCAGGAGAAGGTGGAGTCGCACAGTAAGAGGTTGAGTGCGAGTCGTCTTGCAAAAGACTCGGTCTATCGGGCAAGGGCGAAGCTCGTCGGGGTGCGCCACCGGGAGTTGAGGGAGTTCGGTAGAGGTGGAGGCAGGAAGTTGCGGGAGATATCCTTGAGGGATATTAGTACGGACTTGCGAGGAAGTCCAGTGACTGGAGTCAAGCTCAAGAGCGGTCTTGACTTGACTCATTCTGATGCGCGTTGATCGCGGTCAGGCCCCAGGGAGAGGGGGCTCGTAGTCGCCGGTAGTGGAGATTTAAGCTGAAGGTGGAGTTACGTTCGTCAAGGTGGAGTTTTGTTCGCGTTAGGCGTCAAGGTGGAGATTGTTAGGATTTTGACACCTCAACGCGCTCGGGGCGTTAGGATCGCGCCACGTCTACGATCCATGGGAGGTGTTCATTCCTATTTTGTGGCTTGTCCAGTTTAGGAATAAGATTTGTGTAGTTATTCTCCCTATTAATTGGACCGGATATTATTTTCTTTTTGAGAAGGAGAATTGATTATGAAATCCCCTAATGATGGTGATTTCATATTTTTTGGAATGCTATTTACGGGCAATTCATGTTGGCCACCCATTTATTTGGGTATTAATTGTGGCCGGTTATCCTATTACTTAATTAGGAGTTATGTCCAAATTTGATGTTTTTTGTCTGTTGCTATTTATATGGGGGGTCTAGCCTTGGCTGAATACATTCCTCCAAGGAGAAAATACCTTCATTCGTCAGAGGGGCGTTCGGCGGCGGCGGTGTTGTTTCCAGGCGGAGGCGATCCAGGCGGACGACTGTCCAGGCGGAGGCGATCCAGGCGGACGACTGTCCAGGCGGAGGTGATCCAGGCGGCGGCGGCAGAAGGTTGATCCCGACGTGCGGCGGCGGCGGGACTTGGTCCCGGTGGCAGAGAGGCAACGCACGACGGTCGTCCAGCAGAGGCGACGTGGTGGGGTCATCCAGAGCGGCAAGGCGGCGGTGGCAGCAGCGGTTACAGGCGGCAGCAGTTCGATTAGTGCCAGGGAGATATCGCCCGGCGATATCTCCGGCGACAGCCTCGGCGATAGCTCCAGAAGAAGTTCTGTTCTTGGTTTGTTTTGAATTATTTCAATTTGTACTCTTGTAACTCCTGATTTATAGTGGATTTGTCCGGCGCGCTCTCCCCGTGGAGTAGGAGTCCCATACTCCGAACCACGTAAATTTTCTGTGTCGTCTGTGTATGCTAGAATCTCGTTCCGTATTTTATTTTTGCGCGATATTGGCTCTTGCTCATTCGTGAAATTCCGTTGCGCTACCGCGACTTAACTCGATCCGATTTCACAACAGATTCGCGCACTGTTTTTTCCCTTCATACATGGGCATAATTTGGAAAGATTAAATAATGTAATATTATATATGCACTTTATGGTGACAAACACAAACCACTAAATACTTTTGCCATATATGGCCAAAACTTAGAAGAAAATGCTTTAACCATGTTAGGCTCCGATTGGCGTGGGTCCAAAGTTGTCACTTAAAATCGAAAACCGTAAGCTGAATCGGAACCGAACCGGAATCGCAAAGAACCGGACCTAACCGTTCGCGAATTATTTGAGTTCCGGTTTGAATTTTGGAACCGTGAACAACATTGGTCCGGGTGTGGTTCTTACATTTTATTATCCGAACCGGAACCGCAATATACAAGTCTCAAGCGATTTCAAGATTTTTAGAGCCGATCCGAACCGGACCGAAGCATAACCAAACCGCAGCTCATTTATTATTATTATAATTATTATTATTATATTTTTTTTTTATAATATATGTATAATATATATGCTTAATATTATGAGTGAAACTAGTGCGGTTTGAACACAAACCACAAACGCAACAAAGCGGGTAGATTTTGGATTGAACAAACTCGCATTGCACCAAATTCGTGTTGTGTGGTTTGACATTGGTAGGATTTGGTGTCGGTTTTTGCGGTGTACTTTCGATTTTTATACAGTCATATAATGTATTTTCAATTTTACTCACATATTTTTCTAAAATATTTTATTTTAAAATATAGAAGATATACAACTACTATTTAATAGTAATCATGAAAGACAAATTTAATTATAGCTGATAAATTAGTCAAATTTAATTAACTAATATATTCTTAAAAAAAAATTGTAAAATAAGATTTGAAAAGAGAAAATTCAAAGTTATTTACTATATGTGGCTATGTTGATTCGTGATCTTCAGCAACATGAGCATTGCATCAACATGATCGTGATCTTTGAATTTTTAAAATCGGCACGGTATGGTGCAATTTTGTGTTTTGCGGTTTCAATTTTTAACTTTTATTCTGACTTACTATATATTATACAAAAAGTAATCTACCTTGATGTAACGCGAAATTCCTGCGCCTGGCCCTCAGACTACGAAATCCCTCTTGCAAAAAAAATTGAACAGGTATACTTTTCCTCTCCGATTTTTTATTTTTGACATCCCTCATTCATTCTGTCAAGTTTTGTTTTGTTTTTAGTTGGAATCGCATAGAACCGGACCGAATCGCATAGAACCGGACTGAATCGTTAATGGCCGGTTTGATTTTGGTTCTTGTTGAACCGGAACTTGAACCGTTAACACGATGATTCCATAAATTATGATGGAATCAAAACCAGAACCGGAACCGGTCAAACCAAATACGATTTTGGATCTAATTTGAAGAACCGTTACCTTAATTAGTGGTACGGTTCACGATTTTAGTAGAACCGGAACCTAACCGAAACCGTAACAGCTGGGCGCGGCGGTGGCAATCGTGAACGCGGTGGTTATAAACCATCGTTTCTGAACGCCCGACCTCACCTAAGAAACTCCATCCGCTTTTATGTTCAAAATTTGCATTCTTTTCTTGGTGGCGATCATAACCGCCTTCAATAACATTAAGGAAACAATTCATTACATGAATCATTTATGGTGCGTTTGGTTGAGCTGTTGCTGATAAAAAACTGCTGATCATAAATGGAGTTTTGAAAAAGAGCTGTTTCTGAGAAATGGAGTTTTGTCAAAAAAATTGTTTGGGTCCAATGGAGTTTTCAGTGCAAGTAAATTGTATATATATCTCGAGCAAACCCATCGTACGTGCGACAGAGGAGGAGGGGGAGGACAAACCCTGAATCGTTCCTCCCCGAATAACCTATCTCGAAGCTTCGAAAACCTAGCTTGAGCCGCACCCGGACGAAGAAGTCGGCTGTCGACGAAGGACGTGTCTGGAGGTGAGCACACAGAGCTCGGAGGCGGAGGAGATGATTCCGTCGAGCTTGGAAGCGGAGGAGTCGATGCCCTAGCTCGGAGGCGGAGAGGAATCGCGCGCGTGGAGCGGGGGAGAGGCGGACCGAAGGCCAGCGCGTCTGGACTGGTGCTTGGAGTACCGGCTGAAAATTTCAAAGAAATGGAGTTTATTAACAAACTCCATTTGAAAGCAAACGGCGTGCCAAACGCTGTTTTTGCATGAAATGAAGTTTTGCTCCAGACTCACCAGAGCAAATAAGTCAAACCAAACGCACCCTTAATCTCAATTATTTGTAGTAGCCATCCAACATAGAGGATATTGTTATGACATGATATATTTGTATTAAAAATATATAAATAAGATTTAAATGCATGCCTTAGTTTAACATGGTATAAGAGAGTCATAGCTGCCTCAACCTAAACTTGTCTATTATCCGCTCCCATCTTTTACGCCGATATCAGAGGCTTTCAAAAAGAATAGCTCGTGTCAAAAAACATATGGTTCCACCCATGCATGATCGCGAGTGTCTTTGATGTGGTCGAGAAGATCATTTACGAGCTTTTGCAGGATAACATCACTGATCATGAGCTCACGAGCACCGCCCGCCATCGGGAGGTGAGAAAACTTGCCGTGTAAATCTACGAATATGACTATAACGAGAGGAAAATCCGCAACGGGAAGGGATAGATTGAGTGAGATGATTGGGAAGATGGACATAGGGAAGGATTTCTAATGTAGATGTCAATCCCTTCTTTCTAAAGTTTTTTCGCTTAACCCGACCTCGATTAATTACGTTCCCGTCATAAATTTTATCAGAGGACTTGTGGAATTTTGTAACCCTGAATATTTGGGGAATTCACTTGTCTTTCTAAAGTTTGTTTATATACACAGCCGCCCGTGCTATAGTCTGATCCTTGAGCGAATCACATAATTAATTTATCGAGTTACATGTTATTCTGGCTTCTTTGCTCGATCATCCGTAAAACCTATTTATACGAGCACGATTAATTTTAATTGAAAAAAAAAACTCATCACAGATATTTTTCAGTGATATACTAAGAACCATTAATTCTTTCCTCAACTGCCCTCAGTTTGATTGTATATTTTCTTCATTCTCAAACTCATCACAAATATTTCTCTTATATGAACCCTAAATTAATGATATTTATATGCCATAGTACCAAAATATAAATCTGTTTTGAAACATTTTTTCAGAGTTTCTCCCTCTATTATTCCAAATCAAACATAGGCTCCGTTTGGGGGGACTTATTTTCACCGGTCAAGTGGTTACGACCGCATGAACCGGACCTTAATTTAAGGTCCGGTTCATGCGGTCGTAACCACTTGAACGGAGAAAATAAGTCCCCCCAAACAAAGTCGTAAGTTTCCAAAAAAAGCCCTTCAACGCTCAAAAAGAGCATAATTTTCACCTATAGAAAACTCCATTGGCTCCCCCCTTTGTAATAGAATCAAAATAAGAGATTGGATCAAAACCCAGAGTTGAGAATTCAATGATGAACAATATCTTAGAATGCCTTCCCGGCGGCCGAGGAAACTTTACATCATGAAACTAAGTAACCGTCGCGGATCGAGCAGCTCAAACTACAGAGTGGGAACCCTCTCCGCAGCGCCGGAGATGACGGTGAGCAAGTTGTTGCCGAAGGGGTCGCTGAGATGCTTCGCAAGGTTCTCGACCGGCCCTTCGCCCGTCACGTAAGCCTGTATGAAGAACCCGAGCATGGCGAACATGGCGAGCCGCCCGTTCTTGATCTCCTTCACCTTGAGCAGTGCTGCCTGGTCTGGATCGTTGGCCAAGCCGAGCGGATCGAAGGGGCCGCCGGGGTGAAGTTTGTCCTCCAAATTCTGCACACACGCACTCGCATTCAAACCTCAACTTTCATGATGTTGTCTAGCTAGCTTGTTTGATACTTTGGCTTCGTTTGGCGCGGCTTATTTGCTCCGGTGAGTTTGGACAAAAACTCAATTATCATAGAACGTATGTTTGGCATGACAAAGGTTATGACCGCTGCCAAGAAAATAAACTAGTTTTGAGCATAAAATGCATAGAAGTTTTTAGGTGAGGCCGGGCGTACGTTCACGAAAGACAGTTCATGACCACCGGGTTCACGACCGCCACCACCACGTCAAACGAAGCCATAGTTTCCGAGGTTAAGGCTCCTAGTTTCATTCACTTTTACAGTCAAAACTAGTTTTTTTCTTTTCTCGACGACGGTTATATATATCCATTGTCACGACAAACATACATTCTATAACTGTGGTGTTTTTGTCCAAACTGACCGGAGCAAAAACACCGCGATAAGAGAGTGGTGTCGGTGATTCCGGAGAAAAATGAATCTCCGGCGAGAATGGTGCGAAAGTAAGCTAAAAATTCATTTTTTTTATCTTTCAGGCCGCACCTGCGCTCAAAATGAAGGTTACTCAAACATTTCTACATGAATCAAAAACACCACCCTATACAAAAAATGAAATATTACCAAACAGAGCTCTTTTCAATTACCAGGCCATTGGTGATTCTATAGTACTCGGCACCGCCGAGGAGCACGACCTCGGCGGCCACGGCGAGGATAAGGTTGATGGGAATGTTCTTGCCGAAGTAGTTCAGCGTATTTCCGTCGAGGAGAAGTGCGCCCGTCTGCACGCGCGTGTACATATTCAGACATTAATGGTGAGTTAACGGGTGTATAGTTTTGGGTAGTTGTAGAGTTGTAGAGTGTTGATATGTACACCTTGAACCACACTGCTTCGGGGCCGCAGTTAGCCCCAAATTTGTTGAATGCTTCGGGGATGATGAAGCCTGCGGCTCCAAGCATCGCCCATCTCGCATGGATTAGCTCGAAAGCTTGATACCTGCGAGAGGAGAAGGGCGCACGTCGTGCGCATAAGTTCCGCTAGTAACCACAAATATAGAATGCATATAAAGACACCTAAAAGTGATGGGCAATGTGGGAATAGGGCTCTTTTTGGGGGAGAAATTTTTGTGTCCGGGCTCCGGACTTGGGTCCGGATCCAATTTTTGTATTATTTTCGACATCTGAGATGATATCTTAGAGATATCATTTTACGACATCTCATATATCACCCGCAAGGACATCTCCGATGTCGAAGATATGGAAAATCCGTGGTGGCATTAGAGCTGTCCAAAAAGTTATTTTGTAAAGATTTTGAAAAATCTCCATTTAAATACTTTTTGAAAAAGTATTTTATATTTTTCTAGTTGAAAGACCGATTTTTTAATAATAGATGTTTAGCTTTTTAATAATAAAATTGTATTTTATGTTAATCAATTATCGAATAGATAAATATTTTATATAAATCATAACTAATAAGGTTATAAAAGGTCAGCGACTTGAAGCAAAGATAACGAATGGGCGAAGAATCACGAATGGGAGAAGAAAATATTTGCAGCCGCGAGAAGGAACAAGGCAGACCGCGGATGGTCAGGGAGTGGCTTTTGTAAACCACCGAATAAAAGACGAAAAAATAAAAGCACAAGAAAGCGGTTTTTAGAAAGCAGTGTTAGACTGATTGCTAGAAGACCGCGTACAACTATTTTTGTGAATATATAGGGCAGTTATAAACACACCAGTTTTGGCTATTCGCACACCAATTTCTATGAGTTATTATGCGCCTTTTGAAAATACATCTTGTACATGCATTTTTAGGAAAAGTGTTCAACACAAAAATTGTAGATCTCGTCGAGATCTACAACTTTGTGTTGAACAATTTTTCTAAAAATGCACGCACAAGACGTATTGTCACTCTGATCATAACTATAGCGAATTTTTGAAAATACGCATTGGAAAAGTGTTCAACACCAAAGTTGTAGATCTCGACGAGATCTACAATTTTCGTGTTGAACACTTTTCCTAAAAATGCATGTACAAGACTTATTTTCAAAAGGCGCGTAATAACTCATAGAAATTGGTGTGCGAATAGCCAAAATTGGTGTGCTTATAACATTGCCCTATATATATTGCATGCTGGAAGAAATATTAATTTTCTTACGGGATTATAAAAATGTAACAGCATGGGCTTACTTTTCAAAGTCTGCTGGTTTCTTGCTCAGCCCGAAGGGATCGTAGCCATAGCTGCAAAACGTACAATCAAAATCATTAAATATTAATTTAATTAATTAGATTGATGGTAAACAATTTCATATTTCATATTTTTCTAACTAATGCTTCGTTTGGCACAGCGGTGGGGATCATAAATGTATGAGTTAAATTATCATTCGTTAATGGCCACCTAAAAAACTTCATCCGTTTGAACATAAAAGTGGATGAAATTTCTTAGGTGAGCATTAACGAATGACAGTTTAATCCTCATATTTACACCGCCACCAGCATGCCAAACAGAGCCTAAAGCAATCGAACACCTACTAACGAAAATCATAAAATCTATTATTTATTAATCTCCGCCAATGATTTATATTTTAAAATACAATATTTTTTAAAATAAAAAATAAATTATTTATATAGACAATACTTTATTAAAAATATCAAAATTAATAATTTAACAAATGCGGTGAGATTTGAAAAGAGAAATTATATTTTCCAATGGTCCAAGGCGGATTCGGGCATGTACACTGCAATTGCCCTACTTCCAGTTCAGTTAGGGTTCTAAGAAAAAATTATGTACTTATGAGTATGACTACGTTTGGCACGACGGTGGGTTGTCGTGAATGTGGCGGTGAAATCGTCATTTGTGAACGAGCATCTAAGAAACTTCGTCAATTTTTATGTTCAAGTGAATGAAGTTCTTTACCATGCATTCATGAATGACGATTTTACCATCGCGTTCATGACCGCCACCACTGTACCATACAGAGCCATATATGTTAGTTTATCGTAGAGAAGTAAAATATAATCACAAATATTTTGTTTTTTCTCCTGTTTTTTTTTCGTAAAAAACATTATTTTACTCTTGTCTTGAAGCTGCCTAAATAAAGTATGAGAAAAGAAAAAAAAAATACGGGAAGATACTCACTCTCCGGGCACTTCTCCGGTGAGGTATTCGGGGACATCAGACCGGTCAAGGAGCCCTTCCGGCAAGAAAATTTTCCTGTCGGGACCTAATTACAAACAGCATAAAACTACATCAGACCGAATTTCTCTTGATCCGACGGGTTCACCTTTTTTCATCATTTTATAGTTTTTTTAATCCCAAAAAATCTCCACCGTTGGATATATGTTAAAGTATTTTTGTCCATTAGACGATGAAATGGATCCCCTCCATTTCTGAGAGATCCGGATCCCCAGTAGTGTTCATTTGGTTTTTTTTTCTACAAATAAACATATATATTAATTTGTGGCCGATATATAGTAGCTATACATACCGTACCACTTGGCCAGTTCATCGCTCGCCTGAGCCGGGGCAGGCTTAGGCTTCGCCGGAGCAGGCTTCTTAGAGAAGAGGGCGACGGTCTTTGATCCGGCGGCTGGGAAGCAGGGTGAAGCGGGGGCACGGGCGGTTGCGGTGGAGCCAAGCGAGACGCCGAAAATCTCTGAGAGGCCGAGGGCAGACGGAGCGGCGGCGGCGGCGAGGGAGGCCATTGGCGGGGAGATAGGATGGGGAATTGGTGGTGGGAGAGGATGAGGAAGGAGAGGGAGGGGGGGCTAAATGGGAGATGTGGTGGATGTGGCTGCGCCAGCTAGGATTTGGTGAGATGGGACGCAATCTAATGAGAGGATTTGGTTGGCCTGGGATGCTGACGTGGCTGATGAGTGGGTGACGTGGCGGCAATCTGTGTGTTGCAGCTATTGCTGTTGTGGATAGGGGAGTGTGGTGAGGAGAATGCATCTTGAGCTTCAGCTATTTCTCTCCTTTAAATAATTAATAGCCCTCTGGCGCGAGCGGACGGCTTTTGTTTGCGAACAAACTTCACACATTCGTTGGTTGCGAACAGGCTCCATCGATCCTGTAGAAAAACGCGGGGTGCCGAGAAAAGAGATTCGAACGAAAAACAAAGAGAAAATCACAGAAAACACACAAATTTAAGAGGTTCATCCAAAACTGGGCTACGTCCCCTATCCCGCCTCTGCTTCACCTTCTTGTATTCACCAATAGAGATTACAAAGCACACAAGGTTACAAGGATCAAAACCGATCCTACCTCGCACCCCTCTCTTTGAACAAGAAACGGAGGAACCACCGCCGGAAACGCCTCTCCACGGAACCTCCTCGTAGACGCCTCCAAAACTCCTCAGCCGGGACCGCCGTCGGGGGCTCGCCGACCCCGGACCCCCGCGTTCGCTGGTACTTCAATCATCAGAGAGAGTCACGCTCCGACGTCTCTAAGCTCACGTGGGCTAACCCGGTGTGAGAAACAAGGGAGCCGGAAGTGTTCCCCAACTCCAACAGATCCGTGAGTGCATACTGAATGTTTATAGGCTTATAGCAATCCGACTGAAATTTTGTAAGATTGTTGGCAAAATGCCCAAATCAGTCCATTAAGCTTGGGTATGATTTCAAATTGGTCTTTCAACTTATATTTGATTCAAATTAGTCTCTTATCTTTCACCTCTCTCTCAAATAAGTCCTAATTTTACTTTAACGTTAAGTATTAACGGACATCAGATGAGAATAAGGCGAAGTTAATTTTTATTTTGGCGTTTGTCAGTTCATCTTCGTTCACTGGACCTTGCGTCAACTTCTTAGGCAGCTCGACGCGCGGTGTACAGATTCTCAATGTCTGAGACATAGAGTGTAACGTTCACCTTCACCTTCCCCATCACAACATGCTCCTCATAAATCCCAGCCTCCGCTTAAATGACATACCTGCGGGCGCTACATCGGCATCGCATTCAGAGCATCGTTAATGTTCCATGCCGGGAACGGGAAGCCGTTGGCATGTAAAGAAATCTCTGATTTCTCCTTCTCTTCCGCGAGATTCCGGTCGGCGATGTTGCTGACATCCAGCTAGCAAAGATAGAAACTTTGAGGCAGCGCCGATAAAGGCGAGGGCGTTGCCCGTCAGCTGGTTCCCCTGCTTTACTGCCACCTCTCTCCCCTCCCTTGGGGAAAGCGTCGACCCACATCCCTGGTAATGCAATGCGGTGCTGAGCCAATTCTTGATATAGCCTTTTGATTTGAAAGATCTTCCGGTTTGTGCATGTCGATGCGGGACAAAGCCAATTTCAGCTCGTCGTAGGTATCGTTGAACAGGCTCCTGCAGAGATTGATGGCTAATTTTACAGTTTGTCGGAGTTGATAAAGATTTCGGAGTGGTTGAAGCCTCGCCACGCTGCGTTCGTGATGGCAGAGACGAACTCCTGGATGAACAGTTGCTAAGCTTTCCACCGACACATAAGTAACTTTGCCTGAGCCTCATTCCATTCCGCCGCCTAAGATTTTCCCGACGAGCGATGATGAATCCAACCTCTGATGTCCGTTAATACTTAACGGTAAAGTAAAACAAAGACTTATTTGAGAGAGATGTGAAAGATAAGAAACTAATTTGAATCAAATGTTAGTTGAACGACCAATTTGAAATCATACCCCAACTTAAACGACTGATTTGAATAATTTGCCGAGATTTTTTAACTTTAAAAATAAATTAATTAAATTGAAATAACAATACCTAAATTTTTTAACTTATAAATCTATACAAAAACTACACAACTAAAAAGTTAATGAAAATACTAAAAGTAAAATTATAAAAAAGTGAAAAATAATGAGAATGTGAATCCGCCCCTTTTTCTATTGGATCTGAATCCCTGGAGTGAGTTCATGCGGGAACTCCAGGGTGGAGTTTTCTATGCGGGAGCTCCATTAGCCTAAGCCGGAGCGAGCCAAGAGGAATAAAGGGTGCGAAACATCGACTCTATGCGAGAACTCCACCCTGGAGTCCAGCCCTTGGATTTAATGGGCTATTAATGGGGGAACTTCACCCTGGAGTTCCCGCATGAACTCCAGGGGATCCGGATCCTTTTCTACTACGAAAGCTAAAAACATGCCAAAGGGATATGCGACATTTTCTCTTTCTAGACCCCTCTCCCTAGGGAATAGCATCATCTCCATTTTGAGTGAAATGACACGGTCTAAATCTATTTCTCACTTATTCGTCGGTTTCACTAACCTCATTATTTTATATTTTTTATTTAATTAAAATTTTTTACATCATTAGATCAAGTGAGATGCATCCACACCATGAAATGAACCTCCATTTGAGATCCCAAATGGAGATAATCATGATCCTCTCCCCAAATGGAGATCCTGATTTGCTCCATTTGAGATCAAATAGAGCCGTTCATTTCGCCGTACTTAAGATTAGGGCTCCGTTTCGCAGTCACGAACGCGGTGATTCAAGTGGATGAAGTTTCTTAGGTGAGCGTTCATGAATGACGATTTTATCATCACGTTCATGACCGCCGGTACCACTGTATCAAACAGAGCCTAAATCTCATTTATCAAACGATGCAAAATATTGTATTTAAAAAAAAACACTCAACCATTTACCCGACTATTTTTAGGCATAATCTTACTAATAGCTAAGTACATCGTATCTTTCCTTAAAGTTTCATTAAAAAAACAAATTACTTAAATTAAATCATAAAATAAATATTATCCATTTTTCTCTAAAAGTAAGATCCCAATTTCTCTCTCCCTCCCTCTCTCTCTCTCTCTCTCTCTCTCTCTCTACTCTATTATTATTATATTTATTAATTAGAAAATCCACGCGGAGGATAAACATGGAGAAAAAAGAGGATCGTTTAACTTCAAAATTAGCATTAGCAAGCGGAGAGAGCGGGGGCCCACTCCTTCCCAAACCTCTCTCTCCCCTGCCGCTCTAATTAATACAGAGAAGAAGCTCTCCTCATCCTCGCCCTGCAATTCCAAAAATCGCAAACGAGGTAGAGAGAGAGAGAGAGAGAGAGGAGAAGATGGCGCAGAACAGAGGTACTGAAGCTCCCTTGATAGTCTCATTCGGCGAGATGCTCATCGACTTTGTCCCTGACGTCGCCGGAGTTTCCCTCGCTGAGTCGACCGGATTCGTGAAAGCCCCCGGCGGCGCACCGGCTAATGTCGCCGTTGCTATCGCCAAGCTTGGGGGCCGCTCCGCCTTCGTCGGAAAGGTAACGCGCGCCCCTCTCCCCCTTTCGAATCGCCCTTTAACTATTAACTCCAGGCGGAGGATAAATATGTTTGGCCGTGGTCCGATCACGGCCGTGACTCCGTTTGGCGGAGCGGTGACGATCGTGAACACAGTGGTTTTGATCCTTCTTTCGCGGCCGCCCGGCCTCACCTATATATGGAACTTCTTCCACTTTTATGTTCAAAACTATTTTTTTTATTGTCATAATCATTATCATGTCAAATATGAATTCTATGATTGTAGTGTTTTTGTCTAAATTTAACGCGGCAAAAGCGCCGCGCCAAAACGAAGCTTGAATGATGACGGAATTAAACCGCATTCATATGAGCCACCTAAGTTCTAGTTTATACTGCTAATTCCGTTCTAAATATTTGACAAATCATCCGCTTAATGCCCGGCGAACAAAAAAATTTACGTGGCGGTAATGTAATGATTTCGGACATCGTCAGTTCTCATATTTAGGTTGACGGGCGGTGTGCACCAAGTCCCAGAACGAATTCACCGTCGTTAGGGCTGAGCATATTATTCGAAGCTCGAAAGTCACTCGAATATTGAGCCGAGTCGGAATCGGTTACAATTGATTCGACTCAATTTGAGTCGAGTCGATTTCGAGCCAACCATGAATCGCTCGAAATGTCATTCGAATCAGCTCTATAATTGATTAAAAATATTATTATTTTAAAATTAAAAACACTAAATTTTAAACCTAAATACAAATATTGAAGGATTTTAGTGTTTTATTTGCTAAATTTAAGTCTTTTCCAATTTAATTTCGAGCCAACTAGAATTAAAGAGAAAAATTGCTCAATTTCGGGCAAACTTGATTTGATTTTGAGTCAGCTCAATTTGATTTTAAGCCAGGTAAATTCGATTTCGAGCCGACTCGGAATCGAGTCATTTCGAGTCGAGTAGACTCGACTCGAAATCGATTTTGAGCCGAGTTCGACTCGAAAATTTTGATTTCGAGCCGAGCCCAAATCGCTCGAACTCGACTCGATATCAGCTATAACCATCATATTGTTGACCGACGATCACTAGTGATTTCGACTTCATGTAGACGAGTTGCAGCCTGCATTACAAGCTGAGGATGAGTTTTTGAGTTAGATCACCATCGCGTGATCATGACTCTTTGTCCCAACCAATGTAGCACGTGTGTCGCCCAAGACATTAAGGGCATGCAAGTGACTTATCACCGGCAATCAATTGCAGATATGGGCCCCTCCAAAACTGCATCAAAATGCGCATAAATGAGAATCACACCCAACGAAAATCTTGGATCCAAGAATTGAGGGACAAGATCTGCCCGACTCACAATTTTTTTTGTGCACCAGGCAAACTCAAATACTCTAGGTGGTATTCATTGCCATAAAAGCAACAACGGCCTTGTTTAGGGTTGAATCTAAGGAATTCATTTATGACGATAAAGAATGATTAATCGCAATCTACCAGCGGTCGTGAATGCGGTGATTATGAACCGTTGTCTGTGACCGTCTGAAGTCACCTAAAGAACTTCATTCATTTTTAGGTTCAAAACTAGTTTTGTTTTTCTCGGTGGCCGTCATAACCATTGTCATAACCATTGTCATGCCAAACGTACGTATATTCTATTATGATGATGTTTTTTGTCCAAATTCACGGGAGCAAAAACGAGGCCGCCAAACTGAGCGGAAGTAACTTTAGTTTTTCATGTAAGTCTTCAAAAGGATAAAATTACTGTGGAAGTTTTTGTAATTTTAGAAATAAGATGGGTGCAACCTATAATTAATGTCATTTTTACATAAAATTTTGGTAATTATTCCTTTTAAAAATAACTAAAATATTACAAATGAGTAAATGTCTTATATTTAAGTAAAACCCGCAGCTGAACTTGATCCCATCAACCTACGTGCAGGTGGGCGAGGACGAGTTCGGGCACATGCTGGCCGACATCCTGAAGCAAAACGGGGTGGAGGGCGGCGGCGTGCTGTTCGACCAGAACGCCCGGACGGCGCTGGCATTCGTCACCCTCCGCAGCGACGGCGAGCGGGAGTTCATGTTCTACCGCAACCCCAGCGCCGACATGCTGCTCACTGAGAAGGAGCTCGACCTGGACCTCATCCGCAGCGCCGCCATCTTCCACTACGGCTCCATCAGCCTCATCACCGAGCCGTGCCGCTCCGCCCACATCGCCGCCATGCGCGCCGCCAAGGCCGCCGGCATTCTCTGCTCCTACGATCCCAACGTCCGCCTCCCTCTCTGGCCGTCCAAGCAGGCAGCCTGCGACGGCATCCGGAGCATCTGGACCGAGGCCGACTTCATCAAGGTATATAATACATAGTAGGCAGAATATCTAAATCAGTCCCTAAAGTTTGTGAGACATGAAATAAATCCCTAAAATTTCATTTGTTTGACATTGGTCCAAAAAAATTAGGCGTATTAATTTCAAAATTTAATTAAGTAAAGAATTATTTGAGAATTATGTAAAGGTTAATAATACATTTTGTATAATCAAAAACCCAAAATTCTTGCATGAACATTTACACCTATCGTATTCAATATCTCGCATAATGCACGATAAATAATAAATTTGCAAGAAATATCACTCAGTAATCAGATTATTTTTTGCACGGCTCGCCATGTAATCGCCAGATAATAAATTTAAAATAATTATTATTATAATATCTGCATCAACACCATATAGTCGTGAGACTTGTCATCGCCTAGCTAGTTAGCAAAAACCGTTAAAAAAGATAACAGAATGTTACGTGAGACTAATTTCAAACTAGTTAGAAACCTTAGGGAACTTATTTCAAATAAATTCCCTCCAAATCTTAGGGACTGATTTATGTATTTAATTTTGCCTATAGAGTACTATATTTAATATAATTCGCGCTTACATATACTGTATACGCCGGGAGTGATATACGAAAAATATGATATTTGGATGCAGGTTAGTGATGATGAGGTGGCATTCTTGACCAACGGAGACCCATACGAGGAGAAGAACGTGCTCTCCCTCTGGTTTGACGGCCTGAAGCTGCTCGTCGTCACCGACGGGGAGAAGGGATGTAGATACTTCACCAAGGTAATAAATATAGAGCAATGTTAATAGCACCCCTCTCCAAACAAATTTCCAGATTCTCCTTTTTCGCTTCTTCTACGCCCCCGAAATCGCTTGCCACTTTCTCAGCACAAATCGATCGACGCCACCATCCTTCGGTCGGTCAAATCTCTCAACCAGGTTCGAAAGAATGGAAAATTTTATATTTTTTTTGACGGTGTGCTAATAGCCTCATGGTGTGACGGTATAATCTTATGGGATGCTATTATAACATGGAGGATATATAATAGCGACTTCAAGGGTGCTATTAACATTTCTCTAAATATATATGTATAAATATATTTCTTTGGTTCAAGTCCTTGGAATGGAAAGAACCTGTGATGGGAGAGTTTTACCCCTGCGTGGGCCGTCCAAGGTCGCTTTGCGAACACCTGTGGTTCAGACCAAAAAAATAGTATACGGGCGACAGGGACGGGTACCATCACGCAACAGTGCACGGGGTCAGTGCCCGTGCGAGAGTACCCCAACCATGACATTTTCCGGGGGTGACAACGCTCTACCCGCTCACAAACCCCAGAGCTAGCGTTATACTGCCCTGTCACTCATTTTTTCCTTGTGCATGAGGAGTTTGTGAGTGGCGGGGAGAGCATATTTTTTATTGTAGTTAGAAAATTTTGCCTATATAAGAGTATCTTTTTTAAAATAAAAAACACATAAATTAAGGAAATTAAATTTTTTGTGATAAATACGAGTAAAATCAGAAAGCTGAATATTTCACCAAAGAAAGTTTTTTTCTTTTTAATATAGTATATATATATAACTCTCTTATATACGATGGTGTATATGGTTTGCAGAGCTTCAAGGGGAAGGTGGATGGCTACAGAGTGAATACAGTGGACACAACTGGAGCCGGCGACGCCTTCGTTGGATCCTTGCTGGTTTCCATTTCTAAGGATCGCTCCATATTTGAGGTTCTAACTTTGTTCATTGAGCTTGTCCTACTTTCCGTCCTCGCCGCATATTTTTTATTATTATTATTGTCATGATTTAGAGTAAAATCCCGTGTATGTTTTCAGTTCTAACTCTTAGTAGGGGTGTGTAAAAACAACCGAAGAACAAATAATCAGATCCGGACCGAACGGTTTGCATGGGTCGGTTCCAAATATGTTCGGTTAGGGTCTAGTTCCCATAATACCATAACCGAAAATTCGGTTCGGTTCCCGGTACTACGGGTCATGTATCGGGAACCGACCCAAGAACCGGAAATCAATGTTAAAGAAAAATATTTTTTGAGACAACGTACGGTTATAATTGTATGACCTAATACATGAAAATGATTGAGAATGTAGTCTCATGACTAAAGAAAATAGTTTTTTTAACTTGTATAATTTTTAAATTATTTTGAGACATTGATTGTTCTATGACAAATGATCATAAGTTGTGAGTCATTTTCTTTAGTTATTTTAAGACATTGGTAAAACCGAGAACCGAACCGGAACTCAGTCGAAGCGAACGATTCGGATCCAGTTCTATACTTTAGGACCATTGGTCAATTCCGATTTCAAAAATATGAGCCGGTTCATGATTTTGAGTGAAACATAACTGAACCGATCTGAATTGCACCCATAAATTATTCCCACCAACGAAAGAATAGGGAACTTAGGCTTCGTTAGTTTGGCATGACTTATTTGCTCCGATGAGTTTGGTCAAAAACGCTATTATCATAGAATGTATATTTGGCAAGACAAAGGTTATGACCGCTACGACGGTTCATGACCACCGCGTTCACCACCGCCAAACGAAGCCTTATTTGAATAGGAAACTCGCATATGAGATTATCTTCTCATTCTTCTTCTCCGTCAAAATTCATTGACCAACTCATTTGACTTCATTTAGGCTCTGTTTGGCATGACGGTGGCGGTCGTGAACGCGGTGGTAAAACCGTCATTCATGAACGTGTACCTAAAAAATTTCATCCACTTTTATGTTCAAATGAATGAAGTTTCTTAGGTGTGCGTCCATGAATGACGATTTTACCACGACGTTCACCAAACGGAGCCTTAATCTTCTTTGACTTGGAAATCAATGTAATACACTAGTATTACTAATACTACTACTACTAATAATAATAATAATAATTCAATGGATTTAATTGATATTTTCTGTTATGTAGGATGAGAAAAGGCTGAGGAAGGCTCTGGCATATTCAAATGCTTGCGGAGCTATCTGCACGACAAAGAAGGGAGCTATCCCGGCGCTGCCGACCACCGCCACGGCCGACGAGCTCATGAACCAGAGCAATAATTAGCATATAATAATTTCTTTATTTTATTCATATGCCAATTTTTATTAAAATGGGGAACGATTTGAGAATACTTTTTTTTTAATATATTAAAGTTTCAAATATTTTATTATTGTTACTTCTTTCAATTGTTTGAAAATATGATGATTTTGTTTGTTCTTGAAAATTATAATTAAATTTAAGGGTGCTTTATGATTCAACAGAGGTCCGTTCGGTGCAACATTCGTTGGACCATTTTGGTGCAGCATTTGTTCAATCAAATTGGGTTAGGTCGAGCGTTCACAGATTTATCTATACTATAATACAAGGGAGAAGTATCATTTGGTGCAACATTTGTTAGACCATTTTGCCCTTGCACCAAAGAGTATTTCACCCTTATACTATAATATAAGGGAGAAGTACACTTTGGCGCGCCGTGGGTTTGTAAGCGACGGGAACGCAGTCGCGAAGGGGCAATGTCGTGACCGGAGTACTGTAACGATCGAAATACTGTCGCGGTTGGCCGTAGGAGCAAAACCCCGTGTCACTCGTTTACAATATGTATGAAGGGCATTAATCATGTATTTAGATTCTACTCTTTTGTATGACAAAAACATCAAATATATCATCATCTACATCAAATAAAAGTTTTAAACTAACTTCATATTTTAATATTTATAACTTTTCGGTCTGGATATGTTGAAAGAAAAAATGTCATCGATCTTAATTAAATATTGATATTTTTATGAAACATAAGTTTTAGCGAGAGATCGTCTCTATTTGTTACCGACGGGTTCACTAATCACATTTTTTTATATTTTTTGTTTATTCAAAAAATTATACACCATTAGATCAAGGCTCTCTTTGGCAAGATGGTGGCGGCCGTGAACACGGTGGTAAAACCGTCATTCGTGAACGGGCACTTAAGAAACTTCATCCACTTTTATGTTCAAATGGATGAAGTTTCTTAGGTGAGCGTTCATGAATGACGATTTTACCACCGTGTTCATGACCGCCACCACTGTAACAAACGGAGCCCAGGTGAGAATGCATCGACCCCATGAAATGGACCTTCATTTGAGGTTTCAAATGGAGAGAATCCTGATCCATGAACTCGATCTATTTCACGATCAAGGTAGAGCGGATCCTCGTGTAATGGGTAATCTAATTAAATGTAAGGGTTTATTAAAATAATCTCGAATATGTTAGTTGGTGGAGCCTGACTGCGTTGGAAGTACTGGACACTCGCCACGATTCCGCCGGTCGAGCTCAGCGCTGAGCTCGTTGGGGGATTGCAGGGGGGCAGCGCGCCCCCTGCTCGGGGGTTTGGGGGCTTTGCCCCCGAGAGAAATTTTGACTATTATTACATTGCGTGTATTTAAAGGCTTTTTCGACCTAGGGTTTCCGGACAGAAAAACTGAAGGAGGAGAAGCGGCGAAGAGGAGAACGGTGTAGTTCTTGATTTCCAGGTTTTTCATAGTAGATTTCAGTGGTGCGGGTGGTTGTGGTTTTTTCCCCGGTCTTGGGGTTTTTCCACGTTATATCCTTGTGTGTTTTTTGCCTGTTTTATTTTTCGTGACTCTTGTGTTTCCGTGGGCATCGATTTTTCCCTAACAGGATAAACCCCCCGGACATTTTTAACATGCACTCCGCGCTGGATGCCGATCCACTCCATCTCGATTTTGAAATAGATCTAGTCCATGGAGAGAATCCCATGTTAGAAATTTATTATTTAAATAATTATTTTATTATCATTTTTTAGAGTTTTTATTTTGTTTAGCGTTTGAGCTTCACATCAATTGATGGAGAAACACAATCATTTGGAGGGAACTCAAATATTTGATGGGACCACAAATTATTTGTTGCGGCTCGATTTATTGATATATTTAGTGCACATATTTATTTATTTGGTCCCTAAACATATTTTAATTCTTCACAAAGTATCACAACAATCTTTCATTTACTATTAATTATAATTTCGTTTTAGAATTTCAAATACAATGAAAAGAGTACTAGATCAATTGCAAAGAAAAGCTACTTCTGATCTGAATCTGAGTAGAACTCGTTCTGAAATTATGACCGAGTCATTTTTTGCTCGAATCATTTGAGCTCGATCCGATTCAAAGCACAAACTGATTTTCGAGTGCTCTTCTAAGGCAGACCCAACATAACATCCCTAGTTTAGGGTGGTAGTGTATGTGTTTATATTCAAGTTTTTACTTACATTTCACTTATTTTTATATGTTTTGATCAAATAAATCGCTAAATTACTACCCTAAGGGCATAATAAGTAATCACTTGGCTTTGCATGGCCCACCTTCTCTCTCCCATCATTATATAGTGGGACCCACCATCCTCTCTCTCTCTCTCTCTCTCTCCATCATAAGCCTAAATTCTCTTTTGCATTTTATTGTAAAGTGCCCTTTTGCATTTTATTGTAAAGTGCACTGATCCGACGGTCTGCGTGAATCAATGCAATGCACTTTGAGATGTGTGCACTGATCCATGCGGACCATCGGATCAGTGCATTTTACGATAAAGTGCAAAAGTGCAATTTACCACCTCTTTCCTCATTTACTCCTCTCTACCCTCTTTATTCAAGATACATAATGTATTGCATGATTGCACCTTCATTTCTTCGTTGACTTCTTAGACTCTTAGTTGACTATTATAGTGACTCGTCGACATTAAATTGAACCCTTGACTTTCTCGTATCATCAAAACCGATGAATATACAAAGCAAATTAAGCCATTTTGTAATCATCTTTTGAATGTATAAAAGAGAATATGACAATTTTAGGGAGGACTTTCTAATTGTTGTTAACTTTAGATATCACATGCATTATCCACATGTATAATCAATGTCATCATCTTCCGCTCATTTGGCGTGCCTTTTTTGCTCCGGTGAGTTTGGACAAAATGCCATCGTCATAGGACGTATGTTTGACATGAAAACGGTTACGACTACTATACCACCAAGAAAAGAAAACTAGTTTTGAACATGAAAGCGGATGAAGTTCCTGTTAGAAATACTCGATGCACACAAATTAGAGGAAATCAATTGCATTCATAAAAAACCAACATATACAAGGGAACTGTAACACCCTGCCAGTACGAAAAGTATAACAGCAGGTCCGGCCGGGACCCCACGCCATACAAACCACACTAGCTAGGAGTTAAAAGGTGATAACCAGAAAAGTAACAACTAAACGAGAGTACAACGTAAGCGGAAGCATTAATTAAACCATTCAAAAAGACATGTCCACTATCATAGGAATGAGTCCAGAAGTAAGAGTTACGGCCTTAGGGCCTTACATCAAAACAATGTACAAAACTCCAAAAAGGCATACATCGGCTCGCAGGCCGGCAATACATGAGAAAACAGGAAAAAGGCTGGCCTTCGAGGGCCAACACAGCAAAAGGGCCAACGCCCGCTACTTCCCGCTAGGCTCACCTGCACCTGCATAAGAACATTCCACCAGGCGGTGGCAAACAAGGTAACGGTCAGCACAGCTGACCAAATTATAACGACCCCACCCCTTACCCGGGGTGGCGGAGCTTCTACCCTGCAAGCAAGCCATACTAGCACAAGTACTAATATAAAGAAAGTGCAACTACACGATGTGAGGTTTCAAGCGCAATCAATCTTCTAAGTTGAGCATCAAAAGAAGGGAACCTAGGTATGCACATGATGTTGGCTGGGTTCACCCGAAGGTTCCCCACGACCGCCTAAGCCACCGCATGAGGCTAAACATGACATCATTCTATCACAGACGTGGGTACAACAACCGCACGCTCCATGCTCACAAGGCATGGATTCAAGGTACTTCTTCCCGAGCACCAACACCATCATGAGTCCGAAAACTTGAGATGGGAAAAGAGCTTATGGCCCGTCTAGGTAAACACCTTCCGCGACCTCTCCCACGATCACACGGCTTTACGAGAGACAACTATCCCTTTACCGATACTGCATGGGAACGGGTTCAGTTCAGTCAATTCCCGAGCTCTCATCGTCGAGTTCACACATACGATGCGGGTATGGCATCACCTCGACCCGTAAGGGTTTAGCACTTGCTAGTGCTACACAAAACATAAGTTACAACACCCAAGCCTTCACGAGGACATAGGCTTTACACGTAACCAAAAAGGAGATACAACTCGCTCCGCATCAATTTCGTGGTGAAGGTTTGCCTTCATCCAACTCTCAAAGCATGGGGCTTTCGTTAGGATCTTCGCAAGACGCCTACGCTTAATTCCCGCAATACTATAGAAGGTTTCACGGAGTCATTCTCCGGCACGCATTCTAGGCCTAACCTAAATGCAACGTCGCAAATCAAGCATCACCGATTCGGGCTCACGGCCACGAATAGGCTTCACACAAAATGCCTAAATCCGCACGACTACCGAATTTTCTACATGCAATAATGCCGGGGACGGACACAATCTACCCGGAGTTCCGAAGAACTTGAGGAAATCCTACACTTCACCCATTTGGTGAAAGAGACACCTCATGCAAGCATAGAAAGAGGAATGAATGGACAAATACAAGTCCAAAGTTCGGGAGGAAGAATCGTTACCCTAGGCGCTTTCTTTTTCGCCATGGATCCGAGATTCTATACGGAGAGAAACGACCGCACCGGGCTGCACTCTCCAAATCTGGAAACGGCTCGCGAAACGGAGCTCCGGAGCTCCGTCAATGGCGGGATCTTCCTTCTTCTTCCTTGCCTCCTTCTTCTTCCTCTAGCCTAGGAGAGAGAAACACCTCAAAATAATGAGGACTAATCTCCTCTCATAAGCCCTAAAAGCCTCCAGCATCTAATCCTAGCCATCGGATCAGATCTCAAAAGATTTGGACGGCCCGATCTTCTTCTCCGCTCAAAATCGCGGAACAGAATAAACAGTGCGCACGATCACAGGCGCACGGTCAGTGGTCGTGCGCGACGAGGGCAAAGGTCGTGCGCACTATCCGGGACAGAACTCTGAATTCTTGCGAATAAGCGCACGATCGCTGGCGCACGATCACTGGTCGTGCGCGAAGAGGGAAATGGTCGTGCGCACTGTCCGAGACAGAACTCGATTCTCTTCTGAATTAACGCACGATCGCTGGCACACGATCACTGGTCGTGCGCGATGAGGCCACTGATCGTGCGCTAAGAGCAGACAGGGAAAATTCTAGCCTGCTTCACGTGCCGCACTACCACTCCGCCTACTTCGCGGAACTACCAGATTTGGGGTGTTACAACTCCACCCTCCTTAAAAGAATTTCGTCCCGAAATCCAGGAAACAGTAATAGCATAAATTACAGTTATACTTTACCTGAGGGAAATAGCTCGGGGTACTCCGCAAGCATCGCTTGCTCTCTCTCCCAAGAGAGCTCCTCTCGGCCGCAGTTATCCCACCGGACTTTTACCATCCGAATGGACTTGTTCCGCAGCTGCTTTACTTCGGTATCTTCGATGCGTAAAGGCTTGACTTTCGTCGACAACCCACTATCAACCGGCACTTTGCCGATCGCAACGATATAAGTAGGCTCTTGCACTGCCTTCCTCAACACTGAAATGTGGAACACGTCGTGCAGACCGCTCAGCTCTGCAGATAGTGCAAGCCGATAAGCCGCATCACCAACACGCTCCACGATCTCGAACGGTCCTAAGTACCTCGGACTGAGCTTTTTCAAGCGTCGAATCCTTGATACCCCTTTGAACGGTTTGATCTTCAAGTAAACCCGGTCACCGACGGCAAACTCTAAGTTCCTATGCTTGGCGTTGAAATACTTTGCTTGCCTATCCTGGGCAACCAATAACCTTTCGCGTATAGACCGGATCGTCGAAGTTGCTTCTTCAACATCCTTTCGCTTCAATAGCTTAGTGTCGCCCGTTTCCGCCCAAGACAACGGCGTACGACACTTCTTACCATAGAGGGCTTCGAAAGAAGCCATCTTTATGCTGGCTTGGTAGCTATTATTGTAGGCGAATTCGATCATAAAGAGATGATCCTCCCACTTCTTTCCAAAGTCTAGAGTGCACATTCGGAGCATATCCTCCATAGTCCTGTTGGTTCTCTCGGTCTGTCCATCCGTTTGCGGGTGGAAGGCCGTGCTGAACTTCAGTTTTGTGCCCAACAGTTCATGGATAAGCCTCCAATCTTTCGATGTGAAACGCCCGTCACGATCGCTGACGATGCTACGAGGGACACCGTGCAGTCTCACGATACTATCCACATAGAGCTTTGCTAGTTTTTCTACCGAATCATCCTTCCGGTTCGGAATGAAGTGCGATACCTTTGTCAAACGGTCCACGATCACCCCGATGGCGTCGTTTCCATGTTGCGATCACGGCAATCCATGCACGAAATCCATCGAAATATCATCAAACTTCCATTCCGGAATCGGCAAGGACTTCAAAAACCCACCGGGACGTTGACATTCCGCTTTCACCAACGCGCAAGTATGACACTTGGCTACGTAAAGGGCAATGTCTTTCTTCATGCCCGGCCACCAGAACAGTTTCTTCATATCCATAAACATTTTAGTGCTCCCCGGGTGGATCGAGTACTTGGTATGATGAGCCTCGTACATCAACTCCGCCCGTAGAGTACCAACGTTTGGGATACATAACCTTTCCTGCTTCCACATAAGGTCGTCTTCGAAGGAGAAATCAGCGTTTAACCCTTCAACGGTTTCCGCTTTGTATCGTTTCAAGCTCTCGTCCAACTCCAATGCTTGTCGAACTCTGTCGGCAAGGTCGTAGTGAACTTCCGTCCAGTTCAAGCATGCTGAAGTAGACGTTCTCCTATCAATGCATATGATCTCCATTTCTTCTAGCTCACGGATTAGACGCTCATCGTGCATCAAAATCCAATTTGCTTGTGCGGGAGCCCGACGACTCAACGCGTCTGCAACTACGTTTCCTTTACCGGGAGTTTATTTGATATCGAAGGTGTAGTCCCCAAGGAACTCCATCCACCTCCTTTGGCGCATGTTCAACTCCCTTTGATCTAGTAAGTACTTGAGGCTCTTATGGTCGGTAAAGATATCGATCTTCACGCCATATAGATAGTGCCTCCAAAGTTTGAGGGCAAAAACCACGGCCGCTAGCTCCAAATCATGGACCGGGTAATTCCTCTCGCGAACCTTCAGTTGCTGGGAGCCGTAGGCAATTACCTTCCCGAACTGCACTAGGACACAACCCAACCCACTTCCTGAGGCGTCGCTATATATTTCATAGCCTTCCGTACCCTGTGGCGAGCATAGGGTGGGCGCCGTGATCAGACGACTCTTTAGCTCTTCAAAAGCTCGTGCGCACTCGGGCGACCAAACGAACTTATGATCCTTCCTAGTCAGTTTTGTGAGAGGAAGTGCGATCCTCGAGAAGTTTTCCACAAAGCGCCTATAATAGCCGGCAAGTCCTAAGAAACTTCGGACTTCCGCTACGTTATTCAACAAAGGCCACGCTTGGATCGCTTCTATCTTCGACGGATCGACTGCGTTTCCTTCGCCACTAACAACATGACCAAGGAATGCCACTGACGGTAGCCAAAACTCGCACTTGGAGAACTTGGCATAAAGCTGACTCCTCCTCAAGGTGCTCAGGACTGCGTGCAGATGCTCTACATGCTCCCCTTCCGACTGAGAGTATACCAAAATGTCGTCGATGAAGACGATCATAAATTGATCTAAATACTCTCGGAATGTCCCGTTCATCAAGTCCATGAATACCGACGGTGCATTGGATAGACCGAACGACATTACCGTGAACTCATAGCGCCCAGAGCGGGTACTGAACGCTGTTTTTGGAATGTCACATTCCTTTATCCTAAGTTGCTAGTAGCCGGACCTTAAGTTAAGCTTAGAGTATACCGTCGACCCAACCAGTTGGTCAAATAAGTCGTCGATTCTCGGAATCGGATAACGGTTCTTCTCTGTCAGTTTGATCTGCTACTACTAGGACAACACCAAGGCTGGTCTTAGGCCCCGAATCCTTCAACAAGGTGAAGGGTATCTTCGCGCCTTTTCACAGCTTCTCCTAACCGCGCTCACCCGAGATCTATTGGGCAGCATTACCTCTAATCTATCCTTGACTAAGGTAAACGACACTCCGATTCATAACACGAAGTCCTTAGACAGATAAGAGAGCGATGCTCCCACACCAACAGAGCTTTCGTCGGATAGTCGATAATTAGGACAAGGCCTAATTGCACACAAATTCAAAACATAAAATTTTGTTGTCATCGGATACAATGGACACAATGAAATCTTTAACCGCACACAGGGTAGAAATCATATTAAGAGATGATCATCCATACCTGTGGCAACATCGCATTGTTGAACGACCTTTTGCTGGCCATAAGAGTAGACTCTCGGCTGGGTTAAAGAATATTGGGGAGTCGAAGACTCCACCGCCTTTCCTTTCTCTATAGCAGCTGAACCCATCGCACGAGCATAGTCCACTTCTCCGCTTTTTGCCTTTGGAGGACCACTTCGACACACCGCGGCTTTGTGCCCCACCTTCCCGCAGGTGAAACACGTAATAGGTCCCCGCACGGTCGTGGCTCCCAAAATATTAGAAGGAGCTGGTTCCGCGAACCTAGACTTCCTCTTGTTTCTTCTGAACTCCGACTTGGATTGAGAGGTCGGCGCATGTAACTCATTGAAGTCATTCGCGCGTGGCATACTCTTCATTTCTATTTCTAGAGATTTTGCTGCTTTGACTAAGACGTTGAAGCCAAGTAACATTGGACCCACAAGCATTTGTCTTAGGTCATCTCGCAGGCCATTGTAGAACTTGTTGACCTTGGTCTCCTCATCTTCCCACATAGACCTCTCATAACGACCCAGACTGATGAACTCATTCAGGTACTCATCCACCGAGTGTGCTCCCTGCTCCAGGTGCAAGCACTGGTTCTGTAGTGCCAAATGCCCTGATGAGAGCATGTACCTTAGAAGGAATGACTCATGGAAGTTTTCCCAAGAGATTTCGGTAAGTTGTCTCCCACCAAACTTGTGCACCAACTCCTCTTCCCACCAAAGTCTTGCTTCTCTTATAAGTAGGAAGGTGGCCAAGGCTACCAACATATCCTTAATTATAAGTATTGACGTTAAAGTCTTCTTTATTTCTGACAACCACTCAGCAGCTCTCACAGGAGATTCGGTCCCCGCGAAGGATGGAGGGTTGAGGCTCAGAAAGTACTTTAACAGTTGATAGCGCAATTGCGGTTCCGCTTCTGGCTCACTTGCCCTCGTCGGAACCGGGGCCACAATAAGACTGGGAGGCTGTACCAGCTTTCCAAGCCATGCATTTTGTGCAGCCGAGACCGCTTCTGTGACCACTCTGATCATCTCAGCCGAAGGAGCGGTCGCTGGCACTTCAGCCGACCCACTACTATCAGCGGTGTTACGGGGTCGAGACTGCCCCGCACCACTTCCAGTCACCTATAATCATGCAAGGCACGATTTAGTGACTCAAAACATATCAAACATCAATCATGGAACGCTCAGGTTCCGCAAACAAGTATGTTTTTTCATTCCTAAGTGGACATTCTTATTAGTTTTTGTCGTTCTAGGTGAATGCACAGCCCGTGCGCACCACCCCTTAAAAGGAATTCGTCCCGAATTCGCTAAACTACGGATCGACGCCTTAAGTCCGATACCAAATTGTAACACCCTGCCAGTACGAAAAGTATAACAGCAGGTCCGGCCGGGACCCCACGCCATACAAACCACACTAGCTAGGAGTTAAAAGGTGATAACCAGAAAAGTAACAACTAAACGAGAGTACAACGTAAGCGGAAGCATTAATTAAACCATTCAAAAAGACATGTCCACTATCATAGGAATGAGTCCAGAAGTAAGAGTTACGGCCTTAGGGCCTTACATCAAAACAATGTACAAAACTCCAAAAAGGCATACATCGGCTCGCAGGCCGGCAATACATGAGAAAACAGGAAAAAGGCTGGCCTTCGAGGGCCAACACAGCAAAAGGGCCAACGCCCGCTACTTCCCGCTAGGCTCACCTGCACCTGCATAAGAACATTCCACCAGGCGGTGGCAAACAAGGTAACGGTCAGCACAGCTGACCAAATTATAACGACCCCACCCCTTACCCGGGGTGGCGGAGCTTCTACCCTGCAAGCAAGCCATACTAGCACAAGTACTAATATAAAGAAAGTGCAACTACACGATGTGAGGTTTCAAGCGCAATCAATCTTCTAAGTTGAGCATCAAAAGAAGGGAACCTAGGTATGCACATGATGTTGGTTGGGTTCACCCGAAGGTTCCCCACGACTGCCTAAGCCACCGCATGAGGCTAAACATGACATCATTCTATCACAGACGTGGGTACAACAACCGCACGCTCCATGCTCACAAGGCATGGATTCAAGGTACTTCTTCCCGAGCACCAACACCATCATGAGTCCGAAAACTTGAGATGGGAAAAGAGCTTATGGCCCGTCTAGGTAAACACCTTCCGCGACCTCTCCCACGATCACACGGCTTTACGAGAGACAACTATCCCTTTACCGATACTGCATGGGAACGGGTTCAGTTCAGTCAATTCCCGAGCTCTCATCGTCGAGTTCACACATACGATGCGGGTATGGCATCACCTCGACCCGTAAGGGTTTAGCACTTGCTAGTGCTACACAAAACATAAGTTACAACACCCAAGCCTTCACGAGGACATAGGCTTTACACGTAACCAAAAAGGAGATACAACTCGCTCCGCATCAATTTCGTGGTGAAGGTTTGCCTTCATCCAACTCTCAAAGCATGGGGCTTTCGTTAGGATCTTCGCAAGACGCCTACGCTTAATTCCCGCAATACTATAGAAGGTTTCACGGAGTCATTCTCCGGCACGCATTCTAGGCCTAACCTAAATGCAACGTCGCAAATCAAGCATCACCGATTCGGGCTCACGGCCACGAATAGGCTTCACACAAAATGCCTAAATCCGCACGACTACCGGATTTTCTACATGCAATAATGCCGGGGACGGACACAATCTACCCGGAGTTCCGAAGAACTTGAGGAAATCCTACACTTCACCCATTTGGTGAAAGAGACACCTCATGCAAGCATAGAAAGAGGAATGAATGGACAAATACAAGTCCAAAGTTCGGGAGGAAGAATCGTTACCCTAGGCGCTTTCTTTTTCGCCATGGATCCGAGATTCTATACGGAGAGAAACGACCGCACCGGGCTGCACTCTCCAAATCTGGAAACGGCTCGCGAAACGGAGCTCCGGAGCTCCGTCAATGGCGGGATCTTCCTTCTTCTTCCTTGCCTCCTTCTTCTTCCTCTAGCCTAGGAGAGAGAAACACCTCAAAATAATGAGGACTAATCTCCTCTCATAAGCCCTAAAAGCCTCCAGCATCTAATCCTAGCCATCGGATCAGATCTCAAAAGATTTGGACGGCCCGATCTTCTTCTCCGCTCAAAATCGCGGAACAGAATAAACAGTGCGCACGATCACAGGCGCACGGTCAGTGGTCGTGCGCGACGAGGGCAAAGGTCGTGCGCACTATCCGGGACAGAACTCTGAATTCTTGCGAATAAGCGCACGATCGCTGGCGCACGATCACTGGTCGTGCGTGAAGAGGGAAATGGTCGTGCGCACTGTCCGAGACAGAACTCGATTCTCTTCTGAATTAACGCACGATCGCTGGCACACGATCACTGGTCGTGCGCGATGAGGCCACTGATCGTGCGCTAAGAGCAGACAGGGAAAATTCTAGCCTGCTTCACGTGCCGCACTACCACTCCGCCTACTTCGCGGAACTACCAGATTTGGGGTGTTACAGGAACCACCAACGCGAGACAGTTTCGCGTGGTATTGGACAAACAAACACAAACACGCAAACAAAAGAAGAGCTGGAGACTCTCAACTAGCCGCAAGACTCCTCCTTCTGATCGAACACCACTACTCCCCACTTCTTGTCTTCCAACCTGCTGCCTCGCTTCAACAGACAGACCGCACACTTCAAACTACCACCTCGTGAGATCGGCTAGAGCACAGTAGACAGCAGCAACTCCAAACTGCACACAGTAAGTCGACGTCAACAACACTGGACTGGTCGACCTCTTAACCAGCCCGCAGACCTCTCCTCCAAACCGCAGACCGCCCCTCCAAACTGCAGACCGCCACTGCACTTCCAAACCAGCCCGCAGACTTCTCCTCCAACCCGCAGACCGCTCCTCCAAACCGCAGACCGCTCGGGTAGCTTCTCCCTCCTCCTGCGCCGAGCTCCAATCTCTCATGCAGCTCGCTGAACTCCAAGGTTGAGTTCGCCTAACTTCTTCTTGTCTCCGCCATTAGAGACAGCTGGGAAGAAACCAAAAAATCTGCTAGAAAATCCTGACCGCAGGAATTTACAGTTTCCGATACTATTCAATGTAGGAAGAGAACAATCTTATTTATAAGGCCAAGCAGCAAAACACCAAACACCATCCTGCGCAGCGGATCCGCCTAGTACACCAAACGGCGAATCCGACCAATCAAAAATCACCCTGCTCACTTTACAAAAATCAACACTCCCCCTTGAAGTGAGCCCCGGAGACAACGCCAAGAAGGGACCGAAGACGCTCAAACGACCCTTTTGCAAGAGGCTTTGTGAATATGTCAGCAACGTTGTCTTGACTCTGCACATATTCCACCTTTAGCGATCCATCCAGCACCTTCTCCCGAACGAAGTGGTGCTCAATCTCGATGTGTTTTGTTCGCGCATGACATACTGGATTGGTTACCAGCTTCAAGGCACTCGAGTTGTCACCACGAAGCAAAGTAGGCTTGCTCACCCCCTCGTGAATGTCCCCTACCAATCTTCGTAGCCAAACGCCCTCCTGAGCCGCCAAGGATGACACCTTGTACTCTGCCTCTGTAGTTGATATTGAAACCGAGTTTTGCTTCTTGCTGCACCAAGAGATGGCAGCCGATCCGCACATGAAGACATAGCCAGATGTCGATCTCCGACCATCCGTATCTCCCCCGTAGTCTGCATCTGTGAATCCATTCAGAACGAAATCAACGTTCGTTTTGTAGAGCAACCCAAGCTCCAAGGTTGACTTTACATATTTCAGAATACTCTTTGCTGCCTCCAGATGAGGCATCCGCGGCTCCTGCATGTATCGACTAACTAGGCCCACAGAGAATGCGATGTTTGGCCGAGTAAAAGTCAAGTAGATCAAGCTCCCCATCAGGGCTTGGAACACTTTCGGGTCTGGAAGTATTCTTCCCTCATCCTTCCCCAGCTTTAACCCGACCTCAAGCGGAGTTGAGCAACTCTTCCCCTCCTTCATGCCAAAACGTTCCACAATCTGCTTCGCATAAGCCTTCTGGGATATGAGCACTCCGCTCTCCTTCCTCTCTACCTCCAAACCAAGAAAATGATGCAACTCACCAAGATCTTTCATCTCGAACCGTATTGACAGTTCCGCCCGAAGCTTTGCCACCTCCCTATCATCATTGCTTGTTACGATCATGTCATCTACATATAACAAAACCAACACGTGCATTTCCCTTTTCTTCTTTACGAAGAGGCTAGAGTCAGAGTCAGATGCAAGGTAGCCACAGAACTGTAGATACTCTGCGATCTTTCCATACCAGGCTCGAGGTGCTTGCTTCAGTCCATACAACGCTTTCCTCAGCTTGCATACGTGTCCAGGGTGCGACTCGGACACAAAACCCAGTGGTTGCAGCATAAAGATGTCCTTGTCAATTTCTCTATAAAGAAAAGCATTCTTTACGTCGAGTTGACAGATCTTCCAACTTTGGCATGCTGCCAGCGCAATCACCATCCGGACGGAAGTCATCTTAGCGACAGGACTGAATGTCTCATCGTAATCCTCTCCATAATGCTGCGAGAATCCCCGAGCCACAAGACGAGCCTTATATCGCTCCACACTTCCCTCTGCTTTCTTCTTCACCTTGTAGACCCACTTGCATGTGACTGGAGTAATGTCGTCGACCTTGGGCACAAAGTCCCAAGTCTCATTTTTCTTCAAGGCAAACATCTCCTCCTTCATGGCTTCCTCCCACTCTTTCACTCCAGTGGCCTCCTCGAAGCACGACGGCTCTCGCTCATCCAGAGGTCCTGCAAAGAAACATGAACATGTGCTTACCAAGTTGCTCTCCCTGTAGCGAGCTGGTGGTATGATAGTTCGTTTGGACTTTCTCAACCCCGTACCACTCTCAGCAGCTGATAGTTTATATAGGTGTAGTCAATAATACCTAGAGGGGGGGTGAATAGGTTTTACTTAATTTCTTTCTATAAACATAATGTTTTTAGCTGCAGAAAATACAATCACAGAAAACACACAAGGATGTATAGAGGTTCCTCAAGACAGGGTGTCTTGAGTAGTCCTCTTTCCCCCTTCACCTTTCTAACAATGAGTTAGACAAGGCCAACTCCTCCAAACTTCAATCTCAGCTCCTTGAGCTTACACCACAAGTTCCTCAGAACTTCTCAGATCAAGAGTGATCTTACCTCAGGCACACCAGCCCTACACTCAGGCTCAACAGCCCTACACCTCAGGCACAACAGCCCTACACTCAGGCTCAACAGCCCTACACCTCAAGCACAACAGCAGCCCTACAACTCAGAGTTATGAACTCCTACCACTCAGAAATCCCACAGATTTCCTACCAAAGACCTATCAAGAAGTCCCACCACTCAAGCTGTCAACACAGCTTTACACACAGGCTCAACAGCCTTTTACTTAGGCAACAATGCCTTACAAAGATATAATTGAGTTTGAGTTGAACACAGAGGATAAAATGATTACTCTTAGGTCTTTTGAATCCTTTCTTCAGATCTGAAAACAGCAGCTTCAGATTTATATCACTTTGATCTTCTCCTTCAGCCAAGCAAAAGATCAACTTGCCCTTCTTGAGTTGGCACAGCAAGAGCTATCTAATCTCCCTTAAAAGATTAACTTCAGCAGCAGAGAATGACTTCAACTGGCTGAATCGCGAATGCTCGATTGCGACGTGTAGCAAAAGCTTCTCAATAGAACAGTTAATGTTGTTGTGCCCTAACTTCTTCTTTTATACCTTCAGAAGACTTCAACGGCTATTTCGATCCTCCTGACACGGTATGGGGCGGATTGGAGTTGCTTTTCCCTTTCAATTGTCGTTTGCGCCAAAAGAAGATCTCGTCAGCACATTTGGATCTATCTCAGCGATTGGGCTGAGACAGCATCCAGTCTCAGCGGCAGCGTCTCAGCGGTTGGGCTGAGATAGCATCCAGTCTCAGCGACAGCTTTAGTCCCCTTCTTTTAGTCTTGTCTCAGCGGTCGATGAACTGCACCCTGCGTTCGACTAACATGACTTATCAGTGGAGAATCCTCCTATCAGCGGATCCGCTGAGACGGCTCCTCGTCTCAGCGGTTTTGACCTATCATCTCAGCGGTTCTGCTGAGACAGATCTTCATCTCCTTGTAGATGATTTCTTCACATCTAAGGGCATGTTTGGCCCTTTCTTTTGAGTCACCTGTGCCTGTATATTCTACACAAGTATAGCTTTGTCAAATACAATATGTCCTTAGTATTGAGAGTGATGCCTCTTCAAATCAAGGTAATATTGAGGGCAATTTACCCAACAATCTCCCCCTATTTGAAGAAGGCAGAATATCCCCAATGCTAAGGTCCATTAACAATATTAATCTTTTCACAGAAAGAGTGATCTACATAGAAAAAGCATCTGTAAAGTCATTGGTACTGGTCCTATCTCCCTTTCACACTATCTCCCCCTTTCACTCTTTTCTTCAGCATTGGTTCTGGCCCTATCTCCCCCTTTCTGGTTTCTTCAACCCTTCTATGGATAGAGGGACAATATCTATTGATCCCTTTGGATCAACCTATAGGCTAGCCTATACACGTTTTAGCAGTTGCCAACTTCCCTTCAACCTGAGTAGGGACTGTACTCCCCCTCAATTGGAGAGCTATTTTCTGTAATAGCTGATTCATTTCAAATTGAATTTCTCTTTTAAGATACTGAATACTAAGAATAATAAATACATAGTACATATATCAATAGTAACAAACACAATATTATGAGCAGAATAGGAAATTTCATTCCACTTTAGATGTTCAGTACAGATATATAAAAGAGAATTCAACTTATAGTTGTACATGCAATAATAACAAAATAAATTTCAAGGCTGATTCTTCTAAGATGGACCCTGTGAAGAGCTTTCTCCAACAGTAGACTTTCTTTTCCTAGCTTCTTCAGCAGCCTTCATCTGCTCCTTTACTTTGAAATACAAAAGTGGCTTGGGAAGATATCTTGGGGGAATCCTTAGAGGAGTTTCCCTTCTTACCATGTTTTCTTTGAGAATCCTTTCCCTTAAGGATTCCCTTTCAAGGTGTTTGATCCACTCAACAGCTGAGTAGACATGGTCAATGTCCTTCATTGGATTGCCATGGCTCACCCAGGTATTCACAACAATTGTGTCCAACTCCAGATTGTCATCATCATGGAGTGGGTCCTCTAGTTTTTCCATTCTTTTCTGTGCCATGTATTCTTCAGCAGTTTGAATACCTTCTACCCCTCTCCTTTTTGCTGCTCTCTCATCAGCAATCAGATTTGATTGACTTTGGAAGTCAAAATCTTCATCTCTGCTAGGGTTCAGGATTGGTAGATTCAAAGCAACTCTTGTTCCTTGCAGCACTTTTAGACTTGTGTCCCATTGAGTGTCAGTGACCTTTCTGACCATTGCAAGGATATTTTCTTGAATAGTGCTGGAAGAATTGTTGACCACTTCCACCACTTGCTTGCTTGCTGCTTCTTGGTTGGACAGTATCAGTTTGTGTGAGGATTCCATGTTGTTATATAACTGGATGTGTGCTCCTTTCATCTTAGCATGTAGATTTGTAATCTTCTCCTCCCCTTCTTTGCTGTTTTCCACTATTTTCTTCTCTATTTCAGAGTGTTGATGAATTATGGATTGGGAGAGAGTCTGAAAGGTGTTATCCACATCATCCAAAATGAAGACCTTTGCCTTGTCAAAGTGGGATTTTACTTGGCTGCATGATGTGTTGACCACTTGTGTCATGCTGACAACAGCTTTTTCCCAGACATTTTGGTTTTTGTAAAGGTGATTCTTTACATATGTGATGTCCTTTGTGGAATCCCCTTGGTGGTCAGCAATGTCCTTCAAGATTGTGTGTTGGGCACCTACAGTATTTTTGGCCATTTCAAACCATCTTGTCATCTGCAGAAGGATATGATCTGATGCAGTTTTGATATCATTGACCTGGTCATTCAGCTCAGTTCTTACTCCAGCCACTCTTAACTCCATTCTCTGCTCACTAGCCTGGATCTCCTGAGTCAATGCAGCTCTTGTAGCATTTAGCTCATCCCTAACTTGAGCAGTAGCATCTTGTATTCTTTCAGCAACCAGTTCTTTTACTGACAACATCTGACCCTCAATCATGGTTTGTATTGAGTTTAGCAAGTCAGATGTGTCCAGAGCAGCAGCTGGTCTTTTCTGGGCCAAGTCTTTTCCAACCAGCTTTGCAGCTCCACTCTGAGCTATAGCCCTTCCAGCATCAAGGATCTGCTCCCCCTCAGATAGGGCATTTAGTGCACTTTGTAGATTGGGATTGGTTGGTTCCTGTTGATGTTCTTCCTCACTAGCAGACCACCTTCTCCTGCATAGGCTGGGCTATGCTCCCCCTCACTTAGGGCATCCATTGGAGGAGAGTTTTGTCTAGGGTCACCTAAAAGAATGATTGATGAATTAGACACCTAGACTATACAATTGAAAGAGAGGAGAGGCCTAACTGAAGTCTTGATTTACCATGGGTAGGTGAATTGGGAAATTCATCTTCAGCTTGAGCAACAGCTGGATCAGCATTCATTTGAGTTGGCTCAGGATTGGGCACATCTCTTCCTTGGGGCTCCTCATCCATTCCTGTCCTGGGGACATCTTCATTATCTATATTCACTGGGCTGCTTGCAGATCTATGGTCAGACCCATGAATGTCCTCATTGTCAGACCCTTCTGATTTTGAGGATGAATTTGATTTCTGCTGGGATACTTCTTTCTTCTTTTCCTTTGCCACAGATGGCTGGCTCATAGGGAGCACCCTGGAGAATCTATCCATAGTCTTAATGTCCATTCTTTTGAGGTAATGGATATATTTGACCCCTTGGAGTTTGCAAGGATCTCTGAATACTATTCTGTAGGTACAGAGATAGTATTCTTCCTATATTGGGGGCTTGTAGGGATTCCTTTATCCTTTGAAAGATGACTTCTCCCCATGAGGTTCTCTTGGACAGAATTATCCTTGTCATTAATTCAAACATGAACTGTGAGATAGTGTCATGTGAACCAGGCTTGCATAGGATAGCTTTGCCTACAATATCAGACAACAGCTTTCCTTGTTGATTGAAGAACTTTCTCCTTAGACAACTGGTTTTAGTATCACTGTATCATATCCACTTTAGGGCAGTCCTCTTATCTTTTCAGATATTTCCTCCTCTTCAGATTTACTGCAGGGAGTTAATTTCAACTACCCCTTCTCCAACCTTTTAACTGTAATCTTTATCTTCTCACCTCCTATCTTGGACATCAGGATGGTTTTGGATGGAGACAGTTTGACATGGTTGAACCATTCCAGAACTTCAGTTTTGAGAATGCAGCACGGTTCAGACAGCATGTGCTCCAGACCTTGAGCTTCCATTAGATGAATCACGTGTCGAATTTCTTCTGAGGCATGAGAGAATCCATTTCTTACGATTTCGTAGCCCTCCAGGAGATCTTTCGAGCTTTTTGGCGCCATAGAAGCAGAGAATCGATGCGCTGAGACGGAAGAGAAGATGAATCGTCTCGACGGCTAAGGGTTTGGCTTTGTGGTTTGTTTTAGGTTACAGTGTGTCTATTTATAGGTTTTTAGTTTCGATTTTATTAACCCTAGGTTTTTAGACTTGATTACCTTATTGTTTCAAGGATTTCGGGGTTAATTAACAGATGTCATGTTGAACATATCCCGTCTCAGCGGTTCAGCTGAGACGGAGACCTAGGCCGCTGGGATAGTAAAGTGTCAACCGCTGGGACAGTTTCCTCATCTCAGCGGTTCAGCTGGGATTTTCTCAGCTGATTCAGCTGAACATACTACTGCACTTTAGCTTATCTTAAGGTTTAGACCTAGTCTAGATATTTTGGTTGAATAGTTGTCCTAGACATGTCACTGAGTTGTAGTGTAGAGTAAAGTAAAGTTTCATAATGTATTATTTAGAATGGATTATAGTGACAGCTACTACATTTAGGTCTATTCCATACTAAGCATGCCAAGTTCAATTTTGAAGGCATTAAACTTAGATTCATCCAGTGGCTTTGTAAAGATATCAGCTACTTGCTTGTCAGTGGGGACAAATTCAAGACAGATATCTTTACATTCTACATGTTCTCTAATAAAATGATATTTAATCTCTATGTGCTTAGTCCTGCTATGAGAGACAGGATTCTTAGCAATAGATATTGCACTGGATGAATCACAATACAAAGGAGATTCCCTTACCTTGAGGTTGTAGTCCTCCAACTGATGCTGTGTCCAAAGAAGTTGTGCACAACAACTTCCTGCAGCAATGTATTCAGATTCAGTTGTGGATATTGCCACACTGGTTTGTTTCTTGCTGCTCCAAGATATCAATCTTCTCCCTAGGAATTGACAGGTACCACTTGTACTCTTCCTGTCTTCTTTGCAACCTACAAAATCTGCATCTGAAAAGTCTGTTAGTTCAAAGTCATTGTTCTTAGGGTACCAAAGGCCAAGATGCAAGCTGCACTTAAGGTATCTCAAAATCCTCTTCACAGAGGTGTAGTGAGATTCCTTAGGACAGACTTGATACCTAGCACAAACACATGTAGAATACATAATGTCTGGCCTACTAGAAGTTAAGTACAATAGAGATCCAATGATACATCTGTACATGGACTCATCAAAGGCCTTCCCCTTTTCATCCTTATCTAATGATACATTGGACCCCATGGGTGTTCTCATGGTGGAGGCTGATTCCATCCCAAATTTCTTGATGAGCTCCTTAGTGTACTTGGTCTGGGAGATGAAAATTCCATCATCAGACTGTTTCACTTGGAGCCCATGGAAATATTTGAGCTCACCCATACTGCTCATTTCAAACTCCCCCTGCATTAGATTGGCAAATCTCCTGCAGAGGTTGTCATCAGTAGACCCAAAGATTATGCCATCAACATAAATTTGGACCAAGAGACACTTGCCCCTTGTTTCCCTAAGAAACAATGTGCTATCAATCTTTCCCCTCATGAACTTGTTCTTGAGGAGAAAGTTGGACAAAATCTCATACCAAGCTCTTGGAGCTTGCTTGAGACCATATAATGCTTTCCTAAGAAGGTAAACATGTGAAGATAAGGTTGGATGCACAAAACCTGAAGGCTGTTCAACATATACCTCTTCCTTCAAGTCTCCATTGAGGAAGGCTGATTTGACATCCATCTGGTAGACTTTGAACCCCTTGTGGGCAGCATAGGCAAGGAATAGCCTAATTGCTTCCAACCTTGCAACTGGAGCAAAGGTTTGATCAAAGTCTATACCTTCCTCTTGCATGTATCCTTTGGCAACTAATCTGGCCTTGTTCTTGATGATTGTACCATTCTCATCAAGCTTGTTCATGTATACCCATTTGGTGCCAATCACATTGTGTCCCTGAGGTCTTGGCACCAGCTTACAAACTTTGCATCTCTTGAATTGTAGGAGCTCTTCTTGCATGGCTTCAATCCAGAATGTGTCTTGATTGACCTCTTCAAACTTCTTGGGCTCCATTTGAGAAAGGAAGCTCAAGAATATTGCTTCATTATGAGTTCTACTTCTTGTCAATATGCCTTGGGTATGATCTCCAATTATTAAATCTCTTGGATGATCTCTTAGGTGCCTTGTAGCAGTTGGAAGAGGGTCCTCTTATCGTTGTGGCTGTTCCACTGGTTCAGTTGTGACTTCACCATCTTGTACCTCTTCTTCTTCAGGAATTGCAGCAGCTGTTTGTGTTTTACTGCTGTTGGGCTTGTCTTGGACAGTCAACTCATGCATCCCTTCTTCATTTCCTGTCAAAATAGAAGAACTAGACCATTCTTTGTAGAGAAGGCTGGTCTCATCAAACACAACATGCATAGATTCTTCTACAATATGTGTTTTCTTATTATAAACTCTATAAACTCTACTATGTGAGCTATACCCAACAAGAACCCCCACATTGCATTTTTCTGCAAACTTTGTTAATTGAGATTTTCCATTATTTAGAATGTAGCATTTGCAACCAAAGATTCTAAAGTAAGAAATTATAGGTTGTTTGCCTCTCAGAATCTCATAAGGGGTTTTCACAAGGACCTTATTGATGGAGGCTCTATTGAGAACATAACAGGTTGTATTGACTGCCTCAGCCCAGAAGTATTCTGGGAGTGAGGAGTCACTAAGCAGTGTTCTCCCAGCTTCTATCAAGGTCCTATTTCTCCTCTCAGCCACACCATTTTGCTGTGGAGTCCTTGGGGAGGATAACTCTTGGGTGATACCAAATTCTTGACAAAATTTTGTCATGGCTTCAGATTGAAATTCTGTGCCATGGTCAGTTCTAGTTCTGACCACAGTACATAGTCGATCATTCTGAATGGCCTTGACAAAGTTTATAAAGACATATAAGGTATCTGACTTCTTCTTAAGAAAGAATACCCATGTATACTTTGAATGATCATCTACAATCACCAAGGTATACAACTTTCCACCTAGGCTCTGAATTGGCAAAGGACCAAACAAGTTCATGTGCAATAGGTATAAACACCTTTCAGTATCCTTGGAGCCAATACTTTTAAAGGTGGTCCTAGTTTGCTTACCCATTTGGCAAGCATGACATGGGCCACTTTTAACACATTTTAGATTAGGACTATTTCTAACAAGGTTTTTAGAAAATAATCTATACATTGTCTTATAGTTAATGTGGGCAAGTCTCTAGTTGTGTCATTGGACACAGAGAGACTCACTTTCATTAGCTACAAGACACACAGAGGAGATAGAATAATTGCAAATGAAGTCTAAGCAATAAACATTCTCACTCCTAGTGTCTAAGAGAATGGTCTCCAAGTCATTAGACTTTTTGATCAAGCACTTGTCATTGTGGAATTCAATGACATAGCCTAAGTCACATAGTTGGCTTATGCTTACAAGGTTGTGTTGCAACCCTTCAACATAAGCTACCCTTGTGATTGAGACTATGCCATTTTAAATCATACCATATCCTTTGGTGACCCCCTTTTCTGATCCACCAAAAATAACCTTAGGTCCATTCTTCACTAGATGGTAATCCTTTAGAAGATCCTTAGTTCATGTCATGTGCCTTGAGCACCCACTGTCCAAGTACCATATTTGGTTGAGACTGGTACTTGAACTGACCTGCAACACAAAATTTAATGTACCTTAGGACCCCAACTGACTTTGGGTCCTAGGTTCTTGTTAACACCATAGGAAATATTCCTAGAGAGGGCTGGTTTGGCTTGAGGTTCAGTCCTTGCCTTTGGCACATTGGGGTTGTGCCAACAATCAATTGCAAAGTGTCCAACCTTGCCACAGCACCAACAATCATGAATATTGTATCTCCTTTTCTGAATAGTTTTCTGAATTGGTACAACATTTTGTACATGTTCAGCAGAAGAGATATCAGCAATCTTCCTATTTCTTTCAGCAATAATCTGATTGAAGGATAATCTGTGGACAGTCTTACTGCTCTTTGTCCTGATAGCCTCAGCTTGCATTGACTTGGCAGTCATACAAGATCTGATGGAATCAGACACTGGGCAGCAGGCCTTGTCAACAGATTTGACAGCAGTCTTGCTTTTTGCTGAAGCAGATTTGAAAGAGCTTGCTTCCATGTTCTTGACTGAAGGTACTGAGACACCAAACACAAATGGTCCAGGTTGGGCCATTTGTATTTCCTCATGTGCAGCTTTCATTGCACTCAATCCCATGCCCTTTCTATTTCCATAGCTGTGAGCATTCCTGCTCAAGTTATAGGAACTTCCATTTAATAAGTGACCATGAACACTTTCTTGGTCATACTTGTTTGAGGGCATCAAGACTTTCACAAAGGAGGTCTTAGATTCTTTTGAGTCCTTGACCTTTCCCTTAGTGTTGCTAGTAGATGCCTCATTGTTGAAACCAATACCTCTCTTGCTCTGGGAGTTGAAGGTGTCAATAATAGACATCACTGTCTTGGGCTTGGAGAACTTAGCCACTAGCATCCTCTCCTTGAGGAGCTTTTCTTCAAGATCCTTGATGATCTTGTTCTTGTGGCTTATGGTGCCCACATGGATCATTGACATTCCCCTTAGCTTGCCAATCTCATTGCTCATTTGAGCTAGCTGGGTAGCATGCTCAATGCACTTAGATTTTGGTTGCTTCAGGGAAGCAATTTCTTGAGCTTGCCTCTTGGCTAGCTTTTTGCTCCTTTTCAGAGCTTCCAGGAGTGCACCATATTCATCAATCAATTGATTGACATCCTCCTCAGAGTATGATTCACCTCCAACTTTAGATGGAGGAGATTCAGATTCTGGATTTTTTTCATAATCGGAAGAAAAAGAAATGCAGTGTATCAATACCTGCTCATGTTCTGAATTGATGTGGCTGTCCTCATCTTCAGTTATAGCCATCAACCCATGGTCATCTAGAGTGACCTCATCCTCCTCTTCATCACTATCTGAATGTGATAGAGGGGCCCTGATTCCTATCCTGGTATTAGGATAGTCTTCTTCCTCCTGATCAGCAAACAGTCCCAAGTAGGCTTTTTCCTCACCATCTGAATCTGAAGATGAAGACTCAGATTCACTCCAGCTCTTGCCTTTCTTAGCTAGGAAGGATTTTTCTCCCTTCCTTTCCTTCTGGTGATGAGGCTTCTTGTCACCTCTTTCTTTTCTCTTGACTGGACAGTCAGCAATGACATGTCCAGGCTTACTACAGCAATAGCAAATTATGTTAGTTGAAACATGTTTACTAGATTTAGAGTCATACCTGTCCCCTTTGGGATGTTGCCTCTCAGATCTGTAATGATCCTTCTTGGGATGAGAAGAGGAGGAAGGTTTGCTCTTCCATTGTTTCCTCTTGATCATCTTCTTGAACTGCCTTGTGAAGGCAGCAAACTCCTCATCAGAAGAGGAGCTGTCTGAATTGCTGCTCTTAGATTTTTCAGATTCAGCAGTCTTTCTTGGAGGTGACTGTACTCTAACCTTGTTCTTCTTAGAGCTTTCAGCTTTGAGAGCAACAGATCTCTCCCTTGTGTGAGCCCTGGAAGAAGTGTCCTCCTCCTTTCTTGCAGAAAGTTGCATCTCATATGAGAGCAGTTTCCCAAACAGAGTATGGGTAGGGGTTTCTCCAAGCCTTGCCCCTTCCCTGATTGCACAAATTTTAGTGTCCCAATCTCTGGTTAGAGATCTAAGGAACTTGTCATTAAGTTCATAATCTGTGAATACCCTTCCATAGGTTCTTACTTCATTAACAATCCTAAAGAACCTTTCATAGCACATAGAGATATTCTCCTGGCTCAGCTGTCTGAAGGCTTCATACTCCTGATTGAGTAGTGACTTTCTATCATCCCTCACTTTAGCTGTTCCCTCCATATAAGCCACCAATGTGTCCCACATTTCCTTGTCAGTTGTGCAGTGTACCAAGTTCTGAAATGTAGTGTCATCAATGGAATTTACTATTATGTTTTGGGCTCTCTTGTCCATAGTGTACAGTGCTATCTCATCATTGGTCAGCTCAGAGAATACCTTAAGTATTTTTCTAGTAGGGTCAATGGTGGAGACTTTCTCAAAGGTATAAGGACCATTTTTGACAGTTAAAAAGATCCTTGGGTCTGAGGCTTCCATGAATAGCCTTACCCTTTGCTTCCATATCCCAAAGTTTTCTTTGGAGCATATGGGCAACTTCATTGACCTCAACTCCTTCTTCATTCCACTGCTTGCCATTGGATTTCAGAATTGACTACTCCTGTATAGGATCTGATCAGACTGTTAAGTCTTTTTGATCAACCTACCTCTGATACCACTTGATAGTTTATATAGGTGTAGTCAATAATACCTAGAGGGGGGGGGGGGTGAATAGGTTTTACTTAATTTCTTTCTATAAACCTAATGTTTCTAGATGCAGAAAATACAATAACAGAAAACACACAAGGATGTATAGAGGTTCCTCAAGACAGGGTGTCTTGAGTAGTCCTCTTTCCCCCTTCACCTTTCTAACAATGAGTTAGACAAGGTCAACTCCTCCAAACTTCAATCTCAGCTCCTTGAGCTTACACCACAAGTTCCTCGAGCTTACACCACAAGTTCCTCAGAACTTCTCAGATCAAGAGTGATCCTACCTCAGGCACAGCAGCGCTACACTCAGGCTCAGCAGCCCTACACCTCAGGCACAGCAGCCCTACACTCAGGCTCAACAGCCCTACACCTCGGGCACAACAACAGCCCTACAACTCAGAGTTATGAACTCATACCACTCAGAAATCCCACAGATTTCCTACCTCAGACCTATCAAGAAGTTCTACCACTCAAGCTGTCAACACAGCTTTACACACAGGCTCAACAGCCTTTTACTCAGGCAAGAATGCCTTACAAAGATATAATAGAGTTTGAGTTGAACACAGAGGACAAAAGGATTACTCTTAGGTCTTCTAAATCCTTTCTTCAGATCTGAAAACAGCAGCTTCAAATTTGTATCACTTTGATCTTCTCCTTCAGCCAAACAGAAGATCAACTTGCCCTTCTTGAGTTGGCACAGGAAGAGCTATCTAATCTCCCTTAGAAGATTAACTTCAGCGGCAGAGAATGACTTCAACTGGCTGAATCGCGAATGCTCAATTGCGGCGTGTAGCAAAAGCTTCTCAATAGAACAGTTAATGTTGTTGTGCCCTAGCTTCTTCTTTTATACCTTCAGAAGACTTCAACGGCTATTTCGATCCTCCTGACACGGTATGGGGCGGATTGGAGTTGCTTTTCCCTTTCAATTGTCGTTTGCGCCAAAAGAAGATCCCGTCAGCACATTTGGATCTATCTCAGCGGTTGGGCTGAGACAGCATCCAGTCTCAGCGGCAGCGTCTCAGCGGTTGGGCTGAGATAGCATCCAGTCTCAGCGACAGCTTTAGTCCCCTTCTTTTAGTCTTGTCTCAGCGGTCGACGAACTGCACCCTGCGTTCGACAAACATGACTTATCAGTGGTGAATCCTCCTATCAGCGTATCCGCTGAGACGGCTCCTCGTCTCAGCGGTTTTGACCTATCGTCTCAGCGGTTCTGCTGAGACAGATCTTCATCTCCTTGTAGATGATTTCTTCACATCTAAGGGCATGTTTGGCCCTTTCTTTTGAGTCACCTGTGCCTGTATATTCTACACAAGTATAGCTTTGTCAAATACAATATGTCCTTAGTATTGAGAGTGATGCCTCTTCAAATCAAGGTAATATTGAGGGCAATTTACCCAACAGCAGCAACAGTGGTAACTTCTTCCTCTACTTCAGCTTGCCTTGGAGCAATGCTCCCCCTGTCTCTGGATTCTGAGACACCTGAGTCTGATGGAGACGGAGCACCTGGGGACAAGGGTAGCTCCACGAGGGAGTCATCAACAATTCTCCTCTCTTCAACTCTTCCTTCCTCCCTGCTTTCCTGTATTGGGATGGTAGAGACGTCTTTGTGTGATGCCAACTCGTCAAACACCACATCCCTCGAGACAAGGAACAGACGAGTCTCGGGATTCATGCACTTCCAGCCCTTTTTGCGTTCATCGTAACCAATGAAGACACACTTGAGGGCCTTTGCCTCCAGTTTCATCCTTGTCGCATCCGGAACATGCACATAACACGTAGATCCAAACACCCGAAGGTGACTTACGTTCGGCTTCTCCCCCCACATCATCTCAAAGGGGGACTTCATGTTCACATGGCTCAACGACATCCTGTTGATCACATACGTTGCACATGCCATCCCCTCTGCCCATAGGGCCCTGGGAACTCCCTTGGCATGCAACCAGCTGCGGCATGTCTCCGCCAGATGCCTTAGCTTTCTCTCTGCCACTCCATTCTGCTGGGGGGTGTGGGCACACGACAGCTCCCTTTGGATCCCATGCCTTCTGCAAAAGTTGGCGAATTCTGTCGAGGTGAACTCTCCTCCGTTATCTGACCGCAACTTCCTGATTCTCAATCGCAACCTGCCTTCAACAAATTCCTTAAACTCTTGAAATTTTTTGAATACTTCCGATTTCTCCTTCATGAAATACGTCCAAGTAAACCGAGTATAGTCATCAACAAGAACCAGCATGTACCTGTTCCCGCCAAAGGTGGGGGTGGGTCACGGACCCAAAACATCATTGTGAATGCATTCAAGTGGTGCCTTGCACCTGGAAGTAGATCTGTCATATGGAAGGCTATGAGCTTTCCCAAACTGACATCCTTCGCATACGTGTCCATCACCAACCGAGGTCAGCTTGGGCATCCCTCTCACCAAGCTCTTTGCTGTCATAGTCCTCAGCTTGTCCATCCCGATGTGCCCCAACCTCTCATGCCAGATGACGGCGCTATCATTGATCCTCATCTTGTCAACGTTGAGCTTGATGATAACACAAACAAGTCCTTCACCCGCCGCCCCGTGTGAGTCACATCACCCTTTATTGAGGAGAAGTTCCGCAAGAACTTGACCTCCTTTGGTCCGAAGAGAACATGATAGCATGCATCCACTGCGTTAGCTACAGAGAATAGGTTCTTCGTCATCCCTGGCACATGATACACACTCTTCATTGCGAGAGATTTTCCTTCACTGTCCATGGATACAAATCCTTCCTTCTCCACCGGATGCACCGTGTATTCAGCAGTCACGATCGCATCATTCCCATTATAGAGGTGCCAAGACGAGAATTTTGACTCATCTCCTGTAAGATGGTGTCCGCAACCCGAATCGATGATCCAGTCCTCCCGAAAGTCGATGGAAGCAAGCCATCGACAGACTTTGCCGTCATGTTTGTCATAAAGCAATTACTCCACGCACGATCTCCTTTGGGTCCACCTCGTTCTCCTTCTTCTCCATGTTCTCCTCGCTTTGGATGCTCCTCCTTCTCGGCGACATGTCCGGCCTTTAAATTTGACCGACAATTTCTCGCTATGTGACCATACTTGCGACAGGCAAAGCACAATGGTCTGTTCTGCTCATCATACCGGGGAAGAAGGTTCATCCCATCCCCTTGAGAGGACGATGATGGTCCGTCTCCTGAACTCCTCCTCTGTCTTTCACTCGACCTTTTCTTCCCAGAGAAAAGAACCTCACTTTCTCCTTCCGATAGGGTTACTCTTGTCATCTGCCTTGCCAGACTCTCTTGAGAAGATAGGAGGTTATCCAACTCTAACAGGGATGGTTGAGTAGCCCAACCTTGAACGACAGTTATGAAGGCTACGTATTCTTTTCGCAAGCCACGAATTATGTGTCTTTTTAATTTCGCCTCATAGATTGGTTCGTCAGGGTCTAAAGCAGAGATCTCTGCGCAGAGACTTTTCATCTTTAGGAAGAAGTTTGAGATGGTCAACTCACCTTGAGTGGCTTTTGCCAGTTCGTTTTCCAAGAACTGCAACCGTGCCACGTTCTTTTTATTAAAAAGACCGTCCAGAGCTTTCCAAATTTCTGATGCAGATTTGCACCCAATAATGTGATCAAATAATTCTGGAGAGATTGCCCGTTTGAGAATGAACTCAGCTTTGGCGTTCGTCTTCCTCCATGCTCTAACAACGTGAGCATTGTCCCCTGCTGCAACAACCTCCTCCTGCTCATCTCCGCCCACAACTTCCCATAGGTCTTCACCCAGTAAGTAGCTCTTCATGCAAGATCTCCATTTTTTGTAGTTTAGATGCGAGAGTAGCTCTACTCCAAACCCTCTTCCTTCCATACTCAGGCACACACACCTTGCAACGAGATCAGCGCAGCTAGTTCTTCGAACCTCGCTTTGATACCATGTTAGAAATACTCTATGCACACAAATTAGAGGAAATCAATTGCATTCATAAAAAACCAACAGATACAAGGGAACCACCAACGCGAGACAGTTTCGCGTGGTATTTGACAAACAAACACAAACACGCAAACAAAAGAAGAGCTGGAGACTCTCAACTAGCCGCAAGACTCCTCCTTCTGATCGAACACCACTACTCCCCACTTCTTGTCTTCCAACCTGCTGCCTCGCTTCAACAGACAGACCGCACACTTCAAACTACCACCTCGTGAGATCGGCTAGAGCACAGTAGACAGCAGCAACTCCAAACCGCACACAGTAAGTCGACGTCAACAACACTGGACTGGTCGACCTCTTAACCAGCCCGCAGACCTCTCCTCCAAACCGCAGACCGCCCCTCCAAACTGCAGGCCGCCACTGCACTTCCAAACCAGCCCGCAGACTTCTCCTCTAACCCGCAAACCGCTCCTCCAAACCGCAGACCGCTCGGGTAGCTTCTCCCTCCTCCTGCGCCGAGCTCCAATCTCTCATGCAGCTCGCTGAACTCGAAGGTTGAGTTCGCCTAACTTCTTCTTGTCTCCGCCATTAGAGAGAGCTGGGAAGAAACCAAAAAATCTGCTAGAAAATCCTGACCGCAGGAATTTACAGTTTCCGATACTATTCAATGTAGGAAGAGAACTATCTTATTTATAAGGCCAAGCAACAAAACACCAAACACCATCCTGTGCAGCGGATCCGCCTAGTGCACCAAACGGCGAATCCGACCAATCAAAAATCACCCCGCTCACTTTACAAAAATCAACAGTTCCTTAGGCTCTGTTTGGTACAGTGGCGGCGGTCATAAACTCGGTGATAAAATCGTCATTATTTAACGTCCACCTAAGGAACTCCATCCACTTGAACATAAAAGTGGATGAAGTTCCTTAAATAGATGCACGTTCCCGAATGACGATTTTGCCACCGCGTTCACGACCGTCACCGTCATGCCAGAAGGAGCCTTAGCTAGGTGAGGTCGGGTGTTCACGAACGAGGGTTCATAACCACCGCGTTCATGACCTCCCTCATCGATTCATCGTGCCAAACAGAGCCTTCATCACTACAAGATGAAGCTTTATTTTAGACCCATGAAAGCCACATTCCTTTTTCCGGCGAGAAATAAGTTAATAAGCATCAAACATACTTCAGATACTTGTTGACAAAAAAGTTTTTCCGGTGAAGTCTATTGATTATAGGTAGAAATACATCAAAATTTTATGGACAAAATCCCCACATTGACCTTATAAAATCTACATGTCATGCAGATGGTTCCTTCGTGGCCTAACACGATAATACATCCTCTATTTATCGTCTCAATGAAAAGTAGGTTTTGTCATATCAAATACAAAACTCAACGGAATTTAAGAGCTTGAAGGAACACTCTTTAAAATTGAATAAAAATATATAAATTAAAATCACTTATAAATTACATATATAAATTAAACTCAACAAAATTTGAGTGGATGAGCGACACACACACACACTAGCATGTGAAAGCATACCCTTCTAATATGAAGGGTATTAGTTCACATCTTTGTGTATTCAAAACAAATACGATCAAAATGTGAAGGTATATAATTCAAATACGAGGGTCTATGTCACATATACACTCAATTGTCAGGGTATACCTTCAAATGCAAACTTATTCACACCCTCGAATTGAGGTCGAAGATTTTGAATAAAAGCATTAGCTCAGTAGTCATGCGGCAGAAATTCTAAAAGTCAGACCCAAATGCGGTGAAAATTGTGAACACAATTATGAAAAATGAGATGATATAAGGTAAAAAGACAAATAGTGGATTGGCTTAACATGTTGGGCCGAAGAGCTGCGAAAATTGTAAGCACGGTTGTGAAAATGAGATGACATAGGTTTCGTTTGGATCGGCGTTTTTGCTCTGGTGAATTTGGGCAAAATTTCTATCGTGATTGCGCGTATCAACGGTTATATATGATCACCATTCACCACCCAAAAAATAAAAGTACTTTTGAATATAAAAATCGATGAAGCTCCTTAAATGAGGTCGAACGTTCACTAACAACGATTCATAACCACCGCGATCGCTGCGCGCAGCACGACAAACGGAGCCATAAGGTAGGTCCTGTTGAACTTATAACTCCTATACCAATAGTACACTGGCTGATTCTCGAAACATTAAATACCAAAAGTACCCTTTATCCCCATCCAAAGTTTCCATTACCTCCCTTTTCCCTTTCCCTCCCCCTTTTCTACCGATGTCGCCCCTCTCCTTCGCAGTTCATCGTCGAACCAGTCTGCGGCATGACTACGACGAAGCCGCTGGTGAAGGGCTTCCGTTTCCTCCTCTCCCTCTTCCTCTTCCTCACCGTCGCCTTCCTCCTTTCCCGGTCGACCCTAACCCGCCGTTTCTCGACCTCCTCCTCAGCGTCCCCCTCCCTCCTCAAGATCCGCCCTGGCCTGCGCTCCTACGACGACTACCTGAAGCTACAGCTCAACAAGACCCTCAATCCTCGGCTCCGACGAATCTGGACCACCCGCGACTGGAATCGTAAGGTCGACGTCTTCTCCCGCTTCTTCTCCGAGTTGCGGGAGGCGGGATTTCTATCAAACAGCTCGCGCGCGCTCTGCATCGGGGCTCGGGTGGGGCAGGAGGTAGCGGCGCTGCGCGCGGTGGGGATCGCCGACTCGATCGGAATGGATCTGGTGCCATCGCCACCGCTGGTTGTGGAGGGGGATTTCCACTCCCAGCCCTTCGCCGACGCCTCCTTCGACTTCGAGTTCTCCAACGTGTTCGATCACGCGCTCTACCCGGATCGATTTGCCGGTGAAATCGGGCGGACGCTTCGTCCCGGCGGCGTCTGCGTTCTCCACGTCACCGTCACCCGCCGCGGGGACCGGTACTCCGCCAACGATCTCTACGCCGTGGAGGGCGTCACCTCGCTCTTTAAAGAATTCAACGTCGCGCGCGTTCGCAAGGTCGACGGCTTCGGCCTCGATACCGAGCTTGTTCTTCGCAAGAAGAAGCGCCGCAGTTGATCCGAACCATCCATTCGTTGCTCATCTTCTTCCGCCTCTCTCTCTCTCTCTCCATCTGTCCTTCCCGTGCGCGTCTCCGGCGTATCGTTGTCGGCCGGCATCCCGTCCGTGTTTGGAAGGAGATTCTTGCAGGTTGCTGCCAGCCAGGCTGGCGGTGGCCAAATGCCTTTGGATTTAACGATTAATTTTATTTGTATTTTTTAAACAAATTATTCGTTTTGAACGAAAAGGGTGAAGTTCTTTAATGAATCTTTATTAATTTCGTTTTTTTAATAATAATTTTGTTTAAATGTATGATTAATAATATAATTCATTTTCTGAAAAAAAGAAATGGTGGGCGATAAATCTCTTAAAATTTATTATTATATATATATATATATATACAAGTGTCCGACACGGGCTACGCCCCTACGGCCAAGCGCGATAGTACCCGGGCGGCGACCGTAGGCTTCGCCCGCCCCCGGCGCGATGCTGTCGGGCTGCCTTAGGCCGCATCCAGGCGGGATTCGCCCGCCTCAGCACGGGCTTCGCCCATGCTCGATGCGTCTGCGGGCTGCGCCCGCAACATGTACATAGGAGTACTCGAAATGACCGTAAAAAAATATACATCAATATTACAATATTTAATTTGTATAAAAAATTACGTATATACTTAAAAAGATTATTTTTCCTTCTCTTTTTCTCTCTCCTCTTTTTTTCTCTCTCTCCTACTCTCTTTCTCTCGGTGCGTAAGTTTATTTTTATTTTTTGTATATTAAATATGTTTCAGACAAAACATGTAAAAGATTTAACGGTGGAAAATGAAAGCGCTCTAAGAGCATGAAGAAGGCTATATTCACTTATATAATATATATATATATACACACACGAGTGACAGGCACGGGCCTCTGGCCCTATGTGAGGGCAATCGGCGGGCTCCGCCCGCCCATCCCGGCGGGCTTCGCCCGCCCCTCAGCCGCCCTTTTAATTTTTATTAAGTATATATATATCTATAACCCTTCCCCGCGGCCCGGAGTAATCACTCCTGCGTTCGCCCGTGCTCGCTGCTCCTCGACGGCCTTCGGTCGCCGCGAAGGCGACCTGCGGCCGCCCCCCGCTGAGACCCTACTGTCAACCGCTGAGACCCAACCACGTCTCAGCGGTCCAGTCCCAACCGCTGAGACCCAACCGTTGGGATGAAGTCCAGCCCCAACCGCTGAGACCCAACCGCTGACACGCAGTTGGGGTTGGACTTCGTCTCAGCGGTTTCAAGATGACGCCGTCTCAGCCCAACCGCTGAAACGAAGTCCAGCCCCAACCGCTGGGACCCAACCGCTGAGACCCAACCGTTGGGATGAAGTCCAGCCCCAACCGCTGAGACCCAACCGCCGACACGCGGTTGGGGCTGGACTTCGTCTCAGCGGTTTCAAGATGACGCCGTCTCAACCCAACTGCTGAGACGAAGTCCAGCCCCAACCGCTGGGACCCAACCGCGTCTCAGCGGTTGGACTGACAGGCTGGGATGCGGAAATATTTATTTTATTTTATTATATATATATATTTTTTATTTTTCCCGTGCCCCTCCTCCCGCCCCGATTTGGGCTGCCGCCGCCGGCGGGGCCGCCGGCTCGCCGGCGTGAGGCCACCGGCCGGTTCGCCGGTCTCCGGCGAACCTGGCGGTGGTACTCCGGCAGGGATCCGGCAGGGCCGATCTGGGCCTCACGGGCAGGGCCACCGCCGGCGGTGGCCCTGCCGGATCCCTGCCGGAGTACCACCGGCAGGTTCGACGGAGACCTGCGAACCGGCCGGTGGCCTCACGCCGGCCAGCCGGCGGCTCCGCCGGCGGCGGCAGTCCAAATCGGGGCGGGAGGAGGTGCACGGGAGGGGGGCATGGGAAATGGCTGGGAGTGAGGGAGGGAGATTTTAAAATTTTGGCTATTCGTAGGCCTTTTTTCTGATTTGATTTGAGATCGAACGGCTGTGATCTGCTTTTGTCTCAATTTTCTTGCCATGAACCCAAAAACGATATTTCTTTTTAAGATAGTATAGATATATATAAACTCACGAGTTCAAAATTAGAATTAAGCGTTGATAAAGATTCATTAAATTGCATTCTCTCTCTACATTTTACTAGGTCTTTTAAACTCTACTAAGGTGTCCTAAACCTACAGTAGTAGGATGCCCTAAACCTATATTTTTCATAGGACTCCTACCTACAATGAGAAATTACCATTTCACCCTTCTGATTTTGAAAAAATCTAATTAGGTGAAACCCGATCTGCATATAAAATATGCAGGCAAGGGCTACATATATCGTCAGCCCGGCTTAAAAATCAAGAAAAATGGGAATAGAAATGTTGGTATGTGAATAACTGCAAGCGCAAATTTGATATGTTTGGCCTTTTGTCCCACATCGTGAGAATATAAATATTTTTCTTGTTTAAGTAACAAGATATGAGAGCTTATTTGAAATTTGAGATGGGGCGGGCAATGTAGAGCTGGCTGCCCTGTAAGCAGGCTAGGCTGGCGATATATGCAGACCCTAAGCGCATATTTTATATGCAGACCGAGTTTCGCTTGGTCAGATTTTTTCAAAATAAGAAGGGTGAAATGATAATTTCTCATTGTAGGTGGAGTCCTACGAAAAATATAAGTTTAGGGCACCCTACTACTGTAGGTTTAGGACACCCTAGTAGTAGGTTTAGGAGACCTAGTAAAATGTGGAGAGAGTGTGCGGTTTGATTGAGCTCAATCGGACAGCATCAGAATTATCAACTCATGATCAGACGGTTATTCTAATTTCAAACTTATGAGTTTATATTTCCTTTATAGTGGTAGATTATAGTGGTACACACACACACACACACACACACACACACACGAGTGACACATTTTTGGAATTCATATGCAATTCATAAAATGTAATGACTATTTGTGTAATTACATCATACCATGATAATAAAAATAATGATGAAAATTCATAAAATCCAAAGTTTTTAGTAGACCTCTTAGATCTACTATGATAGGTTATCATTAGGCCTACAAAAACTAATTTTGAAATATAATAACTTACTTCAAAATAATTTTTTGTTAAAATATAAATATTTTTGAAAAAAATAATTATAAAATATTGATGTATATTTTTTACGGTCATTTTTCGTACTCATGTATATGTTGCGGGCGAAGCCCGCCTTCGTTGGACGGGTACTGTCGAATGCGGGCGCAGCCCGCTTGAATGCGGGCGCAACCCTCTCGAATGCGGGCGTAGCTCGCTCGAATGCGGTCACAACCATCAAATATATACTATGTATATATACTATGTATAAAGATATATTGACGATTTTTTAATTCCATGCATTTAAAAGTCATCAAATAAATCATGTTCATTTGATTTGAAGATCTAATCCTGATGTTGGACTGCAAATAATAATTTATGGCAAACCCTCCTTTCTCACTCACGCTGAAATCCCGAGCCCCTCATGGCTAAAACCGAAGAGAGATAGAGAGAGAGGGGAGAGTGCGGCGGAGAGGGAGAGAGGGAGAGAAAAAAAATCTTTTTAAGTATATACGTATATTTTTTTTACAAAATAAATATTGTAGTATTATATTATATATTTTTAGATCATTTCGAGAACTCATATGTATATGTTGCGGGCGTAGCCCGCAGACGCATCGAGCACGGGCGAAGTCCATGCGGAGGCGGGCGTAGCCCGCCGTTGCCGGCCGGGTACTGTCGCGTTTGGCCGTAGGGGCGGAGCCCCGTGTCAGGCACTCGTGTGTGTATGTGTGTGTGAGAATATCATTTATACTATAATCTATACTGTCAATATACTCAATATATAATTAAGAAAAAATTTCATCAAACCTATGGCAGTTATGTAATTGCTCAACCATTAGGGACTAGCATTTTAAAACAAAATGAAACTAACCATTTTAAAATTAATTTGAAACAATGTTGTCAAATGTGAGGAAACTAAAGCCTCAGTTAAAGATGTCATTATTGGAGATGGATTAATACTCGTGGAATTTAGTAGATTAGGTTAATTTTAGCTCGATAAAATGAGAGTCGATCGAATGGGCATACAATTTAATTAGAGCCGGCAATAGAGTTTTTATTGAAAATCCAAGAATAGGAAAATTCAATGGGGATTGGCTTTGTTCAGGAAGTACGCTAGTAATATTTATTTACTACTGAGTTGTTTTAGCGAGGATGACATGTCACCACCCGTTTTATACTGATAGCAAAGAGTCTCTTCGTCTGGAGTATGGACATGTGTTAGGATCACACTCTGGGAACTACGTGCGAGAGCGCGATTTGACGAGTGTCGTGCAACCTGGAGAGATATGTGCATAGCACACACTAGAGCGTGAATCCTGAGGGGCATGCGCTACAGAGCGGATTGCGGGGCGTGCACCAAGGAGCAGAGCGTGGGGCGCGCACTGAGGGGCGTGCGCTGGAGAGAGAGAGAGAGAGAGAGAGAGAGAGAGAGAGAGAGAGATCCGAGGAATAGTCGCGCATGCAAGGGTGCGCCCCGAGAAGCAGAGCGCACATGTGCATTATGTCGAATTATTTGCATGGGCGCGATATGTTGAGTGTGCTGCTGCAACGTGTTCTGGGGAGCGGCGTGTTGGTGCCTTGTAGAGCGGTGCACGATCTTTGCTTGTCGTACATGAGTGTAGCACATAACAACCGACGTCATCCTCTCATCATTGTGACCCCCATCAAATGAATGAGTATGCCCTCGTTTATAGATTTCGGCGTGGCGCTCAAGAAATTTATCATTTTTAATTACTTGAAAGACGAATAGAAATACTCAATTTATATTCAGATTCGGGCAGCTTGTTGAGGCTTGCCGGAGTAGCGATGGCGCCCGCCTCGTCGGAAAAACGAAAGTTCTTGAAATTTGACGAAAATACCAGTGAAGCTTCGTCTCATCGCTACGAGTTTGCTGGTGGTGAGTTTCTCAATGGAGGTCCAAAATTTTGACAATCGCCCGTGAAATATCCGTTTGGGTGGAATGACGTCTCACCAATCTCCACAAAAACCTTTGATTGAATAACCTATTTTGTAAGCTTTTTTAGAGCATTCCAATGATACTTTGGGAACGAAATTTCGTCGAGCAGTTAGAGAAATATAAGTCAGAGGAGGAGCAACGTCGGCCATGCGACCTCGCTCTAGGGCCGACGGGGCATAGTGTGAGAAAGAGGATGTCGTGGCAGAATGAGATTAGTTCGGGCCGGGCCTAGCCTGTTCTGGCTAGTTTACTTTTTTAATGCACTATATAAATAGTTTTCAAACTTTTTCACAGGCCAATAATGCTGAGCCGCAAAAAGGAACTGCGAGTTGCTTTCTGAGTAAATACCGAAAGTACCCTTCTCGTTAGGAAAAGAGCTTTTTCTCATTTGAAATGCTATTTATGTTTCCAATTAAATGCCCATCATTGTCACAATTTACAATCGGCCCCTTCGCTTAAACTTTTAAATGCGGCCATTAAACTAATCATTTCCACTAATGAAAACAAGGAGATCACTTACATTTAAATATGACCTACACTTGCATTAGTGCATTATATTTCTAGGCGATTGTTATCGGCACTACATTTTTAGCTATCCGCACTCTTTTTATATGATTTATTATGCGCCTTTTGGAAATACGTCTTGTACATGCATTTTTAGGAAAAGTGTTCAACATGAAAGTTGTAGATCTCGTCGAGATCTACAACTTTTGTGTTGAACACTTTTCTTTAAAATGCATGTACAAGGCGTATTTCCAAAAATTCGTTATAGTTACGCATATATTTCAATCAGGGCGGCAATACGTCTTGTGCGTACATTTTTAGGAAAAGTGTTCAACACGAAAATTGTAGATCTCGACGAGCGAGATCTACAACTTTCGGGTTGATCATTTTTCCTAAAAATACACGCACAAGAAGTATTTTCAAAAAGCGCATAATAACTAATACAAAAAAAAGTACGGATAGCCAAAACTATAGTGCGGATAACAATTGCCTATTTCTATTTGCATCTAACTAGCGGTATAATTGCTAATTTATGATATAAGAAATTAATTATGTTAAATTAATTATAATTTTGGTTTGATAGAATATATGTACATATAATTTAATATCTTATTTTTGTTAATATACATGTATACTTATTTTTCATGCTTCCAATTATTATTTTTAAATTATATTATATTAAATTATAAATGAAATATATAAATAGTAGATATTAAGAAGAAATACCAGGGATAAACCTACAGATCAAAATGACAAATTACCTTTAATATATAACATAGATAATTGCTAAAATTTTAGGTTCCGTTCGTTTGGACGAAATTGAGCTCCTTGAATTGAAATTCAAATTCAAATTCAAATTCAAATTCAAATTTTATTGTTCTTTTGTGCGCTTGCACGTTAGAATTGACATTTTATTGAATTCCATAAAATTTATTTTGAATTAAAGTCAATTCTTTCCAATCAATATAAGAATTGGATAATTTTGGCCGATGCACATTTATCGTCTAGGGCTTGTTTTTTCGCCCGCGTATTTTTTCGCCCAGACGAGTATTTCTCGCACATACGAGTACGTATTTTTCATTCGGACGCATGTTTTCTCATGTGCGAATTTTTGTCCATGCGTGTTTTTTTTCGCCCGGGCACACTTTTTTCTTCAGGGGCGTTTTTTCACTCGGACGCGCGTATTTCTCTCCAGGGCGAGAATTTATTTTCTCCCGGGAGCACATTTTTTCACCCGTGCGTGCTTTTCGCCTTGACTTGCATTTTTTCGCCTGGCGTGCAATTTTTGCCTGGGCGCGTACTTTAGCCCAGTCAAGCATTTTTCACACGGGCGAGCGTTTTTCGTATGGGCGTGAATTTTTTCTCCTGGGCGCTTTTATCGCCACAACGCTTATTTTTCACCTGGACGCGCTCTTTTTCGCACATGCGCGCATATTCTGCTTGGGCACGCATATTCCGCCCGGGAGCGTGTATTCCGTCCGGACGCACGTATTTCACCCGAGCGCGGGTTTTCGTTCGTGCGTTTCTTTTTCACCCGAGCACACATTTTTCGAATGGGCGCAAATTTTTTCACCCGTGCGTGATTTTCGCCTTAACTTGCAGCTTTCTCCTGGACGCGCTCTTTTTGCCCGGGGAGCGTTTTCTCACTTGGGCGCGCGTTTTCACCCTAGTTTGCATTTTTTCGCCTGAGCGCACTTTTTTCGCAACAACACTCATTTTTTGCACCGGCGCGCGTATTCATCCATGACATGCGTATTTCGCCCGGGCACGCATATTTCGCCTGGTTGCTCGTTTTCCACCAGGGAGCGCATTTTTCACTCCTGCACGCATTGTTTCGCCTGGGCGCGCGCATATTCGACTGTGAACGCACTTTTCGCCAGACCTTGCACATTTTGGCCCGGGCATGTTTTTTTTTTGCATGGGTGTGCGTTTTTTGCTCTGACACGCATAATTATAAGATTGAATTTTATCTAACAAACGAACAATAAAATTGGCAAATTACACAATGTTCTTGAAACACTATAATTAGAATTAGATCAAATCTAAATTAGGCTAAATGGTTTGAAATGGAACTATTTTTCTAACAAATCATAAATTAGATATATTTTTAAATAAAAAAATAAAATATATACAATAGATAGTTTAGCATTCATCCGGTTCGCAAAATATGTTTGATCATAAAGTGTGCTAAAAAATAGGGTCTAAACTCTAAAGTGAATTTTATGCAAAATATGTATTGAAATATTCCGTTTGTTTATATCAGAAAATATTTTAAAACAATACTACAGTAAAGGCTCAGGTTAGTTTGAAAAAAAAAACATAACAATTTTAGAACGTGTGTTTGACATGACAATGAATTGACGACCGCCGCCAGAAAAAAAGAACTAGTTTTGAACATAAAAAAAAAGGACGAAGTTCCTTAAATGAGGTTGAACGGTTACAAACGACGACGGTTCATAACCACCGCATTCATCACTACCACCACCATACCAAACAGAGCCAAAATTTACTTATATTCTAAATTCGAATTCATATAATTAAAAAAGCTGCATCTTCTTTTGAATTTGTACCTTTGCTATCTCCTCTTATTTCAGAACATTTTAGGAGCTATTATCATGTCTCTTGAAAAAGCCAAAAAGTACTCTTACAATCTTACATAATATCATTTATTGAATCAAATAGCTCTTCATTCCAACCCAAATTTGTCATAAAATGCAGAGATTCTGATTCATTTGAATATTTCACTACAGATTCAGATTCATTCCTATGTTCGAATTTGGATTCGCTTCAAATGATGGACCAAAAATACTCTGATCGGACGAACATGATCATCTTTATATATAATATATATATATATATATATTCCTACTATTCGAGAACTATTCACGAATCTTGACAATAGAGATCATATTATTCGGATCCAGATTCGAATAATACTCGAATCCGAATTTGAATTCGAATTCGAGAAATACGATAATCGAATCTTTCCGAATCGATTCCCGAATTATTCACGAACTATTTGATTTACGAACAACGTAACCCTAATTGCATCCTACCAAATCGATATCCACATCTCAAATGATATTCGCAGCCCAAAACTAATTTGTTTTACAACATAGAATTGCACTTAATCATAAAAAAAACTACAAAATGTTAACAAAGGAGTTCATAATTTTATACAAATAAAATGTAAGTCAAATCCCTCGAAGAATATGTTTCATGGTAGTACTTCACAATAATTTTTCACTTGTTAAGATTGATCTAGAAGTATCTGGTTCAAAACTCATCAAGCTTGCAACTCCGTTAAACAATGAAATTAACTCGCTGTGTGCCCTAAAACAAGCAACAACATCTGAAGGAACACATCATCAATAATGACATTCCTGTTCGCATTACACTGTATTCAATTCTAGGGCTTGTTTGGTGCGGTTGCGGCGGTCATGAACTATGATTTGTGAATGGAGTGATCGTGAATTGTGGTTTGTGAACGGAATTCCGTTTGACATATATTGAGAACATCAATAAAAGTGCAAATGGAAAACTCAAGAGAAGATTGAGATATTGAATTGAATTATCAAATTCTGATGGAAGAATCGACACATTTTGTATTGGAAGGATAAATATCTTCGACCGGTAGCTTTAATTTCCTGGTCGTCGTTCATATCGAAGAGAAACGGAGTAGAGGAAGTAGAAGAGCGAGCCCTCCAGCGAGATCGACGAGCTTGGCGACCGTGGCTAAATCGTCTAGCTTGACGACTGCACGAGCTGGAGAAGAATATCAGCAACCCTAGCCGCACGAGCCACAATAGGAAGATGTCGAGCGCGAGCTGCAGTAGCACGGTGCCGAGCGGCGTTTCCTTTGCCTCCTCTCACGATGTAGAGCGCGAGCAGCAGTACGAAGACATGGAGCCCAAACTGCGGGAGATGGGTAGAAATATATATCATGAGGAGTCGGGGAGAGCTTGATTTGTTTTTTTAGAAGTGAACGGGCGGATATATCCGCCACCGCGAGATCAATTCCCGTCCCAAAAACGCCCTAAATCCGCATTTTCCAATAAATGCGTTCGTAAACGAATTCCGCCAAACACAACTACTCATTCAAACGAGCGTTTTTTACCTTTGGACTGAAATAAATAAGCCTTGCCAAACAAAGCCCTAGAGACAAACTAAGGGAGTGGATTGTCTGATAGGGAGGGAAGAAGGCGAGAGAAATGCGAATAGCGGCGGCGAGGTTAAGGACAACACGATTTGTTGGGCGTGGTTCCCATCCGAGGCGGTAAAAACCACCGGAGATGTTAGAAGCTTTGGCGTGCAGAAATTCTGTGAAAATTTATTTTTGGCAAATATGTTGCAACCTGTTAAAAGGCAGGTTGCAACCTTTTTTCTGCTGCATTTTTTGGAGTGGATAATATGCGTTTTTCTGGACCGGTTCATGGTGAACCGGACTGCTATTTTGGCGTGGAGTTAGGGCAGCACTATTCAATTATTAATTTGATTATTCTCTCCTGCCCAATAAAATCAAAAACTGCCGCCCACTTTTCTTTCCTCCCTCTCTCCTGTGCGTGAAGTAGAACCGCCGCTCCCCCTCATCTCTCTCCCTCTCGTTTTCTGCCGCCGTCTGGAAGAAGACTGCCGGCCTGCTGTGTTGGAGAGAGATCCGGCCGCCGCCCGGAGGAGGGGAGAAGTAGTCCGGCCATCTGTTGAAGGGGAGATCCAGCCGCCGCTGTTGGAGGAAATCCGGCCGCCGCTGTTTTTGAAGGAGTCGCCGCCGCCGCCGTTGTTGAAGGAGGGCTGCGGCTTGGAGCTTGGGAGGGCTACCGCCGGTAGCCGCTATCGCCGCTGTTTGGAGGATCCGGGCCGCCGTTGCCGCCTGGGATCTTTTCGACGCCATCGTCGTTGCTTGGAGGTTGAAGACGAAGAAGGAAGGGGCTGCGTATAGCCGTCCTTGTTCGTGGATTTGGAGGACGTCATCTTCGACGTTGGGACGGATTGTTCAATCCGTCCGGGTAACGCCTCTATCACCGTGTTTATTTTTCTTCGTTTCAATATTGTGATTTTGTATCGTGTTGGAAAGAGGGTGTTGTAAAATCCTTTGTGGATTATTTTTGTGGTGGAGTGGAGATCCTGTGTGGATCGGTGGGAAAGCCTGTAATTGTTGCGTGTGATTTTCACACCTTTTTAGTGGAGGCTTTCCGGGTTGGACTCCGATCGTCCCGTGGTTTTTCACCCAATTGGGTTTTCCACGTTAAAATTTCCTGTGTGTTTATTATTTTTCTGCATCGTATTTTCTTTTGCGAATTTGCATACCGCTCAACGCGGTCGCACAGGTTCTTGCTCGATTTGCAACAGGTTCTCTGGTCGGGAGTGTTTGCTCGCATTCCCAACAAGTGGTATCAAAGCGAGGTTCAGTGACAGAGCCGTTTTCAGTGACAGAGCAGATACCGGGCTGACCTTTTGGGTTTCAGGACGAGTTGATTGTGATCTCGGGTGTGCAATTGGGTGCGGTAGTTTACGACCATTGGTCCTCTGGCTATCATCTTTGGTTGCATACTTTGAGATAGTCGACTCAAATATCAGTGGTCGGTCCGGCCAGTTGGCAGAGCAGAATGGAGTCCACATCAGGTTCAGAGCAGATGGTGAAGCTGAATGGTGCCAATTATCACCAGTGGCATCTTCTGATGGAGGATCTGATCTACGTGAAGGGTTGGCATGCTCCTGTCTTTGAGGAGGTGCCAAAGGACACGGATCCGGCGAAATGGAAGGTGGAGCATCGGAAGCTGTGTGGGTTCATCAGACGGTTCGTGGAGCCGAACGTCTACAACCATGTGGCTAGCATCACTGATGCGAAGACCTTGTGGAAGACTCTCGAGACATTGTATGCCAAGAGCACGGGCATCAACAAGCTGTATTTGTTGAAGAAGCTTGGAGAGTTCAGATACCGAGATGGCTCACCCATTTTGGATCATGTCAACGAGTTCCAGGGAATTATCGATCGCCTGACTGCTATGAAGGTGACGTTTGAAGATGAAGTGAATGCTTTGTGGCTACTCAAGTCACTTCCAGACTCGTGGGAGATGGTCAGAGTTTCTCTGATCAATTCTTCCCCCCAGGGGATTGTTTCCATGGAGATCGTCAAGAGTGGGATCTTGAATGAGGAGGTGAGACGAAAGTCTCAGGGGACTTCAGGCTCTTCTTCACGAGCTGATGTTCTTTATACTGAGTCCAGGGGGAGAGGAAGGAGTAAGAGCCGAGGCAGGAAGGAGGACAGGAGTCAGAGTAGGGGCAAGTCCAAGTCACGTTATCAGAACGTGGAATGCCACTACTGCCACAAGAAGGGACACATCAAGAAGTTTTGTTACTCGTTGAAGAACGATCAGAAGAAGAAGGGGATTGCCACTGAAGGCAAGGATGACGGTCACACGGCAGCTACTGTTTCGACTGAGGAGGACGACGTCATTATTGTTGGCGACGACGTCACAGATGCACTTGCGTGTGACGACCGATGCTGGATCGTTGATTCTGGAGCTTCTGCACATGTCTCCCATAACAGGGAGTTATTTGCCACCTACACCACTCATGACTGTGGGGTGTTGAGGATGGGCAATGGGGATACGTCTAAGGTGCTTGGGCGTGGAGACATGCATTTGAAGATGAGTACTGGTGCCCTACTGGTTCTTAGGGATGTGCGGCATGTGCCAGATATTCGCTTCAATCTGATATCTGTTGGAAGACTTGGAGACGAAGGACACCTGAGTGTCTTTGGAGGAGACTTCTGGAAGCTGATCAGGGGATCGCTTGTGATGGCCAGAGGCTATAGAGATTCTGGACTATACTACATGGAGGGGAGGCCTGAAGCTGCTCAGGCCAACTCCGTCAGGGATGAGGCATCCACTTCCTTATGGCACAGGAGGCTGGCACACATTAGCCAGAAGGGTTTAGGATGCCTGGCGAAGAAAAAGCTGATTTGTGATATTTCTGGGGATCACTTAGAGAGGTGCGACCACTGCATGGCTGGGAAACAAAATAGGATATCATTTCACAGCCACACGTCCACCAGGAGATCTGAGCCTTTGGAGCTAGTTCATACTGATGTTTGCGGACCACTGAAGGTCCAAACTAGAGGTGGAGCATCTTACTTCGTCACTTTCATTGACGACCATTCGAGGAAGCTTTGGGTCTATGCTATCAAGACCAAAGATCAGGTCCTCGATACCTTCAGGAGATTCCACGCTGAGGTGGAGAGACAGTCTGGGAGGAGATTGAGATGCATCAGGTCCGATAACGGGGGAGAGTACATTGGTCCGTTTGACGAGTACTGTAGGGACCATGGCATTAGATATGAAAAGACCCCACCGAAGACGCCGCAGCTGAATGGCGTAGCTGAGAGGATGAACAGGACACTGATGGAGAGGATTCGATGCATGCTATCTGAGTCGAAGCTGCCAGGGATGTTTTGGGGCGAGGCTCTTCTTACTGCAGCGCATGTCATCAACCTCTCGCCGAGTTCAGCTTTGCAGGAGGATGTCCCAGATAGGGTCTGGTACGGGAAGGACCCCTCATATAGTCACTTGCGGGTATTTGGCTGCAAAGCCTTTGTGCACGTCCCCAGGGACGAGAGATCCAAGTTGGATTCGAAGACCCGACAGTGTATTTTCTTGGGGTACGGCTATAGTGGAGAGTTTGGGTACAGGTTCTTTGATCCAGTTGAGAAGAAGCTTGTACGTAGCCGTGATGCTGTTTTCTGTGAGGATCAGACTGTTGGTGATCCCGAGGAGACTGTTGAGTCTGAGGTTGACTCTCGCACTGCTGCAGAGTCACCTATGATTGGAGATGACGATACTGAGGAGGCTACTGAGCCTGAGCCAGCACAGGGTACTGATACCCTTCCGGATCATGATATCACCACTGATGGTGAACCAGGAGTTGCTGAGGACATTACTGATGATGTGCCTGCACCGGCCCCTGAGCCTGCTTTGCGGAGATCAGATCGTGCCAGGCACCCGTCCGCCAGATATTCTGCATCAGAGTTTATACTGCTGACTGATGCGGGCGAGCCTGAGAGCTATGACGAGGCTATGGAGAGTGCTGAGAAGCGCCAGTGGATGGCTGCTATACAGGAGGAGATGCAGTCGCTGCAGAAGAACCACACGTATGACCTGGTGAGATTGCCTAAGGGCAAGAAGGCCTTGAAGAATCGGTGGATTTTCAGGGTGAAGCAGGGAGATTCCTCCACACCTCCCAGATACAAGGCCAGGCTGGTGGTGAAAGGTTTTGGACAGCGACAGGGCGTTGACTTTGATGAGATCTTCTCACCAGTGGTGAAGATGTCGTCTGTTCGTGTGGTACTTGGCCTCGCTGCGAGGCTTGATTTGGAGATTGAACAGATGGACGTCAAGACCGCCTTTCTGCATGGCGATCTTGACGAGGAGCTTTACATGGAGCAGCCTGAGGGCTTTGGTGTCAGGGGAAAGGAAGGTCTGGTGTGTCGCTTGCAGAAGAGTTTATATGGCCTGAAGCAGGCCCCGCGGCAATGGTATAAGAAGTTTGATTCTTTCATGGGGGAGATCGACTTCAGGAGGACCACCCTTGACCACTGCGTGTTCATCAAGCAGTACGCTCCAGAGGATTTCATTATCCTATTGTTGTACGTGGACGATATGCTGATCGTCGGGAGGAACACTGCGCGCATTGCTGAGTTGAAGCGGCAGTTGAGTTCCACCTTTGAGATGAAGGATCTGGGTGCTGCGAAGACTATTTTGGGAATGCACATTCGCAGAGACAGGGGAGTCAGATTGCTTTGGTTGTCACAGGAGCGGTACATCCGCAAAGTGCTACAGAGATTTGATATGGATCAGGCGAAGAAGGTGAGCGTGCCTCTTGCAGCTCACTTCAGGCTTACCGCTGATCAGTGCCCCAGCACACCCGAGGAGATCGAGGCTATGCAGAAGGTTCCGTATGCATCTGCAGTTGGGAGCCTCATGTATGCGATGGTGTGTACTCGTCCAGACATTGCGCATGCGGTTGGGACCGTTAGTAGATTTCTCTCCAATCCTGGGAGAGAGCATTGGAGCGCAGTGAAGTGGATACTGAGATACCTGCAGGGGACGTCCGACTTGACGCTGAGATTTGGAGACAGTGAGCCAGAGCTGTTGAGCTACACTGATGCAGATATGGCTGGAGATGTAGATTCCAGGAGGTCGACGTCCAGGTACTTGATTCTGTTTGCAGGGGGAGCTGTCTCGTGGGCGTCGAGATTGCAGAAGTGCGTTGCACTGTCCACTACGGAGGCTGAGTTCATTGCGGTTACTGAGGCTGGGAAGGAGTTGCTTTGGATGAAGAGGTTCATCAAAGAACTTGATTTCACTCAGGACCGATACACACTCCTGTGTGACAGTCAGAGCGCCATTCATTTGGGGAAGAACCCCACGTTTCACTCGAGGTCGAAGCACATCGACACTCGGTATCATTGGATACGAGATGTCCTAAAGCAGAAGGAGCTCTCTCTTCAGAAGGTGCACACTGATGATAATGGGGCAGACATGCTGACCAAGACTGTGCCAAGGGGGAAGTTTGAGCATTGTGTTAGAATCGCCGGGATGGCGGTTTCTTCCGCCTCAATGTGAAGGGGGAGATCTGTTGGGCGTGGTTCCCATCCGAGTCGGTAAAAACCACCGGAGATGTTAGAAGCTTTGGCGTGCAGAAATTCTGTAAAAATTTATTTTTGGCAAATATGTTGCAACCTATTAAAAGGCAGGTTGCAACCTTTTTTCTGCTGCATTTTTTGTAGTGGATAATATGCGTTTTTCTGGACCGGTTCATGGTGAACCGGACTGCTATTTTGGCGTGGAGTTAGGGCAACACTATTCAATTATTAATTTGATTATTCTCTCCTGCCCAATAAAATCAAAAACTGCCGCCCACTTTTCTTTCCTCCCTCTCTCCTGTGCGTGAAGTAGAACCGCCGCTCCCCCTCATCTCTCTCCCTCTCGTTTTCTGCCGCCGTCTGGAAGAAGACTGCCGGCCTGCTGTGTTGGAGAGAGATCCGGCCGCCGCCCGGAGGAGGGGAGAAGTAGTCCGGCCATCTGTTGAAGGGGAGATCCAGCCGCCGCTGTTGGAGGAAATCCGGCCGCCGCTGTTTTTGAAGGAGTCGCCGCCGCCGCCGTTGTTGAAGGAGGGCTGCGGCTTGGAGCTTGGGAGGGCTACCGCCGGTAGCCGCTATCGCCGCTGTTTGGAGGATCCGGGCCGCCGTTGCCGCCTGGGATCTTGTCGACGCCATCGTCGTTGCTTGGAGGTTGAAGACGAAGAAGGAAGGGGCTGCGTATAGCCGTCCTTGTTCGTGGATTTGGAGGACGTCATCTTCGACGTTGGGACGGATTGTTCAATCCGTCCGGGTAACGCCTCTATCACCGTGTTTATTTTTCTTCGTTTCAATATTGTGATTTTGTATCGTGTTGGAAAGAGGGTGTTGTAAAATCCTTTGTGGATTATTTTTGTGGTGGAGGAGTGGAGATCCTGTGTGGATCGGTGGGAAAGCCTGTAATTGTTGCGTGTGATTTTCACACCTTTTTAGTGGAGGCTTTCCGGGTTGGACTCCGATCGTCCCGTGGTTTTTCACCCAATTGGGTTTTCCACGTTAAAATTTCCTGTGTGTTTATTATTTTTCTGCATCGTATTTTCTTTTGCGAATTTGCATACCGCTCAACGCGGTCGCACAGGTGCTTGCTCGATTTGCAACAGGTTCTCTGGTCGGGAGTGTTTGCTCGCATTCCCAACACGATTTGTATTTACTCGTGACGTTTCCAGCGATGAGACGGAAGAGGCAGATACTATTCGCGATGAGACGGAAGAGGCAGATACTATTCGTGGGTTGCGAATATCACATCATGAACGGCTAATATAGATCTACTTTATTTATTAGAAAAATCACTAGTTGTGCTTTCAATTGGTAGCACTAAGCTTATAAAATACTATGTAAAATTCATTGTGATGCGTTGGCACATTGCTAAGTGTCCTCCTATATACGACACTTCTTTGTGTGTATATACAATACCCGGCGGTGGATTTTACATAGTTTATTTGGGAGTGGGCTCTTAATTTTCAATCCGTGTCTTCGTTTTATAGGCTTAACAAGTGTTTTTTTTCTTCTTTAATTTAGGCACTCAAATAATTGCTAAGCTTATAAATATGATCACGATGTAATAGGTGGGTGACAGTTAATGCTTTTCGAAGGTCGCTCATTTGAAGATTTGAATACCTCATCTATCTCCTTGTGAACTCGCACAACTCTTGGTCTAGGAGAGTGAGAGAAAGAGAGAGAGAGAGAGAGAGAGAGAGAGAGAGAGAGAGAGAGAGAGGTAGTTCATGTACACTACTGAGTATGCGGTGAGATTTCTGCAATGTAATACGACCACCTCCCCAAGCAATATAATAGAACTTTGTCATCTTCTTTACGTCTTGCTTTCGCAGTCACTCGCGCACTAATAGGTACTTTAGGTCATACTATAGTGCGAGTTGAGATTTCCCGATGTGCATGTAGCAGTTATAGGTCCCGATGTGCGTGTTATTCGTGGGTGTGTTTTTCCACCTAAGATCACAGTGCTCACGCGAAGCAAACTGTTGGTTTCTGCAAAAACAACATGATCGATCGAAATACTGATAATATTTTTAGAATACTGTAGTATTCCGCGAAAAAACTCCTTCTTAGGTTGCCAGATCGTACGACTGTCTTTTTTCTCACACCTAAAACTAGGTGAAAAAAAGAGAATTTATATAAGCAGCCCTCGTTTGGCTATTGACAACCCGAAGATAATAGCAGCCCAACAAAGTGTTATTTGCAACCTCATTGTCAATATAGCTATTGGCAGCCCAAAATTAAAAAAAACCATTACACCATGTTTGCTTAATAAAATCTAACAAAATAATGAAAGTAAACAAATTGTCCCACATGACGAACAGTTCATTGTTTTTATACAAACACTTAAAATGAAAATATAATAAGGATTAGTAGTTAATGAAGTATAAAATGAACCACTTTGCACAATGAAAGTAAACACTACAGATTGCATCCATCTATCTTTTGAAATTACAAAAATCTACTCTATAAGTTTACATTTCATTACATGCAGAAAAATATAATATCTCACGGAGATTTTCTTCTGGAGGTAATTATTTTGTGCATGCATGTTATGACATGTAAACGTACATAGGAGATTTTTGTAATTTCAAAAGATAGATACGTACAGCCAATAATTATGCAACTCCAGAGATTTGAGTAATTAATAGTCTACATTAATTTAAAACTCAATTTGAACTAAATAAATAACAATACGTATAACATTAAATTCCGGCGGTGAGAAGTGCTCCAGTTTTTCCGGTTCCTGTAACAAGAACTCGATGGCTGCTAGTCCTGAGCTCGATAGTTAGTTTTCACGCGAAATCAGTTACAACGACGGTGGCGTGCGAGACGGTGGCGAGAGCGGGTCAACTAGGGCCGGGGCCGCGGAGGAGTATCGCGTATTCAGGTTCTTGAGGAGATCCGTGGCGAGAGCGGGCCAACTGCAAAATGGGGAACGATGGACCTCCCAGAGGAGTTCGCCGACGTCCTTGCCTTATTCTCCGGCGATTTTCGGCGGCCGGCGGGGGGGGGGGGGGATCGCCACTTCGGAGAGGGACGCGCGGCGGCGTGCGAGACGCGAGCGAGGGTTTCGGGAGAGCACGGGAGAAAAAAGACCTCGGGCGGCTATTAGAAGGAAGTAAAGTGAATTTTAATGTTTTTTTTTCCAGTTTTTTCGGGTTGCCAATAGCCAAACAATGACTGCTTATATAAATTCCCCCAAAAAACGCACCTACATTTTTTTCACTGGGCAGCGCGCGCATAATAAATGGGCTCATGGAACTTTGCAATCAGAGCACATGGTTAAATATCCTAGCCGGGGCCCACTTAAAGCTGGGGATGACGTGTCAAACGGGGGCTCCACCAGCAAAATGGAACACAGCTGCACGCAATACTGTTTTACATTTCATTCATTAATCCGGTTTGTTGGTTGTGCACCAATAAGACACATCCAAATCCAACCCACCATGCCTTCATTAATATTGAGTTTTTAATAATAATAATAATAATAATAATAATAATAATAAACTTTATCTTCTGCCTCGTTCTTAAATGAACATGAGTTTGTTTCCTATCCTATAATTAATCCGGGCCTATTGTAATATAATTTTATTATTGATAAGCGATGATGCATGAGTTTTTTAAGCGAGCATGCAGAGTGCGGCTGCAATGATGTGCGGTCATTGCAAGATATATTTAAGTGCGTTCTTTCACCTAAGATCATGATGCTCGTGCGCATCAAACTGTTGGTTCTTGCACAAATAACATGATTGATCGAAATACTGACAATACTGGTCACAATATTTTTAGAATACTGCAGTATTCCGTGAAAACAACTCCATTGTAAAATACCAGATCGTACGACTATATATTGTTTCTCTCACCTAAAACACTAGGTGGGAGAAACACACCTAAATTTTTTCCCTTAAATTATTAAGTTTCTTTAATATATATATATATATATAGCTAATATAGATAATGATAATGACGATATAATTAATAGCAGAGTGATTTGAGGATATGATTAATTTCATACTTATAATTATACACAAGACTCTTTTTAAAGTTCGTTGACTCTATTTCAATATTTATACTGCTTCTCGGATGTTATTTGATTGTTATTTTATTATTTCATTTTTTTTAATTCTAAATATTTCTTAATTTTTATTATTAATTTGATAATTATTTTATTTATTCTTAGACTTTAGAAAATCATTTTACTCTTTGTGACAACACATACATATATGTATATATATATACGAGTGACAGTGCACGGGGTCCCCCCGTGCCCCGCGCGACAGTACTCGCCCGCCCCACGGCGGGCTTCGCCCGCCCATCATTTCTTAACTTAAAAAAACAGATTAAAAATTAAATCTGGTTTTTTAAATTCAATTTGTTATTTTTAATGTTTTTTAATTTATTTATTTATTTAAAATAAATCTATTTGTTTTTCAAATTAACTATTATTAATATAAATAAAGGTACAGAGATTGAACATAAAGTCATCTTGGCATAGTGGATAGTAGTTATTAAAGTTCTGTGGTTGGTTCGGGTTCGAAACCTGACAAACGCATTTACCCCGGATTTATTTTGACTCGACCCTCCCGGCCCGAGTTGCCCGCCCGCTGCCCGCCCGCCCGGCCGCCCGTCCGACCCGCTCCGCCCACCGGCCCGCCCAGCCTGAGTTGCCCGCCCACCCAACCCGCTCCGCACACCGGCCCGGCCCGCCCGATTTGCTTTGTAGGGTAGGGTACCCTACAAAAATTATAGGTTTAGGACATCATGGTAGGTTTAGGAGACCTAGGAAAAAAAATATGAACGGTCCTGATTCATTCATGCGATCGAACGGCCGAGATCTTATGATCTGATCAAATCGAACGGTTCAGATTGATCTGATGGGCTGCAGGTGTTACACCAAGGTTCAAAATATATTTCTTTGTATATATAGTATAGATATATACAGTGGTGGACGCATAATTTTTTTCCTGTGTGGGCGGAACTAATTAAAAAAATTGCACACAAAAATTTAATCAAAAAATATAATAAAAGTACATTAATGTCACAAAATTTATACAAAAAATTGCACATAGAAGATAGAAATAAGTAAATAACCTTGCCTACAAGACTCATCTTCGAGCTTTCATGTTTTGAAAGCATTTCATGATGTCCTCATTGTTGATGGTGAAAAATATATATTTTTAATATATGTCACTAAACACAATTAATCCATTCATCTCTCATCCGATTACGTAATGATGACTTGATAATCTTCATTGCAGAAGATGCTTTTTCTACAGTTGCAGTTGCGACAGGTAATAGTGTTGCTAGCTTCACAAGCAAATATACAAAGGGATAAAGAACATCCTTCTTCAATTCAACTAGTCTTTGAGCTAATCCTCCAAGCCCAATCACCTTTGAGAAGTCATTATTTAAGCGGACGTCTAAAATATAACTTTCAAGTTGATTATCAAGCTCCATTAATGCAATTGGAGAAAAGTTCATAGGATAATGTTTAGCGAATCGAATCAATTTGCGCTTATCAAATGCAAAAAATCCATTACTTGGATCTAAACTTGTCATACATAAAAGCAATTCAGTGTTAATTTCATCAAATCGATTATTCAACTCAACAAGTTGCAGATCTATCACTGCATAAAATATATCGACACGATAAAAATGAAGGTTTGTAGTTTCTTCAGTTTTACGTCTTGATCTCCCACGAGCTACGAATTTGTCTTCCATATTCGGTACAACAATTTCATGTTTGTTACAAAAGAGAGTTACCTCGTTAAATAGAGAATCTCATCCATTGTTCCGCATTTCTTGTAATCGTAACTTAGAAATTTTGACAAGAGTCATGACATTTACAAGATCATGATCGTTCTTTTGTAAGATAATGCTTGTGACAACTCATTGGTGATCCCCATGACATTCTTCATTAAGTGGGTCAAGAATACAAACTCAAAACATTGCGTAACATTCAATAAATCATGACTAGCTTCAGCTTTTTGCATAACATTCAATAAAAATTTCGAACTAATAATTATCAAGACATACAAGATGAATGATTGTAGTATTTACCTGAATAGAGCAACCCAACTTAATCTGAATTAAATTGTAGGAGCACAATTGTTCAGAACATAGAGGATGAAGACCAAAGTGTTGATCAAGCTGAAGCATATATACAACAGTCATTCGACCAGTCAACCAAATTTAATTTGCAATTCAAGGATAACTAGCTATAACATTGATCAAAGAACAACTCTCGACTCTTCGACATCAGAATTATAACAAACAAATAATACCTCATGTACTTTGAGCTAATAGATGTTCGGCCAAGGAATTAGAGTTGATGTCGACGAATTTTGACAGGAAGTTAAAATAAGAAAAATGGACTAAGTAGACAGGATTTATCAAATGGACCATAAGTTAATCAAATGAAAAATGAAGAATTCATGGTTGCTTCCTTACTCCCAGCTTTCCAGATCTAAGAAAATCGGAGAAAATCATTCCAATGTCTCTCAAATTGAGAGCTTGAAATATCAATGTAATTGAAAATGCTTTCTAGGCGACTTCAGGGAATCAAGGGTTCACAAAGGGGCTCTTTTGAGCCACTTTAATCTTAAATCTCTCCCTTGTCATTCACAACGAAAAATGAGCTTGATTGTGACATATACGGAATCAAGTCATGTGCACATGGTAAGACCAACACATGCCTACATCTGTGTGTGCACTCGCCAATATTTATGCACCCGGATCTAGCCGATAGTTCCTCTTTTTTAATCAACTCTAAAGCTGTGAAAGAGATGCGCCCAACCAGCTCAAAGTATAAAGGATAACCAAATTCTTTATTCCATTGAATTGAACTCTGTCCAAATGCTCTCTTAATCTCCGTGTGTTGCAAGTGAATCATTCGATTAAAGGTTTTCCATACGGTTGTAAGGTTTCCAACTGACACCTCGAAGAATCTTTCTAGGTGATTGTGGCTATTTTCAACGTGATTTGTTGTGTTATCCAAATGTAAAAACTTGTCTACCCAAGCTGAAACAAAGTATTCTTTGTACGGTGCAATCCAAGTGCTAAGCACATATGAGCAAACAATAGGATAATGGTCATTGTACTCTTGTAGCATATGATCCAAACTCTCTTTAAATCCATCAATGGTTTGTGCATCCACAACTTGTTGCCAAACACACATAAATTTCTCTCATTCCTTCTCATCTTTAAAATTTATTTTGCATTTAGCTAAAATATTTCTACTAATATGTAACTTGCATAAAATATTCTTACTTTGAGGAAACACTGATACAATAGCATTCATCAAGGCTATTTCCTTGTCTGCTACTATAACCTGGGGCATTGAATGTTGGTCTAAAACAGATTTGAAACAATCTAGTGCCCATGCATAACCCAACCACATTTCTTTGAGGTGGACTTTCTCATATTCTTTCTAACCCAACCTTTTTTCCCTTGATTTTCACGATAAAATCCCGCTCTATCACATCCAAGAAATACTCAAAGTTTGGGCGGGGCTAGTCGGCTACGGGTCGACGTCGAAGTAGCGACGGGGCTGGCCGTCGGTGATAGGAAAGAAGGAAGCGGGTGGCGGAGTAGGGTTTATCGGGAAAAAGGGAAGAGCGGAAATACGGAAGCGGAAGGAGGCTTATGGGATATTAGGTCTTGGGCTGCACCTTGTGGGTTTGGAGATAAAAGGTGTTTTAAAATAAACCTAAATTTATAATAATTTGATTTGTTTGTACCTAGCCACATTTGGGTTGCATATAACACGGTTCTATATATATTATATCACAGATCTATGTCGCAGAGGATCTCTGCCCCCTCTCCCCTTGAGGAAAAATATAATTAAGCTACGGGGTAATGCACCGCCCTGTTCATGTGCGGGTGAAAATTAAGCCGTGCAAATCCCGGAAACACTATTTTTGATGCATAAAATCCTGCAAGCACTATTTTTATGACCATTCCGACAGCTGAATTTTCACCCTCGTGAACAGGGCAGTGCGTTACACGTACGGAAAAATCTCTCCCCCTTAAGAGCTCTAAATCATAGATATATTTTCAATGGTCGACCACTCCCTGTTTTTCTTCCTCCTTTTGGAATTGACATAGCCTCACTTCTCATCAATGATCTGTCAAGGTGGCATTGGGCGTGAACAATTCAATCGTCATCCGTTTGACAAACAGTTTTTGCTCCGGTCATGTGTTCGGCAAAAAAAAACATCACTGTGTTTGAAATGACAATAGTTATGATGACTGCCACCAAGAGAAAAAACAAATTTTAAACATAAAAATGATTGGAGTTTCATAGGTGAGTTGGATGTTCACGAACGACAATGCGTAACCAACGACAATACGTAACCACTATGTTCATGACCGCCGCCACCATGCCAAACAAGCCCTTTATGATCTATATTTTAATACATCTAAGTTGATGATGATGATATATATATATATATATATAATCTCTGCTTCTAGCCTAGGATTTGTCGTGCTCAATTCAAAGCCAAATGTTGACTTCTATGTAATAATTTACCATACTATCATTTTCATTCATGCGTACTAACTTTATCTTTATTTTAATTGATCTAACTTGATATAATTTATCTCATGCACATGCTCCTCGCTTCTCTCCCTTCATCTCTCTCCATCCCCCCCTCTCTCTCTTATGTGCTTGTGAAAGAAATAAATGACACAAATTATATATATATATATATATATATATTCGACGGCTAATATAGCCTCAATTTGGTCCTTTAAGTACTTAATTATATAAATAATATATATATTTGTATAAACTAGGAGCAGTGAATGGTCCAAGAAATTAGAAATGATTGCGCACCAAAAAAAATACTTAAATACAACAGTACATAAAATATTTTAAATTAATTTTGGGTGTTCACATAGCTGAGTTTTGTCAACGAATAGTCAAATTTGATATGCGAATAGCCAAATTTTGATCTATTTATGAAAAATCACAAAAAAATGAAGGTATCAATGTCTCTTTAAGCCACCTTCTAAATCCGGGATCAGGATCCTCTCCATTTGAGACTTGAAATGGAGGTCCATTTTATGGTATAGATGCATTCTCACTTGATCTAATGATGTATAATTTTTTGTTTAAAAGAAAAATAAAATAAGATGAGATTAGTGAACCCGTCGGATCAGCAAAAAATTGATCTCGATCGTGAAATGAATACTATCCATTTTAGTTGAAATGAAGAGGATCCTGATTCCTAAATCCTCCCTTGCCGCCCCCTTGAATCGGACGGCCAGAATTTGTTCAAGCTTTGATCGCACAGCTGATATGCGATCCATGGTGTTAGCAGAGATATGAGTATTGCCTTTATAGTATATATATATATATATATGGGCGTTTACCGGGACCTCCCCTCTAAGTTTGAAAAATTACATCTTGCACCCCTCTTATTATCGAAATTACAAAAACCTCAAATAAATATTACAAAACATAACATTTACCTCCCCTGAAGTTCACATTTCATAACATCCATGCACAAAAATACCCCCTGGATGTTATGAAATGTGAACTTCAGGGGAGATAAATGTTATGTTTTGTAACATTGAGGGGAGGAGATTTTTGTAATTTCAATAATAAGAGGGGTGCAATCTGTAATTATGCTAACTTCCATATGCATCGATCATCTTCTTCTTCATTATTAGCTCTGGTTAAAAAGGATAAGGCTTTCTCCATACCTCATTTAAACTCTGCGAGAATGATTGCTTCTTACGCCATCACCCTGTTCCTCACAGTCGTTCTTCACGCACTCTGCATTCCCCTCAACGCCAGCTTGTCCGTCGATTACTACAGTTTCCTCTGCCCCTCCGCTGAAACCACCGTGAAGATCGCCGTCCGGCAAGCCCTCATTAAGGACCCAACACTGGCCGCCGCTCTCCTGAGGCTCCACTTCCATGATTGCTTCATCCAGGTCTACTAGTTTCCATTTCATCTTCTTCAATTCATCATATCAGCTTGTTAATTCTTCTTCTTCTTCTTCTTCTTCTTCTTCTTCTTCTTCTTCTTCTGTATTAACTGCAGGGATGTGATGCTTCGGTTCTGATCGACTCTACAGAGTCTAACACCGCGGAGAAGAACTCTCCATTAAATCAGAGCTTGCGAGGCTACGAGCTCATAGATATTGTGAAGCTGCTGCTGGAAGAACAGTGCCAGGGGGTTGTCTCTTGTGCGGATATTCTCGCCATGGCCGCCAGAGATGCTGTGTTCTTTGTATGCATATATCTCAACGGTTATTAATTTGGAGGGAACTTCCCCCTCGAAGTTTGCGTAATTACAGCTTGCGCCGCTAAATTACTAAAAACTTCTCTCGACGTTTACTTTTCGTAACATTCGTGAGAAGAAGTTTTTCTTTTTGAGTAAATCTTCGAAGGGAATTTTTTATGCATGGATGTTATGAAATGTAAATATTGAAAGAGGGTAATTGTAATTTTGAAAATTAGAGAGGTGCAAATTGTAATTACGCAAAATTTCGAGAGGAGGTTCAGGGGAGTAATTAACCCTATATTTAAATGTGTTCCTTCAATTTTAGACTTTTCATTGAAATTTGTGTAATTATAGCTTGCACCGCTCGAAATTTTGAAATTACAAAAACCTTCCCTCAATGTTTACTTTTCTTAACATTCGCGCGCAGAAGTTTTTCTTTTGAGTAAATCTTCAGGGGGATCTTCTTGTGCATGGATGTTATGAAATGTAAATATTGAAGGAGGGTAATTGTAATTCCAAAAGTTAGATAGAAAGGTGCAAATTGTAATTGCGCAAACTTCGAGAGGAGGTTCCGGTAAATAACCCTATATTTAGACGTGTTCCTTCGATCAATTTTAGACTTTCCATTGAAATTTACGTAATTGCAACTTGGACCACTCGAACTTTTGAAATTACAAAAACCTCTCCTCAATGTTTACTTTTCGTAACATTCGTGCGCATAAGTTTTTCTTTTGAGTAAGTCTTCAAGGGGATCTTTTTGTGTGCATGGATGTTATGAAATGTAAATATTGCAGAAGAGTAATTGTAATTCCAAAAGTAATTAGCTAGAAAGGTGCAAATTGTAATTACGCAAACTTCGAGAGGAGGTTCCTGTAAATAACCATATATTTAAACGTGTTCCTTCGATCAATTTTAGACTTTCCATTGAAATTTACGTAATTGCAACTTGGACCACTCGAACTTTTGAAATTACAAAAACCTCTCCTCAATGTTTACTTTTCGTAACATTCGTGCGCATAAGTTTTTCTTTTGAGTAAGTCTTCAAGGGGATCTTTTTGTGTGCATGGATGTTATGAAATGTAAATATTGCAGAAGAGTAATTGTAATTCCAAAAGTAATTAGCTAGAAAGGTGCAAATTGTAATTACGCAAACTTCGAGAGGAGGTTCCTGTAAATAACCATATATTTAAACGTGTTCCTTCGATCAATTTTAGACTTTCCATTGAAATTTACGTAATTGCAACTTGGACCACTCGAACTTTTGAAATTACAAAAACCTCTCCTCAATGTTTACTTTTCGTAACATTCGTGCGCATAAGTTTTTCTTTTGAGTAAGTCTTCAAGGGGATCTTTTTGTGTGCATGGATGTTATGAAATGTAAATATTGCAGAAGAGTAATTGTAATTCCAAAAGTAATTAGCTAGAAAGGTGCAAATTGTAATTACGCAAACTTCGAGAGGAGGTTCCTGTAAATAACCATATATTTAAACGTGTTCCTTCGATCAATTTTAGACTTTCCATTGAAATTTACGTAATTGCAACTTGGACCACTCGAACTTTTGAAATTACAAAAACCTCTCCTCAATGTTTACTTTTCGTAACATTCGTGCGCATAAGTTTTTCTTTTGAGTAAATCTTCAAAAGGAACTTTTTGTGCATGGATGTTATGAAATATAAATATTGAAGGAGGGTAACTGTAATTCCAAAAGTCAGCTACAGATGTGCAAATTGTAATTACGCAAACTTCGAGAGGACGTCCCGATAAATAACACTATATTTAAATGTGTTCCTTCAATTTTAACCTTAGTTTAGAATGTCCATATATGCATAATTTTGGTTATTTATCGAGACTTTCCATCAAAATTTGTGTAATTACAGCTTGCGTCGCCCGTACTTTTGAAATTAAGAAAACCTCCCGTCAATGTTTACATTTCATGACATCCATGCACAAAAGCATCTTTAGAGGGGGTCTTTTTATTCATGGATGTTATGAAATGTAAATATTGAGATGGGTAATTGTTGTAATTTTAAAAGTTAGAGGGCCGGTGCAAACTGTAATTATGTAAACTTCGAAGGGAGGTCCCGGTAAATAACGAACCCTATATAATTTTATTTTTCTATACTAATTACTCCATAATTTTAGGTTGGAATTGAAATATCCATATATTAATTAACTTCCTAACTGCCAAATTGATGATGTATTATTTTATTACTATATGCTGTTATTATTATTATTATTATTATTATTTTATGTCTAATTAAGACCAAAAGATTATGACTCTGTTTGGCGCGGCGACAGCAGTAATGAGCGGTGGTTATGAACTATCGTCGACATGGGCGGACCCACGTAGAGACACGCCCGGGCATGTGCCCGGGCGTAAAAATCGCGAAAAAAGTTTGCTGGTTTAGTTCTTACGCATTCGCCGGCTCCCAATCTTTGGCATCCCGTGCTTCTCCTCCCTCGCCGATCCCCCTTCCTGCCACGCGTGTCGCTTCAAGATCTGAAGAAAAGTGAGAGATCGACAGAGGCCTTCCGATTTTTGGTTTCGTTTTCTCCTCGCGAGCCTGTGCTCCCCTCACGCGCGCTGTTCCCTCGTCGACGACAGATCGATCACCATCGACTTCTTTCACAGCTCTTCTCCTTCTTCTCGTTTCATTTTGTCGCAAGGTGAGTATAGATCAATGATTATTTTTATCTAGTTATAATCGTCCTCGTTATTTTTCTAATTCTAGGTTATTATTTTCTATGTATCTTCTTCGATTCTTTGTTCTCTCTCACTTTACCCCCAAATATTAGCATGTTTCATTGATTTTAGGAATCCTGAAAGAGATTTAGGAATCCTGAAAGAGATGGTCATATGTTTCGTCGATCTCTATTGATTCTCCCTGCTGCTACATTGCAGACATTTTTCTTTGGTTAATGGCATTCGATTTCATAATTTTTTGAGCAGCAGCATTCAGGTTAATGTCTTGTTGTAAAAAAAAATGAAATTTTTGTTCTGCTTTGGTAAACTTCTATTTTTTCAGTGTTTAGTGAGGAAGCTTCTCCAGTTTATCTGATTTCTCCTGTAGTGTAGTTCCAGCTCAATGTTGCAATTTCTAGTTCTTCTTTTGCCACAGCTGACAGCTTTCAAGTTGCAGCTTATGAGTGCTTTTTTAATTTAATTCTGCCTTTACCAAGCAGAGCAAAAAAAAATGATCAATTTTAAGATGATTCAAGTGAACTGGGTAGCAATTCACAGTCAATTCCATCAGGAGGATGGATATATAATTTATTTGAACAACATCATTAGCTCAAGTCATTAATGCAACTAAGAAAACTTCAACAACATAAGTGACTTTAAAAAGAATTTGAATCTTTGCAGCAAAGAGGGTCACTATAATTTGAACTTGCACATAACTTGGACACATATTTTTGTTTTTCTTATATTTGTTGTGCCCGGGCAGAGCGTAAATCCTAGTTCCGCCACTGATCGTCGAACCTTAGTCCAAAGGAGCTTCATCTACTTTTATGTTCAAAAATAGTTTTTTTTTTCTTTGTGGACGTTACAATCATTGTCATGCTAAACATACATTTTATAATTGTTACGTATTTTGTCCAAATTAACGAGAGCGAAAACGCAGAGCCAAACAGAGCCTATATATATCATAAAAAATAATAAATCATTTTAAGTAATGAGCGGTGGTTATGAACAGTCGTTCGTAACCGCCCGACGTCACCTAAGAAATTTCAATCTACTTTTATGTTCAAAACTAGTTTCTGTTCTTGGTGACGATCATAACCGCTGTCATGCCAAACGACATACATTTTATAATCATGATGTTTTTGTCCAAACTCACAAGAGCAAAAACACCGCGCTAAACTTAGCCTAATTTTAATTACACGAGAGAGAGAAAATTATGGAGCTATTCAGAACTTGCAAAAATAATTAAAGAACCAATTTATTTATTTTTGTGTTGTATTTATAAAGATTAAAGTGTATTTTGTTATTTTGTAAATTATTTTTGTGGTGGTGAATATATTTTGAAGGCGGGTGGGCCAGGGTATGAAATAGTGAAAGGAAGAAAAGATGGAAGGAGGTCGAGAATTGAAGACGCCGTGAAGTTGCCTCAGCCGGGCTTCAACGTTTCGGATCTCTTGACTTTGTTTGGACGGCACGGATTTAGCACGCGGGATCTGGTGGCGTTAGCTGGTAAATATTTGGTTCTGTTAATTTCTAATTATTTGTTTTTAGTGTATATATATATATATATATATATTTATGTATACAGTATATAGATAATGCGGCCGATAGATTATTGGTCTGTTGGGCGCAGCGTTTCCGGCGGTGACGGCGGCGTTGATAGCCAGAGCGGCATTCGCCGGGATGCGCTTCACTGTCTGCGCAGAATTTGTGGTCTCATATTGTTTTAGGACTTAGTTGTGTTGACGGCGGAGCTGCGTTTATGGAGGCGGATCGAAGGCCGCCCAAATTGCTCCGCTACGGCGTCACCATTTCACGTGGAGGATTTTTGTGGTTCCACGCGTGCTTCCTGGCTGGACGCCCGAGCTTTAGCTGGTGTTTGCCGTTCCGCTGTTGGCGCTCTGCATTTTAACTCTATTGAGAAGCTGAAGTGTTTGTGGAACCTCCATTTTGTAGCTCCAGTGTGTGTGGTTGAAGCGAATTTGTGGGACCGATTCCCGGCGAATGAGATCAAAATGACCTCATGATCTCCTAGGACATCATTCGATATATCTCCTAAGAGATCGAGACTCTCTCTCCGGCCCTATACGTGCAAAAAGTGTTTGACACTTGTCCTTTTCTAATTGGTTGCGGACAAAAATTTGAAAACGAAGCCTGGTTGAAAAAATTTCGCATGATGGAAAGTCAAAATGTTCATATTTGGCTCCGTTTTCAAATGAAAAGTAGGAACTTCATTTCTCACCGGAGCTATGTTTCTACACAGCTCTCCCAAACACTTGCTTTTTTATCTGGACTCCGGACGAAACTGAACCCGCCTAGGATTGGGCCATTTGGCCAGCCCGGCTAGCGGCTGATGTCGGCTCCGTTTGGCACGGTGGTGGCAGTCGTGAACATGTGAGTTAAACTGTCACTCGTTAACGCCCACCTAAAAAACTTCATCCACTTTTATGTTCAGCGGATGAAGTTTTTTAAGTGCTCGTTAACAAGTGACGTTTTAACTCATACGTTTACGACCCCGCCGCTGTGCCAAACGAAGGCGACGTGACTATCTAACGCCGTTTTTAATTTAACGGCGCAGCCGACTTCATTTATCGTTCCCCAAAAGAGTCAACCTTTGACTTGATAAATTATATATGCAGGCGGCCACACGCTCGGCGTGGCGAGGTGCTCGTCATTCAAGAACCGCCTGTCCAATTTCGACGCGGCCCACCAAGTGGACCCCAGCATGAACTCCCACTTCGCCGGAACGCTGTCGCAGATATGCCGTTTGGGGGACGCGACGCCGGTGCCGTTCGGCTACAGTCCGGTGAGCTTCGACAACGACTACTTCGTCCTGCTACAAATGGGGAAGGGGCTGCTGTTCTCGGACCAGGAGCTCCTCAGCAGCGGGGCCACGGGGGAAATAGTCAACGCCTACGCTGCAGATGAGGCCACGTTCTTCTTTGACTTCCAGCAGGCCATGGTCAAGATGGGCTTGCTTGATGTCAAGGGGGACGATGAGGGAGAGGTCAGGCTCAACTGTCGCAGGGTTAATTAATTAACTCAATATCACCATTCATTTCTACACTCATTAATCCTCCTGCGTGCTTAATTAATTATATGCTCTGTTTAATTAGGGATAAGACCTACATTTTATTATGTTTTCATCAACTTTTCATGTAGTTGATCAGCAGACCCTCCCTTAATTAATTTGCTGGTCTCTCTCTCTCTCTCTCTCTCTCTCTCTCTCTCTCTATATATATATATATATATATTATCGAGCGAATTTGAACCTAGCATTATCGAAAGAAATACTTATAATTTTATCTTTAATTTTAAATTCACGAATACATTTTGTAATTACGTGATAAATAGTTTGACCGGTATGTGGATATTCGAAACACTCAAAACAAATAATGCGTTTATTTAACTCTCATGAATCGGAATCGATCCAATGACAAGTAATACATGTATACGATACTCCTACTTTTATATTGCTACTCCAAACGTCACTCGTCAAACTAACTCTACCGTCGTAAGTTTCAAAATAATTTATTAAGTCATGTTTCGATTGCATATAAGATTTATAGGTATCACGCTTAAGTGTTGATCTACTTACCTGCTGATATTTTGGCTGAAGCCCTTCGTGTATGTATTCAGTCTCGTCCTCGTTGTCTTAGTGCTCGAACGGCAATCAACATCTAATGACGTTCCTCATTTGAAGCTCTCGTTGACACATCTGATCATACGTCCAGATTTGCCCGCCTGCAGAAATTTGCGCTTGAGTAGCCTCCGGGGCTTGCTTCGACAGACACGATTTGATATGTCGGGCGAGCGTCGAATTTCCGCTAACGGTCAGCAACTTCGAACAATGTTTGCACCTCGCCTTAAATTCAGTGCCGATCCACACTTTCTCAAAGTGCTCCCAAACTGGAGCTGTGTGCTTATGCTCCACAATTTCCTGCGCAGTCGATGAGGAGGACGAAGGCATGGAGTAGGAAGACGCCATCTTTCTCACTTAATTTAGAAGAGGGAATTAGAGAGAGAGGAGAGATAAAGAGGAGAGAGAGAGAATGAGAGAGAGAGAGAGTATGAAAGAGAGAGGAAATTTCGGTTAATGGGAGGGAGGGTTTATAAAGAATTTTTTTTATTTTAAAAATAAAAAAAATAAAAGCCTAGGCGTATGCTACCAATTTTTTGGCAGCCTACGTCTAGGCTGCCATAAATTCCTGGCAGCTGGTCAGGAATTAATCATTCCTGGCAGCTGCCAGGAATGCTGCCGCTGACAACGGCTCTCAAAAGAGTCGTACGTTGATCAACGGCAGCGTTGATCAATGGCTGTCGTTGATCAACGGCTCTTTTGAGAGCCGTTGATCAACGACATTCTGTCGGGCTAGGTTTTTCCTGGCCTGGTCCCAGGCCGGGCCTAGTGCTCGGGCTTTGCCCGGGCTGGGCACCAGGCCGGGCAACTAAAAGGAATGGGGTCTTGTTAGGCCCCCAAAGCCCGGCTCGGGCCTGGATCAGGCTTTTTTAGGCCCGGGTTTTCGGTCTTTTACCGGGCCGGGCCCAGGCCGGCCTGATGGGCCCGGTCCTAATGCCCACCTCTAGTGGTAATGGTTTTCTTTTTCTGAGTTAAAGGCGATGAGTTCAATTTTTCATGATATCAATTTTATTGAATTTTTTTGTACAATATCAAATTTATTTTTTGCACAAAATAAATGATTAAAAAATGTATGTCTTTTTCTATATGTTGATAAAATATTTTTTTTCTATATTTAGACATTATACAAAAAATTATAATAATGTAAAAATGTGATATATATTTTTTTATTTACTTATTAAACTTTTTCGAATAAATTATTAATCCGCTCACCAGTGAAAAAGTTTATATGTCCACTGCATATATTTATGTATACATGATCTATGTATGTATATATGTATATAGTGTTTTTGTAAGACAATGACACGTATATTTGATAAGTAACTCAATATATGTAAAGTAATGACATCCAAAAAAATTAAAAATTATATTTTTTGCGAAAATACGGGCGGATAAAATCCATTCGTAATTGGAATTCAAACATTCGCTCATATTTTTGCGCAAAATCTGCACCATAGGATCACAAATCTTACGGCTAAACTTAATCTCACACGATATAACACGATACATTACCCGTACCAACAATTTTCTCCACTAACAGGTTGGAAGGGCTCAGGATAATAATAATAAATTACCATTATCAGAAATTGTAATTTCTAACCATTAGCAACCAATTATCATTTAAGCCCGAGATTGAAATGTGAATTTTTTTGAGCTAAAAACAACCATTTTTTGATTAAAAAAAGTCATATTTACTATATTAAAAGTAATGAATATTTACATAAATGAAAAATTATGACCTCTAGCCTTCAAGGGAAAAATGACCGTATTCAGATCAGGGAGCAAACAACTCTACTAGAAATATGAACACAAAAGAGCTTTCCAAACAAAGCATTGTGTGATTAAAGGCCGCACTTTTAAAGCTGTGTCCTATTGTGGGGTCTCATTCCAGTTTCTTCAAGTAAAAAACACCATTTGCTGCTCGATTCAGACCGAGTATACGGTGTCTTGTTCGGCTCAAGCTGTCTCGGCGAAGACTTCCACTATGTTTGGGACAGCTATGGCGGCAGGAAAATCAGTAGTATCTTTGCTTCACAGTAGGAGAACGAAGATGTATAGCTAGGAGAAAAGAAACATGAAAATACGGAAAGCTCCTTTAGCTTTTATGAAAGTGAAAAGGTTCACCACATTTTGACACGACTGCAAAACTGCGGTGACAACGAGAATACAACTTTTTTGATGGCCACTACCATCTCAAAGCAAAGCCCCTAAGAGCAGAATTGAGCAGTTGATATCAGTGAAAGCACACATAATAATAGATAAAATGCACAAGAATATCTTACATAACATTGTAATCAAGCAGAAGAGGAAATGAAACAACTTATGACTCTAAACTATGGGACCTAATAACTATGGACATTATAGAAATATATTCCCAATCTTTGCTGGGCTTCTGTTTCTGAGCCAAACATAAACCTATTCCATGATTAACTTGTAGCTTGAACCTATCTCCAATGTCAGACTCTGGCCCTCTTGTTGCTGCAGGAAGGGCATTTATACTGCTTAATATGCTCGGCCCTGGCCGGCGTGATCTTCACACACTTTCCGTGGAACCACCGTTCGCAAACATCGCAGCAAATCCAGAACTCGTCGCCCACATAATTATCTCCGCAGGCACCACAAAGTGTGTTTCCGTGTTCGTCTTCCTCTTCTTCTTCCTCGTCTTCTCCGCTCTCGTCGAGGAGATCTCTGTGAGGAGGAGGCGGCTCTTTCGATGCATTTGTTTGGAGCTGAGAGTCGCGCCGGGAATATGTTGAGGACGGGTGAGCGATTAATGGATGTCAGACGAATAATTAAATAAATGAGAATACCTTTGAGCTGGGTTTGGTGATCTTGCTGCTCAAGTTGGGGGTTTTCTCTCTGGATTGTTTCTTGACTGTTCCAGTCACAACCTCATAGATAGTTGGGAGGTTGTTGATCATAGTGAAGAGCCTCTTCCTGCAACAGCAAAACAAAAACAAAAATCCTTCAAAATTTTAACTTTATATTGGGTGATTGGGTCCAATGAAAATGAGAACTGACAATTTTTTTTATGGATACATATCCTACCCGGCCTGGGGAAAAAGTGAAGGAATGCGATTCATTTAGCCACCCTCGTGAGGAAAAAACCAAATTTCATATATACTAATGGGTTTGTCTGTTTGTTTGGGTGTATTTGCTTCATTTCCGGTGTAAGAAAAAAGTCATTGCTAAAAAAAACCATTTGATAAACCTCTCATTCCCACCGTCACCGCACAAAAATATCATTTTTGGCCTCTTTTTTTTGAGACCGCAATCATCTCCTCCATCTCTCACCGCTCTCACTCTCACCGCCCAAACAAACAAACCCAAGCTATTTTTGTCTTCCCAACTTTACATCTAATATTTCCTTCTAATTACACATTTTATCCACAACCATCACCTATAATAAAATATGACAATAATATAAGCAAATAAATTATATAGATATTATAATAACATAATTTAAATATATTATATCAAATATATTTCATAACTAATTTAATGTAATTGATATACGATATTACAAAACAACAATCGTTCCCGGGTTCGACGTGAGCGGTTTGCAACTGCAATAGTGCTCGATCTCTACTCGATATATGTTTTATGCATTCAAGCGGCCCCCAAGTATTTTTGCCCATTTCTCCATCCCCAATCAAACAAGTAGGTAAGAAATGATTTAACTTCAATTCCTTCCCTATTTACCTTCTCTCATCTTCCTTCAATGCTAATATTATTTACATTCATTTCTTTCTTTATTTTTCAGAGTTTATCCATTTTTCCTCCCAGACAATGCCATGCACGTTACTGCTACACATTGGAAATTTGCAAGTATCAATCTCATTCTTTGGTGCATTCAGATTATCTGGAGTATCATAACACCTATCATCAGCCTTACTCCCTATACATAGTATCATATTTAAATATCAAAATAAGCACAAAGGAGACTATTATGGTCTCACACGACTAGTTATCTACGTCGTTAATTAGTGTCATGTATCCATGTTAGGTGTCCTTTATTAATCGAGTCAATATAAAAGTATGTAATGTTTTATTGTTTCGTGCTGTTCGTTTTATTTTCGGATATTTACACCTGTGCCACTTTGTAAGTTTATAAATAGACCCTTTGGGTCATGTAGGAAATTATGAATGAAATTAGTCAAGTTCTCTCCCTCTCTCAAGTCTCCCTTCTTCCTCGATTTTTAGGATTAGGGTTGAGCACAGCTCCCCTTCTTCCTCTCCCCCTTCGCATTCTCCGCGGGAAGAGCTCGGCTCCCTTGTACCTCCGCCACCACCGCCACCACCGCCACCTCCGACAAAGCCCCGAAGTAGGCTCGTAATAGAAATATAAGTAATGTAAGGAAAAATGACATCGATATTAATTGGAAGTGGAAAGATCTAATGACTGCAGATGAAATAATCTGAATACTAATTTCAAGAGTTATTTATTTATGGCGTTGTTATTTGGCTAAGGATTCAACTGTTGGTTTAAAGTAAGATATGAAGATTAACCTTCCAACTGCTTAGAATTAATAAAAAATATCACTGCATATGATCGTGTGACTTAACCAGGGAATTTCCGCTGTAAAATTCACTCTGGAAATAATTTCAACTGCTCAACTATTTATTTAGCAGAAAAGAGAGAGCTCACATACCAATAGAATTATTCGCATTGCAATAGTCAATATACAATCACACTTTTTATATCATTTGGAAAGAAATTTTCACATTGGTTCTTACTTACTCAATTGAAGAAAGAGAATTATGGGAGATATAATGATCTATAATAAGCTACTGTAGTCTATTAAATGCTGAAGAGGAGAGAAGAAAGATGACAATTTTCTTAAAACTATCTTAAAAAAACAATATGGCCAACAAAATCTCAAGAAACAAGCATCCAAACAATTTTTTTCTAACTCATGTAAACTTACAAGAAATAAAATGATAGGAGGGCACAGGAACCAATCATTTTGGATATATTTTTTGATGGATCTTGTTGAAGTATGAAGAGGAAAATAGAAGGTGTATATTATTTTTCCCTTAAAGGAGTATTTAAAGGACTACAAGGACATAAAAAACATTGATAGCTCATGTAGGACTAAACACATACATATATACCTAAAGACTCGAATAAGAAATACAATATTTAACTAAATGTGATAACTCCAACAGATCTATTAGAAATTAGTGATTTATTGCAGGCATAATTTTTTTTTCTTTTCTTTACTTTGTCATGTAAAACATGCAGGGTATTAGCGTTCGCTTTGTTAAGATTGACTTTCGTAGTTTATTCCATGAAGAAAAAACTATGGTACTATGCCCCTTTTAAAATCTTGGACCACTTCAACTTTACCCTCCTCAAGTCCAATTAGAAGATTTACTGCTTCTGATGACTCTCTTATTGCACACAAGCTGGATAGGTGCACGGACAACCAGACTATTAGAATATGTAAACCTGTTGGGCGGCTGACAGCTATTGTTAGAAATTTTGTAATCACCCAAATGTATTATGTTTATGCTTAGTCTTGTCCACGCCTGTTACTGTTCAATGCCGCTGGACCCTATAAACTGTATGAACCAACTTGAAAATCATATTAAGTATTTTGCTTATCTATTTTCTTCCTCAGTTTTGCTCTGCTTTCTTTCTTCAATTCACCAACAGCTGATATCACAGCTAAGGTTCAACCATATAAAAGAGCATCATCATTGGAAGATTCATGGCAACTTCATCATCAAAGCCTGAAACCTTTTCTTACTCCCATCACTCGACTCCTATCTTTGATGGAGAAAGCTATGAATTTTGGAGTATCTAAATGAGAACATTGTTTGTATCTCAAAGTCTATGGGAAATTGTTTCCAAAGGACCCATGCATCTGCTATTAAAAAAGGCAAAGAAAGGGAAGAGGACAAAGAAGAGTTAACAGAAGAAATGAAAGTGAAGGATGCTCGCGCCTTGTTATTAATACTGTGAGAACTTAGAAATATCTCAACCGCAATTAACAATAACACGAGGGAAATTGAAAATAACATAATATTTTTATTTACAAAAAATCTGAATATTACAAAGGTATGACCTCCTTTATATAGAATGGAGGTGAGAGAATTTACAAATTGGTGATGTGAGACTAATATTATACAAAACAACAAGGGCGAGAAGGGCGGTCACAGATATCTGACCGCAGCGGTCAGGGCGGTCACAGATATCTGACCACAGATGATGTGCGGTTAGACAAGCTAACCGATCAAACCGCAAGGTGCGGTTAGATAAAGCTAACCGCACTAACCGCAAGGTGCAGTCACAGGTTTTAACCGCGCGATCACATTTATATTCCAACACTCCCCCTCAAGCCGAAGCATATAAGTCGATCATACCCAGCTTGTAACAGATGTCAGAAAATGAGGTCGATACTGGTTTGGTAAAGACATTGCTATCTCATTAGCGGAGGTGACGAACGGAGTGCAGATTTGTTCCGTCAATATTACTTCTCTGATGAAGTGTCAATCAACTTCAATGTGTTTTGTCCTCTCATGAAATACTGCATTTCTTGATATGTATATGACAATTTTGTTGTCACAGAACATTGGTAACGGATAGCATAGACTTCTCTCAAGTCATACATAAGTGCTCGTAACCACTTTAATTCACAGGTATAAAGGCGCGTCTAAGGCTCACCAGGCTCACCAGGCTCAGAGGTTTGCGCCTTTTTTGTGCCTTTAGAGCATAAAAGGCGCGGCTAGGTGCGATTTCTGCTTTATTTTTTTTTTTTCAAAATAAAAAAAGAAATAATGTAAGAACTCAATATTTTTTGCATGATTTAATGTTTGTGAAACATAATCGAGTGTTGAGACATAGACATGACACAAGTGACCACATTGATTCTATTTTTTAAGAGATAAATGATAGTAATGAATGATTAATGAGTAGAATAGATGGAGAATCTAATCAAGAAGATGAACTGATGTTTGATGTTGATTATTTAAAATAAATGTGGTTGTGTCTTACCATCGTCAGGCGCGCGCCTGCGCCTTGAGCCTTGCGCCTAGGCTCCAACACCCCTTTGCGCCTTGGTGCACCTTGCGCCTTTAATAACTAAGGGTCGAAGTCATACTTCTGTATTCAGATTCAGCACTTGATCTGGATACAACAGCTTGTTTATTGCTTTTCCAGTTAACCAGATTTTCTCCTACAAACGTGCAAAAGCCAGACATGGACTTTCGATCTTCTTTGTCATCAGCATAACTGGCATCAAAGTAAGCTTCAATCCTCAAATGGTTATTCTTCTGACACAGTAATCCCTTCCCCAGAGATCCTTTCACGTATTCCAGGATTTTTAGAGCTGATTGGAGATGACACTCCCTGGGGGTTTGCATGAACTGACTTACCCTGCCTACAACATAACAGATGTTCGGTCTTGTTACGGTCAGGTAGATAAGCTTGCCCACTAGCCGTCTGTACCTAGTGATATCTGAAAGAAGTGGTGAGTTCTCTTTCCAAAATTTGTCTTCACCAACTGCCATCGGACATCGAGCCGCTTTAGCCCCAAGCAAACATGTTTCTTTTAAAAGATCAGTGGCATATTTTTGTTGTAAGAGCACCACTGAGTTGTGTCTTCATGAGATTTCTATTCCCAGAAAGTACTTAGGAGATCTCATATCTTTTGTGATGAAGTTTTTCGTATAAAGAGAGAGTGATCTGCAGAACTTCGAGCAAAACCAATGATGGAGACAACTTGGCTGAACTTGTCGAACCAGGCCCGAGGACTTTGCTTGAGGCCATATATTGCCTTCCGCAACTTGCATACCTGAGACTCTCCTTGAGCAACATACCCAGGAGGTTGCTCTATATATACCTCTTCTTGGAGGTCTCCATAGAGGAAGACATTCATTACATATAACTGGGACATTTGTCAATCCTTGTTGATAGCTACAGAAAAGAGAACCCTAATTGTGTTGGTGCGTGCAACTGAGGAGAAAGTGTCAAAGAAATCCACATCATATGTCTGAGTGAAGCCTTTGACAATCATCCTAGCTTTGTACCGATCCACAGTGCCATTAGGATGAAAATTTGCCACAAAATCCATCGACATCCAACAACATCTGCTCTAGGAGGAGTAAGGACAAGAATCCAAGTACCCATTTCAATCAAGGTAGTCATTTCTTCATCCATGACAACCTTCCAGTGTGGTATGGTAAAAGCTTCTTGGTAAGTGGTCGGAATGACAATGGCCTAGAGGGCTAGAGAAAAATCCCTGCAAGGAGTCAGCCGAGCATACGAGACTACATCATGAATGGAATGTTGAGTACACATTCGAACTCCCTTGCGAAGAGCAACGGGAAGATCAAGGTCCGACATGTCATATGTATTAGATCGGTCCGATGAAGAGAGTGCTGGCCTGGGAACCGGCAAAGACGGCCCCGGAGGTGGAGAAGAGGTGGCGGGAGATGGAGCGGAAGAGGTTGGGGTGGTAAGAGAAGGTTGAGCAAGCTCAGGTGGAGGGGCAGAAACAATAGGTAGAGTAGGGTTATTATCAGTTGGTGAGGGTGTAGGGTCTTGCGAGAAGTGAGTATTTTCAAAAAATGTGACGTCAGCGGAGACATGTTTCCGGAGAAGAGGGTCATACCATCGATATCCTTTTTGAGTGGGAGAGTAGCCAAGAAAGATGCATAAAATGGAGCGAGGGGAGAGTTTCTCTCGACCAGCTGAAGGAGAGTGAAAAAATGTCGTACAACCGAAGACTCAGGGGGTTAAAGGAAATGGTGTGGCACCTGGGTATAGGATGGAGAAGGGGGTCTTGCCTTGGAGAACCGAAGAGGGTATACGGTTGATGAGATAGCAAGAGATGAAGATGGCATGAGCCCAACATGAGCGAGGGTCATTCATCTAAGCGAGAAGAGTACGGGTAACGTCAAGGAGATGCCGATTCTTGCGTTCAACAACCTCATTTTGTTGGGAAGTATACGGACAGCTGGTCTGATGGATAATGCCATGATACATACAAAAATTTAAAAATTGATTACTAAGATACTCTTTAACATTATCAGTACGAAGAACTTTAATAGACGCACCAAACTGTGTGCTAATTTCATTATAAAAAGAGGTGAATACAGAGAATAGATCAGAACGTTCTTTTAAAAGATACGTCCAGGTACATTGAGAGAAGTCATCAATAAAAGTAATCAAATACAGACTACCCCGACCAACAGATTTGGTAGGAGAGGGACCCCAGATGTCTGAGTGAATAAGTTTAAAAGGACGAGAAGAGTCACGTCCTTGTTTTGCTGGATAAGAGGACAGGTGGTGTTTTCCGAGCTGGCATGCTTCACAGTTGAGAGAGGAGTCTTCCTTTGACAGGTCTGGTAGGAGCTGGTAGAGAAGGCGAGGAGGAGGATGACCAAGGCGAAGATGCCACTGTAGAAGGGAGGTAGATGCAGAGAGGGCAGATACATTATCGAGGAAGAAGAGGTCGACGCTTTCAGTCCCAGTAGCAATCGTCTCCTTGGAGTGAGGATCCTGAAAAGAGCAAGTAGTAGAAGTAAATGTTACTGAGCAATTTAGTTGTTTGCATAGAGAGGTAACCGAGAGCAAGTTGCATGGAAAAGTTGGCACGTAGAGAGTGTCATCCAGTTGAAGAGACGGAGTGACTTGGACTATACCAGACCCGCACACAGGAGATGGAGAACCATCCACAATCAAAACCGAAGGTGACCAATTATGTTTGTCCAAATGAGAGAAAAGAAGATGATTTCCCTATCATATGATTAGTAGCACCGGAGTCAATGAGCCACTTACCCCTGGTGACCATATGGGAACTACCTGAAGAGGTGGCAAGGGAGGCCGACTTCTTGGTGACCGGAAAAGTTACGTCACTCGTTGGAGGGCGAAGATGAGGATGTTTGACCCAGCAACGATCAACATAATGTCCTATCTTACCGCAATGAGAGCAGACGTATCGGGACAGACCTCACCCAGAGTGACCTCCACGGCCATTAGTGCTGTTTTGATGAGCCGGATGAGCAATGGTGTCGAAAGGAGGTGGGGAGGCAAGCAAAGGACGTTGAAGAAGTGTGGTGACAGCGGAGATGCGAACAACGGTAACAGCAAGGGTGTGAAAGTCAACTTCTCCTAGAATTTGTTTGTCGGATCATATCATAAGACTCCGGGAGGCGAAGAAGGTACACCACCAGGAGTTCCTGGAAGTGTTTGTGTTGCTTGGTAAGATAAGCGGAGAAGGGGCGATGTTGAAGAAGTTCGACATCAAGAGCTTGCACCTCCTGATAAGCAGCAGCAGGAGTCATGGAGGGGCGAGCAAAGAGATCGGCATATAACGTGTATATGCGAGAAGTCCAAGCCCCCTTAGAATAGAGAGCAGCAAGATGAGTCCACAGCCTCAAGAGTCTCATCATGACGAATGATGGGCAGGCATTCATCAGATAGACTGTTCGCAAGCCATGTTCTAACTAGAGCATCACTGGCATCCCAGTCATCAAAGGTAGCGGAGCCTCTTGCAGGAGGGTCATCAGTTAGGTGATGACGTTTGCGTTGGGACCTTAACAGAAATGTAAAGGAGACACTCCAGTCTGGATAGTTTGGTCCTGTCAACTTGGAGGCGGTACCTAGATTTCCTGAAGCTGTGGAAGTTGGGGGGGTGGGGGTGGGTCAGAACAGGTACCACGGTCATGGTAGAAGAAGAGTCATCTGGAGTACCCATAGAGAGAAACTAAATCGCGCGGTCAGGAAGAGGAGACCGCACAAGCCGCAGAGATCGCAAGAGGGCAGGCGGGCGGTTAAGAAGGTTGAGACCGCTCAGACTGCCGAGAAAAAAGAAGAGGAAAGCGGACTATTAGGAAACCGAAATCCGCTAAAGAGAGGAACCGGCGAGCAGGCGACGAAACAAAGAGTTCACAACCGAAGGATCAGTGTTTGGCTCTGATACCATGAGAGAACTTAGAAATATCTCAACCGCAACTAACAATAACACGCGGGAAACTGAAAATAACAGAATATTTTTATTTCTAAAAAATCTGAATATTACAGGTATGACTTCCTTTATATAGAATGAAGGAGGTGATAGTTTACAAATTGGAGATGTGAGACTAATATTGTACAAAACAACAAGGGCGAGAAGGGCGGTCAGGGCGATCACAGATATCTGACCGCAGCGGTCAGGGTGGTCACAAATATCTGACTGCAGATGATGTGGGTTAGACAAGCTAACCGATCAGACCGCAAGGTGCGGTTAGATAAAGCTAACCGCATTAACCGCAAGGTGCGGTCACAGGTTTTAACCGCACGATCACATTTATATTCTAGCAAATACTACACGGAGTGACCAAGGCTATCTTTCCTCGCATTATGGCAGCAACAAGTGCCAAACAGACATGGGACATCCTGAAAACAGAATACCAAGGATCCTCCAAGGTAATGGCTTTAAAATTACAAACATTATGGACTGATTTTGAATTTCTTGCAATGAAAGCATAAATGACTTCTTGGCTAGAATTGTTTATCTTATCGATCAAATACGTAATCTTGGGGACACAATTGAAGACAAAAAAATCGTGCCCAAAATTCTTAGATCTCTTACTCAATCCAATTACCCAGCTGTAACAGCCATTGAGGAGTTAAAGGACTTATCTGTCCTTACCTTAACAGAGCTGACGGGCTCACTTAAAGCTCATGAAGAGAGGCTGAGGAGATTGGACCCTTCCTCCTCTGAACACGCCCTTCAATCAGAAATGCATTTCAAAAAGTATAACCAAAGGAAGTGAGATGCTCATTTTAAATCAGTCCCTCATCAAAAGGAAGAAAATATGTCCAAATGGAAGCAGCCATCAAAAGCCAAAGGAAAAGAAAAACTTTATAATACTCATCCTAAAGGGTCCAAATATTGCATCATTTGAAATAAAACTACTCATGATTCAAGAGAAAGCTAATCTAGATGCAAGCAGTGCCGCATCCCAAACCATTCTGAGAAAAACTGCTGGCATAATGGAAAAGAAGAAGCTAAACTTGCAGAAAAAGATCAAGAGTCAAAAGAGGAGATGATGTTTTTCTCATGTTTCAAAACTGACGAAAAGACTATGAATATCTGGTATATTGATAGTGGTTGTTCTAATCATATGACTAGCAACAAGGCCCTATTTATCTCCCTCGATGAAAACTATAAATCACAAGTCTTCCTGGGAGATAGAAAAACGCAGAAAATAGAGGGAAGAGGTGCAAATTCTGTGGAAACACAAAATGGAAAAATAAAAACCATACCAGATGTTCATTTCGTGCCAAATCTAACTCAAAATCTTCTCAGTGTGGGACAAATGCTGCAGAAAGGCTACACCCTGAACTTCACTGATGGACTTTGTCTCATCTCAGATAAGGAAACTGGTGCTCGCATAGCCTCAGCAAGCATGTCCAAGAACAGATTGTTCAAACTTGATCTATCGCATATAGGGCAGCAAGCTCTTAGCTGTCAACAAGAAGGAGAATCCTCAATACTCAAGCTTTGGCATCTCAGGCTCGGGCACATCAGCTGGGATGCTATCACGCTTATGAAGAAGGCACAAATGTTAATCGGGCTTCCTGACCTTATCTTCAAAAGACAATTCTGTGAGGAATGTGTGCAAAACAGAGCCCATACTCACTCCTTCCCAGCTACAGTAGAAAGAAGGAGTACTGCACCTCTTGAGCTAATCCATGGGGATTTATGGGGACTAGCTCAAGAAAACTCTATTGGAGGAAAGAGGTACTTTATGCTTCTTGTGATGATTTCAGCAGATTCATGTGGATCTATTTCCTATCTCGCAAGGATGAAGCACTCTCCTTGTTTGTACAATTTAAAAAGGAAATAGAAAATCAGTTAGAATGTAAAATTAAAACCCTCAGGACTGACAGGGGAGGCGAGTTTACCTCGACCAAGTTCAATGATTTCTGTAAAAATGCAGGAATTAAAAGAGAATGTACAGCCCCTTACTCACCACATCAAAATGGTGTCGACGAGAGGAGGAATAGAACAATCTTAGAGATGGCTCGATCTCTAATTCATGGAAAAAACATGCCAAAAAATTACTGGGCTGAAGCAGTGAGCACTGATGTTTATCTACTCAACAGAACCACCACCAAAACTCTATATGATTCAACTCCATATGAGGCCATCTACAAAAGAAAACCATCGATAGCACATCTATTCCTTCCCACATCCAACAAGCTGATTGTAAATTGCAATGTTGAATTTAATGAAGAAGAAGCATGGCCATGCCAGTCAGATGAGCTGTAGAATTCCCCCTTACAGCCTTACCTCACTCACCAGCGACAGTTGAGTTTATATCAAACCCCGTCCATGTCGAAGTGAATGAAGAAGAAAACATTTCTCAATCACAACCATCAATTGATGTCTCAAATTGCAGCTCAGACTCATCATCACCAAAACGCACACGCAGCTTAGAAGAGATCTATGAGGAGACAGAAATTTCCCTCTACTGTAATGATCCTTCGATCTTTGAAGAAGCAAATAAGCATGAAGAATGGAGAAAAGCAATGTCAGAAGAGCTAAGAATGATAAATAAAAACAAAACTAGGGAATTAGTTGACAAGCCACCTCACAAGGCCACAATTCGACTCAAGTGGATATTCAAAACCAAGTTTGATGAAGAAGGCAATGTATCAAAGCATAAAACACGACTTGTGGCTAAGGGATACACCCAAAAATCTGGGTATGACTTCAATGAAACCTTTGCTCCAGTGGTACGTCTCGATACTGTGAGACTCATTTCAGCTCTTGTTGCACATTGCAACTGGCATCTGTTTCATCTCGATGTAAAATCTGCCTTCCTAAGTGGCACGGTCGATGAAGAGATCTATGTAGATCAACCACCGGGGTTTGAGAAGGAGGGAGAAGAAGAGAAAGCATATAGACTGCAGAAAGCACTGTATGGGCTTAAACAAGCCCCTCGGGCCTGGAACTCGAATATAGATCAATTCTTCTTATCAGTTGGAATAATCAGAAGCATAAATGATCCTTCTCTCTACATCAAAAGACTCGAAGAGAATGTCTGATAATATGTTTACATGTAGAGGACCTGATTGTTTCAGGTAACTCCCCGACAATGATCGAAGAGTTTAAAGAACTCATGAAAGAAAAATATGAAAGGACTGATCTTGGTCAGTTGAAATTCTTCCTTGGATTACAAATAATCCAAAGTTCAGAAGGAATTTTTCTATCTCAGCCGAAATATGCCAGAGATATTCTAAAACGATTTCATATGGAAAATTGCAACCCAACCCAAACACCTATGGCAACAAATGAAAAACTAGCAAAGAACGAAGAAGAAGAAAAGGCAAATGAAGAAGAATTCAGATCCTTAGTTGGATGTCTGATCTATCTCTCAAATTCGCGTCCTAACATAGAATTCTCAGTGAACGTCATCGCAAGATTCATGCATTCCCCCCAAAAGTCTCACTTTGAAGCCGGAACCCTAAACCTTAAACCCTAAACCCTAAAACCATAAACCCTAAAACCCTAAAACCCCTAAACCCTAAAGCTATCACCCTAAATACTCACGAATTTAGGGATTCGGCGGCGGCGGGATGCAGCAATGGGGGAAGGAAGTCGAAAGTTGCTGTTGGAGAAGATTAACAGTGGCATTTCCCTTTTTCTGTAAACGAGAGGAGGGTGGAGCGGCTGTTGCGGTTGTTGAAGGTGGGTCCACGACTGAAAGGCGAGAGAGGAAGAGGTTTGTTGATGGATTGCGGGAAAACCACAAATGAGTAGTCGAATGAGGAGGTAAATGGGGGAAATGTTGCAGGAAGCTTGAGATCTCTAACGAGGAAGATGAACAATGACTGTCGAGGATGAAGGAGATGAACAGGAGTAGGGGAGGTGATGGGGCTAGCGGCTTTAGGCGGAGAATTGTTGGTTGTCGGGCTCAGGTGCAAGGAAAGTGTTTGTGTGGACTGCCAGAGGTATTTAGGGCTGGATCCGGAGGATTCCGATCAGCCAGGATGAAGAAGCTACAATAATTAATGGCGAGATGGTAGCGTGCGGAAGGTTTCGTGGAGAGGGATGTGTCGACTATGGATCCCACGACAGTGAAGAATATTGTTCGGCACTAGAAGAGGAGGGGATGAGGGAAGGAGGCTTTTAGCGGCTTAGGGCTTGTGGCTGGGAGGTCTTCGATCCTTCCCGTCGAGAAAGAAGAAGATGAACAGTAACTCTGGGCGAGGATGAAGGAAATGAACAGTGGTTTGGCGGGCGGTTATCTCCTTCTGCTGATGGAAATCATGGGTTAACAGGGGGAAGAATGGTGGGTCATAGGAACAGTGAAAACCGAGAAAGAAAATCAGAAATTGAGAAAGGCAAACTGAAAATTAACCGGGACGTCGCACCCCGGGATCTCGCGGCGTCGCACCACGATCTGATTGCAGATTCTGAAATCACTCACAAAATACACAAGGCCCTGAAAATCAGCACACCCGCCCCTATTTATAACGAGAGGGGGCGGTTGGGCACCCGGCGTGAACGGCTATGATCGTCCGTTACGTCCGGTGTCCTAAAACACTAAATACAAGCAAAAAAATAAAAATAAAATACATATAAAATGTAAAATGATGCCCCGGACGCGCTCGCGGTCTCGGATCACCAATCCGATCAACGCATCTCAAAAAAATCTGCAAATACGGGTCCCGCCGAGTGGTGGCCCGATCTCCTCCGATCACGAACATGCGACCGAACCCCATCACTTACTTATCAAATCATTTGTTTTATTTACATTTTGCAAACGTGCATACATTCATCGGAGTTCCTTATGTAATAGATGAACCATAGGTTCCACTGCAAACCGTTGAGGCATTATGATTAAACAACAAAACATTTGGGTAGCATAACAGAAAATAATGGCATGGAGGAAAGAATGGAAGAAAATAGAGTAATTGGTTTGCAAATAACAAAAAGAATTTTGTTATTAGACATATTAGTCTCACACCTTGTACCACCACATCATGTTCCTTCATGCTTAGTATAAATAAAGGGTGAGACCTCCATATGAGGTACTCAGTTTTTCCTCCTAATCCCGTAACATGGTATCAGAGCGAAGTTAGGGTTTTTTTTTCGTTCGCCGCTCTTTCTCGCCCGCTCCGTTCGTTTTCTCACCCGCTTCATCTCTCTCGCCCGCTCCGTCCCCGCCGACAAAGCCTCACCTACGACATTCCTCTCTTCTGCGCGCCTCCCGTGACATCGACGGAGGCGGGGCTCGTCGTGATGCCGCCTGTCGTCTGCCACGACGACGCCTAATGCTGCTCCGGCGATACCTACTGTCCTGCTCCGACGGATCTTGATCCCGTGATGTTCGCCTGTCGTCTGCCTCGACGCCTCCTATCTATCGACAAATCCTGATGCCCTGCTCCGACAAATCCCGACGGTGCAATGTTGTCGGCTGCCTCCTGTCGCCGTTTCTCGTCTGAGCCGCTAGAATCGGCCATGACGCAGCCATTTCGGGCGTCCTGTCCGGTCTATTTTCTCCTCTGTTTTGCTAATCGTTGCCATGGGCTCCTCTGTTACTACCACTACTCCGACAAGCACTGCTCCGACCGTTGCTCCCGCAGGGGACTCTACCAATACCTTTCCTCCCAATGCAAGGATTGCAACTACTATCCTTACCGCCTCCAATTTTCAATTATGGAAGAAGGGGGTTACTATGTCTCTTGCAAGCATCCGACGTACTCACCACCTTACTCGTCTCCCAACTCATGAAGTGGGGAGTACCGAATATGATGACTGGTATAGTGATGATTGCCGTATCTTTGCTCTTCTCCTGAGTTCCATGGATCCATCTGCCCAACAAACGTGCAAGAACTGCGACAGCACCAAAGAACTATGTGACAGTCTTCACATGATGTTCTCTCAGGCGAACAACCTCTCTCGACTTGGTGAACTCTTCCCCAAGATAGCTGACCTGAGAAAGGGAGCGCGTCCTGTTACCGAGTACTTTGTCGAATGGAAGGTTCTGGCTAATGAGATTTTAGACCTTTGGGAGATTCCCTCTACTAAGGAAGGCCATCAGGCTCAACGTGAACACCTGGTGCTCCTTTGGCTTTTGAATGGACTGGATCCACACTTCTCCACAACGAAGACTGAAATGCTAGCGAGTCCTACTACCCTTCAGACTGCTAGTGTGTACCATCGGCTTACTAAGGCTGGCTCCATCGGTACTTCGTCATCTGCTCTACATACATCCTCCGGCGAGTCGATGGTTCTTACTTCACGAGGAGGAGGATGGGGAACTAGTGGGGGGGGGGGGGGGGGGGGGCGCTTTGGTCGTAGTCGTGACACTGACACAAGGCATTGTGCCCATTGCGGGCATCGGGGACATACAAAGGATACATGTTGGCTGATTCATGGGAAGCCGGACTGGGCCTCCAAACCTCCTCCACCTCGGTCGGCACACCTGGCGGACTCTACTTTTGTACCTCTGGGATCGAGAACTATTGAAATATCTGAGGATGAGTATCGGCGCCTGCAGGCTCTCCAGGTCAACCCACCAACTCATAGTGCGGCTGTGGCTCAAACCATTCAGCCTGTTTGTACCTCACAGAAGCAGGTCCAGTGGCTGGCTGATTCTGGTGCTTCTGATCACCTGACTAGTTCCTTAGGTATCTTACACTCATACAAACCTCATAGCGGAGCTTCAATTACTGTTGTTGATGGCTCCACGGTTCCTATTGTTGGGTTTGGTAGTTGCAATGTGACACCTAACATGACACTCTCCTCAGTGGCGCATGTCCCTCAGTCTGCTTACAATTTATTGTCTATTGTCTATTAGTAAGCTTACAAATGATTTGAATTGCATTGATAATATTCACCTCTTCTGGTTGCATTTTTCAGGAACAGTCGACGAGCCGTATTATTGGTAGAGGGAAGCTGCGTGGTGGCGTCTATGTCCTGGACGAAGTTTCCCACCTTGCTTGTACCGCGGCCTCCACCAAATTCCTGGATCTTCATTATCGGCATGGTCATCCATCTATGCAGGTCATGCGTCGTCTGTATCCTGAGCTTGGGAAAGTTTCCCCTCTTAGTTGTGAGTCTTGTTTGTTTGCTAAACTCCACAGAGTTAGCTATAGTCCTCGTCTTGATGCTCGTGTTTCTGCACCTTTTGATTTACTTCATTCAGATGTTTGGGGACCGTGTCCTGTTCCTACGTTGTTAGGGCACAAGTATTATGTCACTTTCATTGATGATTTTTCTTGTATGACTTGGGTTTATTTAATGAAAAATCGTTCTGAGCTGCCTTCTATTTTTCAAAACTCATGGAATGAAATATTTACTCAATTTTTTGTACGTGTTAAGTGTCTTTGTACTGATAATGGTCGGGAATACCTGTCTCAGTCCATGTCTACCTTTCTTTCTGACAAAGGCATAATCCACCAAACCAGTTACCCGGATACCCCTCAACAAAATGGTGTTGCCGAACGCAAAAATCGGCATCTCCTTGAAGTCACCCGGGCAATCCTCCACCACAAATACGTACCCAAACACTTCTGGGGGGATGTCGTACTTACTGCTGCACACCTTATTAATCATCTTCCCACTCACATCCTTCAGGGGGAGACACCCTACCACACTCTCTATCCTGACCATCACGGTCCCCTCCTCCCTTTGAAGGTATTTGGGTGTGTCTGCTATGTTCGGGATGCTCGTCCCTCTATTTCCAAACTTGACCCTCGTGCCTTGAAATGTATCTTCCTCGGCTACTCTCGGACCACTAAAGGATATCGGTGTTACTCTCCTGATCTCCACCGATACATCCTTTCCTCTGATGTCGTCTTCCGGGAGTCCGACCCTTATCTCTCTCCTGGATCCTCTCATCATGATCCCTCTCTTGATGCTCTATTGGTCCCTAGGCATGAACCTGCTATCATTTCACCGACTGATCTGTTGTCCCCCCTGTGGGGGCAAGTTTACTCCCGTCGCTCTTCTGATAATACAGTGGTGCCACCACCTCAGCCTACCTCTGTTACCGATAATGCGACGACTGTTCCTCTGGAAGAACCTGCTACTGTACCTACTACTATTCCGCCATCTAGCCCAGAGGTTCCTATTGCTGTCCGGAAAGGAGTTCGGACTTGTCGGGAGAAACCGCTCTATGTTAACTCTTACCAGGGCTTGTCCGCTTCTCGTAGAGCGCTGAACTCGACTCTTGATCGATATCATCTACCATCGACCGTGGAGGAGGCCAAAGCTCATCCTGGCTGGGCGGCAGCCATGCATGACGAATTGACTGCTCTCCAACAGAACAAAACATGGGATCTGGTTCCCTTACCTCCCGGCAAGAAGACAATTGGATGCAAATGGATATATTCTGTCAAAGTGAATGTTGATGGTTCTCTGGACCGCCTAAAAGCCCGCCTGGTTGCCAAAGGTTATGCTCAGACTTATGGCGTGGATTATGATGAAACATTCGCTCCTGTTGCGAAGATGTCCTCTCTTCAAATACTCCTTTCACTTGCTGCCTTCCGCCAGTGGGCCTTACACCAGTTGGATATTAAGAATGCTTCTACATGGGCTCCTGGATGAGGAAGTTTATATGGAACAACCTCCTGGGTTCATTGCTGAGGGGAGCGTAACAAGGTGTGTCGTCTCCTAGCGACCTTATATGGATTGAAACAATCCCCTCGGGCTTGGTTTGCTCGGTTCCGAGCTGTTGTTACCCAGTTCGGACTTACCAAAAGTACTAAAGACTCGTCTCTTTTTTATCAGAACTCCTCGGCTGGTACTATTCTTCTACTGGTATATGTTGATGATATTGTTATCACAGGCAGCAACTCAGAAGGAATATCAAATCTCAAAGCATTCTTACACTCTAATTTCCAAACAAAAGATCTGGGCCCATTGCGGTATTTCCTTAGGATTGAGGTGATTCATGATGATCACTCTCTCTTTATTTGCCAACGAAAATATGCTCTTTATCTTCTATCTGACCTTGGGATGGTTTACTGTGGCCATATGGATTCTCCGCTGGAACCAGGGGAAAAGAGTCTTCACGCCGAAAGCAAACCTTTTGAATCACCATAGAAGTACCGTAGAATTGTTGGAAAATTAAACTACCTCACCATGACTCGCCCGGACATTGCTTGTGCGATTGGTAAGGTCAGTCAGTTCATGGCTGCTCCAACTATGTCTCAGTGGGAGTCCGTTCTCCGAACTATCAGATACGTGAAGAAGGATCCTGGTTTGGGAATATCATACAAGAGTCGAGGTCATTCCGATCTAGAGGCATACAATGACTCTGACTGGGCAGGATGCTAAGCCACCCGAAAATCAACCACGGGATTCACTGTCTTTATGGGTGGCAATCTTATCTCCTGGAAGAGCAAGAAACAAACCACAGTTGCCAGATCTAGTGCTGAGGCAGAATATCGGGCTATGTCCCACACTGTTGCTAAGATCATGTGGGTGAGGCAGATACCTCAGTGAAATTGGGTATCCCGTTCAAGATCCCACTCCTTTATGGTGTGACAATCAAGCTGCAATCCAAATAGCCACGAATCCCGTGTTTCATGAACGCATAAAGCACATAGAGGTCGACTGCCACTTTGTTAGAGAAAAGTATGAAGAAGGTCTTGTTTCGCTAAAGCATGTGAAGACCAGAGATCAAGTTGCAGACATTCTTACGAAAGGGGTTACGGGGACTCGAATGAACTATATATGTAACAAGTTGGGTCTGGGAAGTTCCCATGATCCAACTTGAGGGAGAGTGTTATTAGACATATTAGTCTCACACCTTGTACCACCACATCATGTTCCTTCATGCTTAGTATAAATAAAGGGTGAGACCTCCATATGAGGTACTCATTTTTTCCTCCTAATTCCGTAATAAATTTGATCCTAAAATTTACTTGATGAGTTTTAAAACATTAGTCCAAAACTACTGGACAGCAGTTTGGCGGGACGATGGGACGATGACAAAATGGGGAGATGACTCATGAGTTACCGTGAGTTGTGAGGATGGCAGGACGTTCATCTAAACCCTCAGACGTCAATTGAACAAAGATTAGAGGAAAATTGGGAATATGGAGAAGCTTCAGCAAAATGGGAAGCTCCATTGATTGGAGAAACTCCTGTGAATGGGAAACTCCGGAGAATTGGAAGTTCCGGCGAGAGAGTGCCGTCAGACTTCAGTCAATTGGGATAGCTTAGCAAAGACGGAACTCTATGGACCTCATGCCTCAGGCTCGCTTTTAATAACGTATGGTGTGTCTATGTAGTCATAAAGTAATGCTCCAAGTAGCAAATGGCTTAAACAAATTGGTACTATATGTATGCACATTTAGTCACAACAAACTAAAAGAACATATTGATAGAATTACCTGGCCTCTTTGTCAAACCCAAACCGAGCTCCAAAGTAGAAAGCAACTGCTAATAGCCATGCATCACTGTGAACTGCAACAAGTGATAGCCAATCCTTTTCATCCATGCCATCCCTGGCAAAATTAATTCCCAATGCAGGTTCAGGGAGCTCCGGCGGCACTTCCTCAGCAGGCAAGTTAACCTCCCATGTTTCATTAGGAAGCCCATAAAGACATAGATTCTCCTTCTCTGATAAAAAAATCACCTTAGAAATGGCATGGAAAATAGTTGAAGCTTCTTACCATGGTTTATCCCCCTCAAATGTGTCCAATTATATGAGGAAACAATCTATTCTATGTAAATCAAAGAGTAAGAAAACTCCAGTAAAGTATGCCACATAAAATGAAAATCACAAGTTCAACTACATTATATATATTGGCAGAATATGAATACCAAGAAAGAAACTAGAAAGAAATCTGAAAGAGAATACATTATGGAAAACATCAATTTTAATTACGTAGTTTTAAATCTGTGGCATTTTAAATTAGAAAGAAACTTCTGTGTTATTTACATTATGGAAATGTAGCGGATTATAGCCACTACAAGCTTGCTACAAAATCCAGATGCTGCCACATCAACAAGTAGGAGTATTGTGTAACAAGCCTTAACGGTTGTGTAGAGAATATGGTGTCTATATGTAGATAGTAGATTGAACTCACTGTAAAGGACATTTAAAATATTAATAAATGTAGTCTTCTTTGTTCTTATAGATTAGATCTTGTTTTATCTCGCTCCCCTGATTCGTCTCTCTTCCCACCAGGCCTTCCCTGACCCATGGGCCTTCTTCTACAATTCTATCTTCTCTTCTAGCATTGGCGATTCCTCCGGCCACCATTTGTAACGATCATATGCTGTTATGAGATGGCCGGAGGGATTGCCGGCACTAGAAGAGAAGATAGAATAGTAGAAGAAGGCCCACAAGAAGGAAGGCCGGGGAAGATAGACAAATCCGGGGAGGATGATAAAACAAGATCTAATCTATAAGAACAAGGAAGACTACACTTATTAATACTTTCAATGTCCTTTTACAATGAGCTCAATCTACTCTATATAGACATTATATTCTTGATACAACCGTTAAGGCTTGTTACATATTACTCCTACTTGTTGATGTGGCAGCATCAGGATTCTGTAACAAGCTTGTAGTGGCTATAACCCACTACACACAACCTCGAATAATGCACCATAAAATATACAAAGTGCAATATTAAATCTGTGTGAAGGATATGTTTTTGTTATAAGTGAATATTTAAACCTTTTTAATTGTCAAATTAGACCACAATTAAACAAAAAATTTGGTCAAATAAGAATGCATTATAAGGGTTGTTCGGCTCAGATAAATTATAATGTAATGTTCAGGCATTTCGGGTTGCTGGCATTTTTAATTACATTTTTCTAAATGACATTGATGGCACTAAATACAATAAGAATGAAGTAAACACACGAAGTTGACAACTAATTACAATAACATTGAATTAAATACAATAAGATTGAAGTAAACACATGAAATTGACAACTAACATTGACATCTAATAACAGCGGCATCTTATCCGTTGTAGGATTTGAACCATTGACCTCCACTTTAGAGTTCAGGGAAATACCACTTGACCAACTGTTTCGCAGTAATAATGAGACTATGATGGGAAGCTCAAAGAGGAATGAGAAAGAAGTTGGGGCTGAAAAGAGCAAATTTTGAGAGAAAAGGTTTAGATGGAAGGGGACGGAATTAATAGAGAGACTGAGGTTTCCTTAGCATTGTCGGATCATGTTGTGCTGATATTCTATTGATAGAATTTTTGTTATTATGTCGGATTTGTCTAATCGTCCCTTCCATTTGTCAGGTTGGGCTACCCACTCTAACCACTATAATGTAATCTTTGAGATGTAGGGTTAAGACTTAAGCGTTGTTTGGTATAACTATGATGTTTGAGCGGTGGCTCCGTAAAATTGTGATAATAATTGCATTGGTGGTGGTGGTCTACCAGCATTTGAAATTTGCATGACAACATTTCTGACCCAAATATTGCTTTCGGAGATCTGAGCGTTCACTGCCGCTAACGATTGATCCGATGCATGAGTCTGATGGTGTTTTAGCCACATATTGCTCTCGGAGATTTGGGCATTCACTACCACTAACGTTTGATCCGATGAATGACACCGATACCGTTTTAGCCTAAAACACAATCTTGTGGTGCTAGCATTCATGACGGCACCTACCCAAAAGTCAGATTCTAAGTCTTTGCTCATTGCTTTCACAACCGCAACCGCTCCCACCAAAAAAGAACCGTATTCTCAATGGAGCGAGTCACACTGTGTTTATTCACTGCTTGGAGTGAATACTCCTATTGATTGTCGGTCGGGTCCTTGTAGAATCCGACCGGCTTCCCGAGTTGCTCCATACTGCTCCACCCCACAAGTAAGAGGGTGGGTTTAAATTCCACACAGTTATACTGATTGCAATTAAATAAAGAAAAAACTGACAAAGAAAAAACAGAATGTCTCAAATAATTACCAAACCCATCACCCATGTAGTCTAATTCGCGCAAAAGTCCCGTTGTCATCCAAAAATACCAAATAAACTAAAAAGAAACCCTAAAACCAGACAATCACCACCGTAGAATACAACATACCTGGATCGCAGAGCTGATAGAACTTCTCCACATCTGCATCGCCGGAAATGAAGTTAGCACTCTACCAAATTTAGCATTCGAAGCCAACAAACTTTAGTAATGGTAAAAGAGTAAATGAGGAGTGGAAGGGAAGAGTGAGAGAGAGAGAGAGACCTGTAGTAAGAGCCTTGATCACGCCGGCCCGGCGGCCTCTGAAATCACGAAAAACCTCCTCCGGCGTCCGAGGATTGTATGCCGCTCCGCCCCCTTCCATCTAGCAAATGCCACCTCCAAGTCCTTGTGGAGGGAGGGAGCTCTGAGTTTCCCTTAGACCCGTCGAAGACCGAATCAACCAGAGAAGAGAGATAGGTGAAGAGTGACGGACGGAGAAAAATTATATCAAATCGGTCGGAGAAAATTAGGCTTTCAAACAGCTACTCTGCTGATGGAGTTTGAATCTTCCATAGGTTGGAAAAAGCGACGAAGAGTCGGACTCTCCATGGCCCCGTAGATGAAGGAGAGAGTTAGAGAGAGAGAGAGAGAGAGAGAGAGAGAGAGAGGGAGAAGGCACTAAGCACCCCCCAAATAGGGGGGTTTGGCACTTTGCACCCTAATTATTTCGTTTTGGCACTTTGCATCCCCCAAATAGATTATGTTTGGCATATTGCACCCCCACCGAATTATTTAATTATTTTTATTCATTATTCAAATAGTTTGGGGGCAAATAGGTCATTGGCTATGCAAAACCTAGGGTTTTTTTCGGAACTGCAGGTGCGCCGGTTCTGTAGAATATCATCTCAGCGGACGGAGACTCTCGGGCGACTATTCATCTCCCTCACCGATAGCTGCGACTCGCTGCAGATTCTACCAGCGGACGGAGACTCTCGGCGGACGGAGACTCTCGGATCAGCGGACGGTGACTCTCGGCGGCTGCGCCGGTCCATTAGCGGCATTTCCGGCGGAAGAGACAACCCCCTGCATTTCGTGCGGAAGAGATAACCCGATTCTTAACTTCCACTGTAAGCCCTAAACGAAAACTCTTCTTGAATCTTGGCATCCCATGTTAATTTATAAGTTTCTTTTTTACATTGGGTATTAGGTTTGCTGAAATGGTATGGATTCAAAGACCTATTGATGTTTTGGATTATACATTTCAAGCTCCATCATATGGTAATCTACTTGAAAGCACTATATTGTTTTTGGTATATGCAGTCATTTATATGCAGAAAATCCTGTTTTTGGTATATGCAGTCATCTATATTGTTTTGGATTATACATTTCAAGCTCCATCCTAGCTTGTTAGTCATTTATTGTGTCATATTATTTTTGGTCTATGCAGAAAATCCTGATTTGTTATTTACTATAAGGATGCATTATTCTGGGTCATTCAGTGTATGCAGCAGATTAATTTATAGCCCTGATAAGATAAGCTACTTCGATTATTGCAATGTCACTGAGTTCACGTTGAAGGATTTGCACGAGATGGTTATACTATTGGGTGAAGAGGGTTGGGTTAGATTTCATTGCAGTTCAGTTGGTCTTCACGATTGCTCTCATTTAATTCTTATCGTTAATGACAGTGATGCCAAAAATATGATAAATTATTGTAGCAATGAAGGAGTAGTTGATGTGTATGTTGAGACAATTGAAACTGAGGATCATGCCATAACTGAACTTGACGAGAACGACTCGAAGGGAAGTGAACATGCCGCGGATATAGAAATAATGGAAGTTGATAGTGACAGTGATAGCAACGAAAATGATAGTGATGAGGACGATTCTAATTTCAGCGATGACTTTGAAGATAGTGAATTTGAGTATGACGACATACAATTTGATGATAACATTGACGAAGACATTGAATGGGTTGGTTTCAATGTTTCAAAGGAAGGTAAAGTCGATCCACCTGTCAAAGTTATCGAACCTCATAAACTTATAAAGGAAAAAAAGTGTAAAACTTCTCATTACCAAGTATATCAGGGTAACGCAAATGATTCAAACTTTAGTTTTGAAGTGGGAATGTGTTTTAATTCTGCGGGAGAATTTAGAGATGTTGTGCGCACATATTCAAACATGCAAGGAAGGCCTATTAAATTCACCAAAAACTGCAACGATAAAATTCAGATTAGTTGTGATTGTGGTTGGTCTATGTATGCTTCATTCATATCAAAGGAAGATAAAAGTTTTCAAGTCAAGTCAATTAGAGGAGAACACACATGTTATAGAACCTCTAGTTCCAAACATTGCACTTCCAATGTACTAGCAAAAAGTACCAACATCATCTTAGGAGTAACCCAGATTGGCCGGTATCTTCAATGCAAGAAATGTTGCAAATGGAAAATAAAACATCATTATCTCTTTGGAAAATGTACAGAGCTAAGAAACATGCTAACAAACTAAACCATGGCACCGAGCTGGAGCAATATGCCAGGTTATGGGATTACTGTGAGGAAATTCGTAGAACCAACCCTGACACAACCATAAAAGTGAAGTGTAAACAGATGTTAGATTCTCCTACATGTATTTTCAAGAAGTTATATATTTGTTGGGGTGCTTTAAAAAAAGGGTTCATTGCCGGTTGCAGGACAGTTTTGGGCTTAGATGGCACCCATCTTAAGACATCTAACGGGGGAGTTTTGTTGTGTGCAGTTGGCATAGATGGGAATAACGGCATGTTTCCTATTGCATATGCTATAGTGTTGAAAGAAAATAGGAAATCATGGGAGTGGTTTGTTGGCCTACTAATTCAAGATTTGAATATTGAAAATAGCTATCTATGGACCATCATATCTGATAAACAAAAGGGTCTTCTTAGAGCAGCTGAGGAGTTGCTACCCAATGCCGAACATAGATTTTGTTTGCGTCACATGTACAATAATTTCAAACTCAAGCATAAGGGTATACATCTTAAATTTTTGATATGGAAAGCCGCATCCGCCACGAGAGTTGTTGATTTTAATAGTGAGATTGAAAAGATGAAGGCCCAAGATTTAGCAGCTTACAATTGGATTATACAAAGAAATCCTAAAAATTGGGCGAGATCTCATTTTAGCACTTGGCCGAAATGTGATATTTTACTAAACAATTTATGTGAATGCTTCAATAACGTTATTTTAAAGGCTAGAGGCAAACCTATAATAACGTTACTTGAGATTATAAGGGGCATTTTGATGAGGAGAGTTCATACACAAAGGGATAAGTTGCTTAAATATAATGGAGAAATTTGTCCTGCAATACAAAAGATTTTGGAGAAAAACAAAAAAGGAGTTCAAGACTACATTTTGGGATGGAATGGAAATAACAAATTTGAGGTAAAGGGATGTCATGGTGATAAATGGGTTGTTGATCTAGCTAACAGTACATGCAGTTGCAACAAGTGGGACCTCACTGGTATTCCATGTGTCCATGCCATTGCATGCATTTTCTTCAAACGAGAGGATGTAGAATATTGGTTCAAAAAACCCACATTTTTAAAGGCATACGAACATATGCTAAACCCGATAAAAGGTCAACTAGAGTGGCCCAAATCCAACCTCAATCCAATGGTTCCGTGGTTTGCAAAGCAAAAGAAGGTTGGAAGACCTAAGAGTCATGCTAGAAGATTGGAAAAAGATGAGCTAGATACAAAAAAATTGGTTTAAAACGACATGGTTGCTTGTATACATGCTCAAACTGTGGAGAGAAGGGCCATAACAAAAAGGGTTGCAGTCAATCCTCCAATATTGCCGCAGCTACTATGTCAAAGTCTACATTGCGTTCAAAATTGCCGGTTAGTATTCTATTTTATTTCATTTTGTTCTACATTTAACATTTTTCAAAAAAAAAATTAAATTACTTCATACATAGGTTAAAAAGAAGATAGCAAATACAACTAGCGGACAAAATATTATCTCACAGGAGGAGTTAAGTTGGTCATCCATGCCTACACAAGACTATCAACCTTAAGATACGAGGCAAGCTTTCTATTATCACTCTTTCTTAATTTACTTAAGTTCCCCTTTCATTATGAAATACTCATTTAATTGTGCTTTTATGCAGGTGAGAAATGACAACTGCAATCTTATATTGAAGAAGGAGCACGTTCGTGTCTATCTACTATATTTTTGGGAAAAATAGACCTCAAAATATTTATGTGTTCTATATTCTCTGCTACTTTCTCCTTTTTGGCGGCGGCGGTTAATTGTGTTATGTTATGTGTAATCTTGATGTGTTATGTGTGCTCTCTATTATTTATTTATGTTAGTTGATGTTGTACTCTATCTATAATTTTAAGCTTTCAACTATCAAATCCGGGCATCGATTCTGCCACCAACAAAAAAAGATAGCTATAAAAAAGTTTGCTGTTCTGTTAAAAAAATTTTGATGGTTTATCAGATCTTTCGTGTTGTTGCGCTAAGCATAAAATTTGATGGTTGTTAATCTAGCTAAAAAATTTATGATGTTCTATATTTACTGGTAACGCCAAAATTACGAGCTACGCTTAGCAGAAAAAATGCGGGTAAAAAAAGAATGAATGCATCCATTCGGACCGCTATTAAATTTTTTTCTTAAATTGGTCTGCGATTAGCTAAATCCGGGCAGCTTTTATAAAATAAAAAGAGGTCTAATAAATAAACATTTTTGGCTGACCAAAATACCCCTCTTACATTTATATAATGAATAAAAAAATAAAAGAAGGGTGCAATATGCCAAACATAATCTATTTGGGGGTGCAAAGTGCCAAAACGAAATAATTAGGGTGCAAAGTGTCAAACCCCCCTATTTGGAGGGTGCTTAGTGCCAAAAATCCCATTTTCTTATTTATTTCTTAATATTTCCATTTTCGAACATGTTCGATTCTATCCGGAGTCCAACCCTGAAATAGCCAAATTTGTAAAGGGCTAACCCTCTTCAGCAAGGAAAAAAAAATGCTGCCTTACTCCTGATCCGGCCGTATATTTCTCTTTAGCACGAATTTTTGAGCATATTTGATCTAAAATAGGATCACTTTTTAATATGATCGTATATGTTCGCAAACAATCTATACCGTTGACTTTTTAATATGATCGTATATGTTCGCAAACAATCTATACCGTTGAAATCACGAATCATACGGCTGTATTTGCTTTTGCATAGTGATCACTTGTGTTACCCATACCTAAATATCTCTCTTTCAGTAGATATATTCTATATGTGCGCATCAAATTTGATATGCATCATCAATGACATACACCTCTGGCGAAGTTATTTCGTCTGGTTCGCAGAGTCGCTCCACCAATTATGCAAGTGATGGTGCATCAGACCCTCGTCAACTACTACAGGTTTTACGGCGTGATGGCACTCCCGTCACAAGCAGTCTCCCAAGGGCAGTCCTGCCGGGGGATTGCAATTGTGTGCTTGTGGCTGCGAGCGGTGGAAGTGTCGTCCGCCGTAGCACTATCGTGGTCGGGGTCCTGTCGTGGTCGCACAGGAGACACGCTTTGCCACTCGTATTAAATACAAATTTGTCGGCAATAATTTCCATAGCCCCCCCCCCCCCCCCCACACACACACAAAAAAAAAATTCAAATAAAGAATTTTTTGTTGATAAAAAAATGTTCTTGTTATTTAGTAACTCTCTCATTGATTGTTTGCGCGCTTGACTCGCTCGTGAGCTAAGGTGGTTCAATTCGACCGGACTACCAGAGCGTCGAATGACCCGCACCAATTTGGTTTCAAAGTTTAGTGGATATGGCTAGAAACATACAATCAGGGGTGTTCCCGAAGCAGATCGAATATAATAACACATCAATCGAATCTAAAATTGGGAAAGAAGGCAAGGATTCAGATTCGTATTAATATTTGAATTCGGATTCGAATTCATCTCGAAATCTTGGATTCAAATTCAGATTCGGGCTTTGAGAAGTTTAATTTGCGTATAAAACTTATATTATGGCTTATGATAAATTTGATTTGTTATATAAATTTATTAAATTAAATTTTTCTGCTATTCGCAAACTATCGCTAATCCTTTTAACAGCGATAATATTATTCAGATTTGGATACCACTCATTCGAAGAATACAAATTTTATTCGAATTTTCACGAATCGATTCCCGACTTGCTCATGAACAATTTGGTTTGAGATTAACCTTACATACAATAAGATTAACTTGATTAATTTTCTCATTAGATAACCTTCTTCATTTGTAATAAAACCATTTTTTCTCATTAAACATGAATTCGTGCATTTGAATTCCATCCATCAATCCAACAAAATAATTGAGAAATTTAATTCATGTGTATGAACACATTCTTGCAAACGATCGAGCAAAAGAATTGATTTTAGCCAATTCCAAAACCTACGCGTCGAAGGTTTTCGGTTAAAAAATAATTCCTTTCTTTCAATTCTTACGAAATGAAAGCACCCCTTATAAGTAGTCATGTCCAAAAAGCCCGACAGGCCCGGGCCCGCTGAGCCAAGCTTTTGCCAACCGGGCTCGGGCACACTCTTCAAGAGGGGGCCTGCCAAGGCCCCCAAGATCAGGCCAGACCGGGCGGTCCCAGGCTTGGCCGGTTTGATATTTAAACAAAAAATTAAATTATTTCATAATTAAATACAAATTTAATTAAGTGATGGAGAAGGAATTTTTTTATTAATATTGAAAAAATACAAATTACAAGTTTACACCAATATGATAAAAATTGGAGAAAACAAAAAATACAAAAAATGAAAATTGTTATTATTAAATATTAATGATATTTTTTTATACAAAATTCACTAACTTGAAAAAGACAAAATAATTGGTCGGAAATACGTCACGCTTAATCGTCTCCTAAGTTTATTGCTTCTAGTTCCTCTTTTACGACTGACGAGCTATCCTCGATCGATAAAATGTGATGTTTTCTCTTCATAGCCTCCAAGTTGTCCTTGTAGCTGTTGACGCCAGGAAAATCATGACTTCAAGATTCGGACCAATGCAGCCGGATGGTACTCGCCCAACAGTCCAACGAGATGACTTGGCTGGCAACGACGAAGAAGCTAGAAGAGTAACAAATAGGACCCCAGGTGCTGCGACAGGGAGGTCCCACCACGTACCCGGAAGCTCAAGGGAGTCTTCCCCTCCAAAACCAAAAATGACCGAGCTTGGTACAAGGAAGGCAGGGACCTGACGAGTATCTCGCCTGAAGGGGTGAACCTCGTCCAAAAGTCCTCTTTCTTGTACCCCTGGTGGTCTATTTATAGACAAATCCTAGAGGGGGGGGGGGGGGGAGGTATTTACCTGGCCGTACTCGCCCATACTCGCATCTGCTCGCCCAACTCGCCCACTGCTCGCCCAGCTCGCCCTCCGCTCGCCCAGCTCGCCCTCCGCTCGCCCAGCTCGCCCTCCGCTCGCCCCTTGCTCGCCCAGCTCGCGCCTTGCTCGCCCAGCGCGCCCCTTGCTCGCCTAGCGCGCCCCTTGCTCGCCCAGCTCGCGCCTTGCTCGCCCAGCGCGCGCCTTGCTCGCCCAGCTCGCCCCTTGCTCGCCCAGCTCGCGCCTTGCGAATAGGCGTCTCCTTAGGCCTTTCGGATCTCGACGAATTACGGGTTATACAGTAGCATTTGCAGATTCCAGTGATTTCTTCAGTGAGGTGACTCCTTCACTCATTCAAAACTGTCAGTAAAAGAAAAAACAGACTCCGTATCTACCGTACTAGCTTGGATTGGCAGTAAATCACGGGGCATATATGTCATAATAAGATATGTATTAACCTTACCTCTCCACTATTTAAAAGTTCAAAATTTTCAATTTCGTCCGTACTAATAAATTGCGAAATTATGTCTTAGTACGCAAGACTTGATGTGTTTTGCTAGTGTCGCGTTATCGCTGAGGGTGAGCAACTTCGAACATAATTTGCATTTCGTATTGTGTTCGACGCCGACCCATACTTTCTCGAAATGCTACCATACTGGAGTCTTATAATTGTGCTTCACCACTTCATGCATGCTACTGATGTAGACAATGATGTCATCGAGGTCAACGATGTCACATTCGGTGCTGGCGCTCACACTTGAGAGAGAGTGTGTGAGAGTGAGAATAAGAGAGAGAGAAGTGGTTGGTTGGGGAGGGAGTATTTAATTATTTTTTTTTGGGGGGGGGGGGGGGACTAGAACCTAGGCCCTAGGCTTCCATAGGCAACCTGTTGCATGACTGCGCTGCCTGAAGCAACAACTCTAAGAGCAGTTGGATGGGGGGTCGAGCTTTGCCCGACTCGGCCTGGGCCAGGTATCAGGCTGGGCAATCACCCTATATGGGGGTCCTCTTAAGCCCCCAAAGACCGGTCTGGGCCGACACCCTGGGCCCGATTTTTATGAACACCGCGGGCTTGTGTGGATTCATAGAATCAATCATAAATATTTTTGGGTGGTGTTAAAGGCAAATCAGAATTGGCTATTGGCAAACCAATTTCTATGAGTTAGAATGCGCCTTTTGAAAATACGCTTTTTACATGCATTTTTAGAAAAAGTGTTCAACACGATAATTGTAGATCTCGTCGAGATCTACAACTTTCGTGTTGAACACTTTTCCTAAAAATGCATGTACAAGACGGATTTTCAAAAAATTCGCTATAGTTACGATCAGGGCGACAATACGCCTTGTGCGTGCATTTTTAGGAAAAATGTTCAAAACGAAAATTGTAGATCTCGACGAGATCTACAATTTTCGTGTTGAATACTTTTCATAAAAATGCATGTACAAAACGTATTTTCAAAAAGCGCATAATAACTCATAGAAATTGATTTGCCAATAGCCAATTCTGATTTGCCTTTAACACCACCCATATTTTTTTCAAACCAATTGATCTCTCGGACTCTCCCCCGGGAGGTCAGGACTGAAGATAAACTGCGCATCCATGGCTCAGCCCCGGGCCATCTTTGTCCAACCATCTCCGGCAAATCCTCGGCCATTCTTCCCTCCTCATCTCTCTCCTCCCCTTCCCTTTTCTTCGCGCTCTACACCCTCAAATTTGCATTCTCTAAGCTGCGGCCGGACTATCCATGGCCGCTGTCGCCGTTTTCGTGTCAAAGTTGCTGCAGCGAGCGGCAGCGCCGCTCCGACTCAACCGGAGCTCAGCGGAAGCTTAAAGGAAATCTATGAATGCTGCAGTATATGGAAATGGAGGGGTTACAGTATTAGTTTCCTCGTCAAGGGGACTGGACCATCTCTTCTTCTGGTTCACGGCTTCGGCGCTTCCATTGCCCACTGGCGTAGGTTAGATGACATGCATAATCCATTGTTTTGGTTAGGGTTTTCCTCCTCACCGTCCTTCTACATTCTTGGTTGCTTTGCTTTTGTTTGGATTGGCTGGTCACTGTTGCTATATTCAGATTAGGGCAAATATCTTGAAAAACATGATGAAGATGTTGATTTCTGCTACTCTATCCAAAACCTAGAAACTCTTAATATATTTTTTCTTTAGATGAATCAGTAGTGCAAGTGATAGATGAATCTACATGTGAGGCTGCAGAAATTGATGTCAAATAGGATCTGAGGAGAGCTCTCACGTAGAACAAGCAGTAGTATTTTTATTAGAAGAGTTCGAGCCTTATAAGGCTTGATTTACACAACATGTTTTACAAAACAAGTGTCACCATAACAGGTGTCACAAAGAGGTGCATATACAAAGTTTCTTTTAAATATCTCCTCACAAGATTTAATTGCCTCTATCTTGGCTGGCACAGGAATTCAGGTGAGGACAGCTGGCTGCAGCTATTGTGGACTTTGGTACAGCTTAGGTCATCATCCCCCTCTTACGCTGGACCTTCTTCGACTCCAATTTTTGCGCGTAACTCTGCAAATCGAACTCGAGGAAGTGGTTTCGTCAGGAGATCTGCGAGCTGTATCTCGGTAGGGCAGTACTCTACATAGATTAGTCCTTTCTCCACATGATCGCGGATGAAATGGAAACGTAAGTCTATGTGTTTGCTCTTCCTCTGTGTGATAGGGTTTTTCGCTAAGAAAATTGTAGAAGTGTTATCACACAGCAGTTTTGTGGGTTTTACTTCGTCTGTGCCTTTGATTTCTTCCAGTATTCTTCGTATCCATAAGCATTCGCAACTTGCTGAACTGAGCGCAATGTACTCTGCTTCGGTTGTTGACAATGCCACAGTCGGTTGTTTTCGTACGCCCCAAGCAATTGGTTTTGAGCCTAGAAAGAACAGGTAGCCAGTGGTGCTTTTCCGATCATCCACATTGGCTCCCCAATCAGAGTCAGTATATCCAACTAATTCTGATATTGGCTCTTGCTTGTACATTAGTCCGCAATTGAGAGTACCTTTTAGGTAACGGAGAAGACGATGAACAACTAATAGGTGGCTCTTTGTGGGTTTGTGCATGAATCGAGCAACCTGATTCACCGCATTAGCTATGTCCGGGCGTGTGTTTGTTGCATACATTAACGATCCAACAATGGATCTGTATTCCTGTGGATTTACACTTTCTTCTTCATACTCTTTTCTCAGTGTTTCATTTGTGGGCATTGGGGTTAAGGATGGATTGCACTGATTAAACTGTGTTCTTTTTAGGATATCTGCAATGAACTTTTGTTGGGAAATATAAATACCTGTGGTGGTTTGCTGGACTTGTAACCCCAAAAAATATCTCATCAAACCAAGATCTGTCATTGCATAAGTGGCTTGCATTTGTTTTCGAAATTCATCAAGCAATGTAGGTGAATTTCCTGTGATGAGCATATCATCTACATAGAGTCCAAGAATAAGTTGTTTGTCTCCATCCCATTTAGTATACAGTGAGGGTTCATTTCCACATCTACGAAAGCCTTGCTGAAGGAAGTAATGATCAATGTTGGTGTTCCAAGCTCTAGGAGCCTGTTTAAGGCCATAGAGGGCTTTATGCAAGCGATATACTTTATCTTTGTGAACACCATCACGTTTATAGCCGATTGGTTGTTCGACATATAATTCTTCCTTAATTGTTCCATTTAGGAAGGCTGCCTTTACGTCAAGATGATAAACTGGAAATTTCATTTGAGCTGCATATGTAAGAACTAGACGTATAGTGTCCATACGTGCTACTGGCGCAAATGTTTCATCAAAATTCTCACCTGGTTTTTGAGAATAGCCTTTCACAACTAATCTTGCCTTATGTTTAGCAATGGCTCCAGTCTCAGTATATTTAGTCTTGAAGAGCCATTTAAGTCCAATGGGACTTTTATTTGAAGGCAAATCAACAAGTGTCCAAGTTTTGTTCTTTTGGATTGTATCCCATTCTTCATTCATTGCTGTCTGCCATTTTGGATCCCTTGCGGCTTCTTCATAAGTAACTGGAGTTGTGGTGAGTAAGGCAACTTCTGTTTCTTGATAGATATCCTGTAAGCTGCGAGTCTTAATAGGGGAAGGTGATGAGGAACTTGAGGCTGAACCTGATGCAGACTGATCATGTGCAGGTAGATTAACTTCACCTTGAGCACCAGTAGTGACATGGATGGGGCCAGATATGTGCTCAACTGTCCTGCTGGGTAAAGGTTGTGGTAGTTCTTCTGATTCCCAAGTCCAACATGCATCTTCATTGAACAATGCATTTCTAGAGATAATCAACTTATTGGTGACTGGATTATGAAGCCGATAAGCTTTAGAATGTTCACTGTATCCTGTAAATATACATTTATCACTTTTCTTTGTTAACTTGTCTCTGGCTTCAGATGGAAGAAGTGTGTATGCGACACAACCAAATATCTTTAAGTGCTCTACTGAAGGTTTTCTCTTCCGCAATAAGAAATATGGAGTGTTATATGAGAGAGCTTTAGTAGGCACTCTGTTGAGGAGGTAAATGGCAGTTTGTGTTGCCTCTGCCCAGTAAGGTTTTGGAAGTTGTTTGTTATACAATAAAGCTCTTGTCATTTCTAAGATAGTGCGATTTCTACGCTCCACTACCCCGTTCTGTTGGGGAGAGTGAGGTGCAGTGAGTTCTCGTTTAATTCCTGCCTCTTGACAGAATTTCATAAACTGATTTGAGGTGAACTCACCCCCTCTATCCGTCCTTAGAGCTTTAATTTGTACTCCCAATTCCAATTCTACCTCCTTCTTGAAAAGTACAAACTTCTCATATGCTTCTGATTGATTGGTTAGGTGATATAACCACATATAACGGCTATAATCGTCAACCAATAACAGGTAATATTTCTTACCTCCAATGGATGGAGTTGGGGCAGGTCCCCAAAGGTCACCATGTATAAGTTCCAAAGGTTGATGAGTTCTTGTTAATACAGTTCTGGGAAAAGGCAAGGTATGTGTTTTACCATATGCACAGGCTTCACAAAATTTGATTGGTTGGTCTTTGAGAGTAGGTAGACCAACAACCAAACTTTTCCTTTGCATCACTTGTAAGGCTTGCCAATGAAGGTGTCCTAGCCGCTGATGCCACAAGATAATAGGAGAGCTGCAACTCTGCTCCTGGCAGTTGAAGGCACTATGTTCCACACTCGACATGTGCAGTGTGAACAATCGATTATTGGTACAATTAGCTGAGGCTAGAAGGACACCTGAGGTACTATCACGTATTTGTCCACCACTTTTATCAAAAGTAAGTGCATAGCCTTTATGCACAAGCTGACCCACACTTAATAAATTTTGTGATAAGCTAGGGACATAACAAACATCAGATATTTGTTTGGTTTTCCCTGCATGAATTTGGACTGTGATAGCTCCTTTGCCTTCAATTTGAGCAGAAACTCCATTACCAAGTAATACATTTGATTTGGAGGTTTCATCTAATTGATGGAACTTGGATTTATCATATGTCATCATATGGCATGAACACCCGCTATCTAGATACCAGGAATCTGCTTTCAGGCTTTCAGTCTGAGTGCTGGAATAAAACATTTCTTCTCTCTGTTCTGCTTCTACCTCTGAGATTTTCATTTCTTCTTTACCTTTATGCCAACATTTCTGTTCTGAATGATTTGGGATACGACATTTTTTACAGCGGAAAAAACAATCCTTTGAATTATGATTTGATTTCTTACATATAATGCAAAATTTGTCACTTTCACTTGACGAACCTAATTCATTGTTGTTTCTTGCATTATATTTCCCTTTATTTCGTTCCATATCCCACTTGTTGGCATTGTTTTGTCTTGACTGAAACTGATACTTCTGATTGCCTGATCCTTTTTTATTGTCTCTATTGTTTGCTTTGGGTATTTGCAACTTTGCTTGTAAAGCTTGATCCAGAGGTTGTTGTGAGGACTTCAGTCTCTCTTCATGTGTCTTCAATGACCCCATTAAGGCAGTCAAAGAAAGAGTCTTCAAATCTTTTGACTCCTCAATGGCTGTAACAATGGGATAAAAGGTGGGAGGCAAACTACGTAGAAGTTTGGGGACAATTTTTCTATCCTCTATAGTATCCCCATAACTTCGTATTTGATTAATCATTTGCAAGGTTCTCGTCAGTAAGGTCTCCACCGTTTCTCCTGGTTTCATCGCAAGATTTTCAAAGTCTCTCCATGCATTTTGTAGCTTCAATTCTATTACTTTTGCATCACCTTTATATTCCTCACGCAAAATGTCCCAAGCAGCTTTGGCTGTTTGTGCACCCATTATACGAGGGAAAATACTTTCTGAAACACCTTGATAGATCATACAAATGGCGCGGGCGTCTTTCTGTACGTCCTCGTCTGTGTAAGATGTTGTTTTACTAGGTTCAAGGATGTTACCTGGTGATAACGCAGGTCCTTTAGTCACTATCTCCCATAGGCCTTGTGAGGTAAATACGGCTTTCATATGGATACTCCAATAGTCATACTTTTCCCCATCAAATACAGGTATAGTAGTTTGAGAAAGAGAGAAAGTGCTGGATGAAGCCATATGCTCCAATGATGTTCCAATAACTTGAACTTTCAAGCTCTGATACCACTGATGTCAAATAGGATCTGAGGAGAGCTCTCACGTAGAACAAGCAATAGTATTTTTATTAGAAGAGTTCGAGCCTTATAAGGCTTGATTTACACATGTTTTACAAAACAAGTGTCACCATAACAGGTGTCACAAAGAGGTGCATATACAAAGTTTCTTTTAAATATCTCCTCACAAGATTTAATTGCCTCTATCTTGGCTGGCACAGGAATTCAGGTGAGGACAGTTGGCTGCAGCTATTGTGGACTTTGGTACAGCTTAGGTCATCAGAAATATGTATAAAAACTGAAGGCGGAAAAGAATCACAAATGTTATGATTATTAAATGTTTTCTTTAAGTGTACCGTTGGATGTTGTTTTGTAGCCGTTTGAGGCTTCCTGTGTACTATTGGGGGTATATATAGAGCGTTGTTAACGCCAGGCCAAGAATGGCTGTGTGCACACATCAGTTTTAAATTTTTTTAGGAATTAAAACCTCTTAAAGGAAGGCGCTGTTCTCTTATGCGCAGGCAAAAGACACGATCGCTCCCAAACCTAGGGTTTTCGTTTTTCTTCTCTTACGCTCCCGGCGACCTCGACGCCGCCGAACACGCGACACCGACGCCGAGTACAACGACGTCCAGGACTGCTTCTTCGACCTCGACGTCGACGACGACGTCCACGGCTGCTTCTTCGATCTCGACGCCGACGCCGTCGAACTCGACGCAACTAAATTTCTTCCCGACGCCGTTGCCGACCGATTTTTCTTCCCGACGACGACGTCCAGGACTGATTCTTCCTGCTGGGTATGATTTCTGCAGCTAATTTTTTTTTATATTATAGGAATTTTTTTATATTTCTGCAGTGAAATTTTCCTGCTGGGTATAATTTAGTCGATCATTCCTGCAGCGAAAAAAATTGCACATTCTTATTAGGCAGCGCTGTTGCAGTTCATTTCTAAATTAAATGAGGTATTAGAAGTCTCTAAACTTTTCATATGTAGATTTGTGTGAGTTTGTTAGGTTTGTGAATACTAGTTGTGCGATTTTTTATTTTCAGGGACACATCTTCAGACTGTAGTAAGAACATCTCTGTAGATGTTGGAAACGAATTCATCACTGAAAATGTTTTTCCAACTAAAGATAGTTTAGTTGATTGGGCTCGCAATGCTGCAAGGGGTTTAGGATTTGTAATAACCATTCAAAGAGCCGATAAGATAACTGTTCGTGGAAAACCCAGGATCATGCTAGGTTGTGATAGAGGTGGTGTACACCGGGAAAACCAGCGTAATAAGGGGGTTGTCAAAAGAAATTTACGGAAAACAAGTTCGAAGCGTTGTGGTTGTCCATTTGCATTGCAAGGGCAAAGAGCTGATGGGCTTGAGGAATGGAAATTGCAAGTTAAATGTGGAATTCACAATCACGAATTTGTACATCTTGAAGCACATGCTTATGCTGCTAGATTGGATGAAAATGAGCAAAACGTGGTGCAAGAAATGTATACATCTGGAGTAAAACCAAGGAAGATTTTATCCATTCTAAAAAAAAGGAACCCTGATAATTGTTCTATAATGAGAACAATATATAATGAAAAAGTACGACTACAATAATTTTGAAGGTTAAGGAGGAGAATGAGCCATTACATGACATTCAATATTATGTTCTAAATTTTTTTTTTACAGATATAATTAAACTAATGATGAAAATCACACCATCATTACAACTAACTATGCATCTTAAGAGGTATTGAATACTTTTTTATTTACTTTAATTAAATTTTGAATCATGAAAACTCATTCTCATTCCTTACAATTTTATGCAGGACAATATGGAATCATGAACTCCGATTTTGAAGATTTTCCAACTTTTTTGATGTCGTAACTGTACTCATATTTTGGAACTTTTATTGCAATATTTAAAATTTTTGAAGATTTTTCATGGTTGTAACAAAGGACATTATGTTTCATTTTATAATTAAAATTTTTCTACTAGTTATACTTATTTGTGTGCACATACAAAAAACGGTTGCAAATAACAAAATCTTGTGTGCACGTAAAATTTGTGTGCACATAGCCATTCTTGGCCTGCCTTTAACATTGCTCTATATATATTACCCTTGTTGGACGAGGCATCTGAAAAACTGATGTATGTCTTTTATTTTTAATTCCAACCTACTGTCTTGTCTTTTCTACTTTTCCTGTCTTGGTGTATCAACAAACCTCCGGCCATTGTAGCTTTTCACACTACAAGAATTATCTCCACTCCTATTCTATGTTTCATAGTCATCAAATGCGTCCATGGAATGTGTAGTTACTACTTCATTGGAGTATATAGGAACTCTCCTTCCTAATCCAAGCACTAAGCTAGGTTGGGGGAAGAGGCAAGCTTCGAGCGGGCTAGGGATAGTTCGCAAGTTTCGAGTAAGGTCTCATGCGGGCTCGTCAACGGTGGTCTTCTTCCCATTCGACAAGAGGTCGTATTTATAGGCAACAAAAATTAGGGGGTGGCCAGGTGTCAATAGGCGGACTCCACCCCAGTATGAGTTTAAACGAGTCATCGGCGAGTTGATTTCATCCTCCGACGAGCTGCTCGGGGAGGTGGCAATGAGTTGTTGGTGAGGCAACGAGCTATTGGTCGGTGTCGAATAAGTCCTTCATACAATGGTCCCTGAGTCAACGGTCAATCTGCTGACGTCATTCTGCATGGTTGATGTCGGCAAGGTGCTGACTGTCCTTGACGAATACGAGTTGTACAATTAACTTTATCCCACTTAGTAGGGTTTATAACTGCTTGTAGTTCTTAGAATCTTCCTAGATTCCGAGAAGCATGGAAGTGCAAAGCTTGGACAAAGTTATTAAGGAAAAAATGTATTTTCACAGTGTGATTAAAATTGAATACCGATGAAGATTACATTGATTATAAAGAAGTTAGAAGTCTTGCTGAAGTTATGGTAAGCAAAGGCAAAGCTAATTTTTTGATAATTTATATAATAGAGTTGATGCTAAGGAGAATGACATGATCCAAGGACAGACATTCAACCACCAAATGATCCAACAAAGGTGATTACAAGACCGTTTATCATAAATGACAATTTCCCTCTTTCACTTCTGGCGACCCTATTTCTTTACTATCACAAACTGCCTGTAGTTCTTAGAATCTTTCTAGATTCCGAGAAGCATGAAAGTGAAGAGCTTGACAAAGTTATTAAGGAAAAAAATGTATTTTTACAGTGTGATTAAAATTGAATACCGATGAAGATTACATTGATTATAAAGAAGTTAGAAGTCTTGCTAAATATGGCAAGCGAAGGTAAAGCTAATTTTTTGGATAATTTATATGATAGAGTTGATGTTAAGGATGGAGAATGACATGATCCAAGGAGAGACATTCAACAACCAAATGATCCAACAAAGGTGATTACAAGACCGTTTATCATTGACTACAATTTCCCTCTTTCACTTCTGGCGACCCTATTTCTTTACTATCACAAATTTCCACCACAAGTATACATTTTACAGTGTGACTAAAATTGAATACCATTGAAGATTACATTGATTATAAAGAAGTTAGAAGTCTTGCTAAAGTTATGGTAAGCAAAGGCAAAGCTAATTTTTTGATAATTTATATAATAGAGTTAATGTTAAGGAAGGAGAATGACATGATCCAAGGACAGACATTCAACCACAAAATGATCCAGCAAAGGTGATTACAAGACCGTTTATCATAAACTACAATTTCACTCTTTCACTTCTGGGCCTCTGGCGACCCTATTACTTTACTTTTTCAAATTGCCAACACAAGTACAGGTTCTTATCTCCTTATTGCATTTTTAGAAACCAGCTTCCTGTTGGTATTAGGCTTTAGCTCGTGAAGGCGATACTCAATATTGGATTAAAATTCATATATGCCAGCCATAAAGAAGAGATTTGGGCCTTCAACATACGTCGACTTTACATGTAATCTCACAAAACTGACTCAGGACAACCTCAGTTCTTGATTATCAGGCAATTGTAGTTTTAGGCTTTTAGCCACTAGAGTACTCAATTTATTCAAGAAATGTTAAAAAGCACATTCATATCAGGTCTTAAGTCAAAATTAGGCTTGACGTGATTTCACAATGCCCCACCGACTTTCGAACGCATTTGATTACACACAAGCATATGATTATCGAATTAATGAGAATAATAAGCAAATTTGAAATTGGTACACCTGATAGAGTATTTTTATGCAACCCAATAATAATTTGATCAGACCATTACACTCGCTAAACTGTACTAAAAGTTCTTCTATGAGAATGGAGCATTGATTATCTCCACAGGAAATGCAACTTAAAAAGGAGAAATGATTGTGTTATTATGGTGTTGATAAATTCACCATAGCGCACTAGAAGAGAAGGTGACGCAGGGTAGGTTGTGAGTGATGAGTGTAAATTATATCAACAAAAGATATAACCCGAATAGGCAAGCGAACCTATCATATTATAGCATAAAATATTTTAAATTAAAATAGCAAGTGTTGTATTTTCCACGGGGTCTGTTGATTACTCCTACTCATAAAATTACTATTATCTTATCTACGGATTGTGGTGGCTAATTAAAATTAAAGATAAGAGAATATAAATTGAGAGGGAAATAAGAGAATTAAGTAACATTTGATTAGATTTTTTCAAAACAAAATAAAATAAACTCAATTTGAATCACAAGCTTCTTAATAAAATATCTTGACCGTTAAAGTTTCTAAATTATGATAGTATCTCTCTCGAGGAATACTACCACCTAACCTTAGGTTGATCGACCGAATTCTCATTCTTAATCGAAACCCTTAAGTTCGCTTTACGAGGTGAACCTCTTTATTAGATTTGACTCCAATCCAGAAGATTTATGTCTTCCTCTCTCGAGGGGGTGCATGCTCATAAATTGGGTTGACACGCCTTAGGACTTAGGTACACGACGTATACCTAGGGCGTATACCTGGTAAAACAGTAATCGTCACGACGTGCTAGAGTGTTCACAAAATTTTTGTTGACCTAGGGCGTGTAATTTTAAAATTACACTTCTGGTCCACACAACCTACAAAATGAGGTGGGGACTGAAATCTGTTGAACACGCCCTGAGTACAGGCCTACAGGGCGTGTACTTGAAAATTTCTCAGAAGCTGCTCCAAATCTCCTCTTGAGCTGTGCCATGTGTTCCATATTAGTAGCGATGCCTTCATTTGATCTGAAATATAAAAATTTGTTAATAACACTTTAAAATGTATAAAGACTATCTAAATTGAGTTATTTCTGTTAGAAAAGTCCATGTAAAAGCCCATTTGGGACCCCTTTATTTTCTTGTTTCTCTCTCTTCTTTAGTCTCACATTATGTATAAGGATCTCCTCTCTCTTTCTCCTTTCTATATATTTGTATTCATACATTGTATTTTATACATAGAAGAGAATATACAAGGTTCTACTTTTGTCTACAATTTTAATAGGCAAAAGTATGATTATAATGTGTATAATATACACATTATCAGTGAGATTGTGCGGACGCTAATGCAAGTTAATGTGAGTAGTGTGAGATTGACTCGAACAAACCTAACCTGTATGACATGATTCAATCTGGAGTTAAATATAGCAATAAGATTATATAATTTAACAGATAAACACAGCGTTCACTACACTTTCAAATGAATAAGCAAAAACATGTTATCCTTCGCACGAAGGGCTTCCAACTATAACTTGCACGCATTAGTTTTATAGAAATAAGAAAAATCAAACAATAACACAAGCAAATTCGACTTCCAAGCAAATATACGATATTCATCAATGTATTCAATAACAAAAAATGAAACTCCAATACTTAGCTACTTTCAAACAAGGAGATCCAACTGTAGGAAGTGACAGAGTGCGGCTGATGCGAGTAGAAAGTGGCCTTGCCGACATAGAACATAAGATGGAGGTGTTGGTGGTACATGTGGACTGGCAGCGACATCTGTTGAGACGGAGAGGGGTGATGGCTTGCGGGTGGGAGCATTGTGGGGGTGTAGGGATTGCTGTAGGAGTCGGAAATCTCGCTAGAGCGTGCGTCAGGGCTGGTCGATGGGTAGTGGTTTGTAGTAGGCACAGACGTCAGGGTGGATTCTTTGCTGGAGGCGTGCTCAAGAAGGGAGATGTCACCAGTTTGTTGGATCGAGAGAGGAGAAAGGTTGTTGGGGGGATTGAGAGAGGAGAAAGATTGCTGAGCGGGATCAAGAGGGATGGTGGCAGTCGTTTGTGACAAGAATGAAGAGGCGTGGGCAGTCTGAGACCAGGAAGAAGAGGCGTGCGGCTTGCAGTTGCTGCGGTTACAGTGGGGAAACCATGTGGGAGAGGGGCCACGGGAATGGGAAGAAAAGAAAAGAAAACTGAAATAATTAACTGGGACGTCGCACCTCGGGGTCTCGCGGCGTCGCCCCACGATAGGATTGTCGGCTCTGGAATCTCTTATAGAGCTAACAATGCCTCAAAATGACAACCATCACCCCTATTTATAATGAAAGGGGGTCTGGGCACCCGACATGAACAACTATGATTGATCGTTACGCCCGGTATCCGAATAATACTAAATAATGTCAAATAAAATAAAATACATAAAATAGTAAAACGGCGCTCCGGACGCGCTCGTATTCTCGGGTTGCTGATCTAATCAATGCCTCCCGTGCGAGTACACAAATGCGGACCCCACCGAGTAGTGGCCCGAAGGCCAATGTCTATCTTATGGCTGATTCCCATCAAAAGGTATGCTATAAATACGATTTTGGTTGCTTAGATATATTCTTATCACAATATATTGAAACACCACCTCATTTCACATTTGTCTTATATTTTTGTCTACATTTCCATTCATTTGTGTAATAGAGCTTAGATATCTAAACTTCAATACAAATGGAACAAAAGATTGTGCATCAATGTTGCATAATAGAAGATGACACTAAAGACTCGTTTGTTTTTCTTCGAACATCTTCTGCAAAATGATATAATTTGTTAAAATTTGTCACTAACAAGTAACAATTCAAACTCCAAAAGTCTCCTCGAAACTCCCTCAAAAGTGATCATTTGAATTTCGCACATAAAATGTTTGGAAAAAAATTATTACTTTCTAAAACATAATTATCTTTCCAAGCAACCAAATAATCCTAAAAGCGGCTAAAAACTTTTGGATTGTGGTTCGAAATCTGCGCTGCCATGAATTCAGTAGGTATTAACCTAGATGATGCTATACATAAATCTCTGAATAAATACTGTTGGAGTGTTTTAGAGCAGGACCATGAATTGTTTATGTTAAGTGAATCTGTACAAAGGCCCAACTAGAGCTCATTATCTCTTTAGGATTTAGTCTCACACCTTAGAATGAGGTTGTGACTTCATTCTCTCTTCCTATATAAATGTACAAATATTTGTAACTATGCATGTATGTGTATGAAAAATTAATAAAATATTGATTTTCTCTCTCTTATGTTGTGATTTTCTACATGGTATCTGAGCCAACGAATCCTAAAGTTCTTTTTCGCTCTCATTTTCTGGCTTGAGCCTGAGCTCGCCACGTCATGTCCGCAAGCTCGCAACTCTGGACCTCCTGCTCCTATCTGCGTGGTTCCTCCAACATTCTGCTTCTTTTATAGGCTGAATCCTGTGCCTGCTGGGACCTGCATATGCAGCCTCTTGCTCTGTGCTTGCCGAGACCACTCATCCACAATCCTTTATAGACCGCACCTGAAGCTCGCAGGGACCACACTGCAACCTCCTCTGCTGAGCCCGCACCTTCTTCCTCCTGCGATCTCGTATTCTGAGCCGTGCGTATCCGCTGTGCCCACAAACTCCTCGCTGCAACCTCCTCTGTTGAGCTTGCAACTTCTTCCCTCTGCGGACTCCTCTGGGACCTGACTATACTTATTTCGTGATCGCTTTGAACTAATTCGTGTATTTCGTGCCTTTATTGCTGAGACTCGTACACTGTTCTCCAGCTCTATTAAAGTTTTTCGGATCGCCATGCACACGAATATACGAGTCATGCTTTTAATAATCTATGCACTGAGTTCGGGATAATCCATCAAACTTTATGTGCTTATACTCCCAACAAAATGGTGTAGCTGAGCACAAAAATCATCACTTTCTTGAGGTCGCTCGCTGCTCACTTATGTTTCAGATGCAGGTCCCCAAGCTTTATTGGCATTTCGCGGTTTCTACCGCCTGCTATCTTATTAATCGCTTGCCCTCTTCTAGTCTCAACTTTGAGACTTCCTTTAGTCTTCTATTCCCCTCCACCCCCCTTTCCAGTCATGCCTCGCGTATTTGGCTGCACCTACTATGTTCATTGCTTTGGCCCCTCTACAGACAAGCTTGCTCCCCGTCTGCTACGAAATATATGTTTAGTGGATATTCCCGCATTCAAGCTATCTCTGCTACTCTCCCGTTGATCGCAAGGTAGTTACGTCTGCGCCTCTGCGGATGTGACCTTCCTCGAAGACCAACTTTTTCACTCTTACCCTCCAGCCCCTCCAACACCTCCTACACTACCGCGCCCTGCCGTTCCTGTTAACTCTCATCCTCCTCTCCTACCCACTCCGACCACCGTACCCTCCAAACCGCCTCTTCTTCGTGTGTACACTCATCGCCCTCCTCGTTCAGATGCTCTACAACAGTTGCCCTCTACTAATGATACTCCGTGGCTTATTGATCCGACACCAGCTTCTATTATTCACCCCCTGTCTAATTATGTTTTCTTGCATCGCCTGTCTCCGATGCTTCAAAAATGTGCAACTTTTTTGTCGTCTATTTCCACCCCTGCTTATATGCAGGAGGCTCTTTAGCATCTGGGGTGGTGGGCGGCTATGGATGAGGAAATGACTACTCTTTGGGCCAATCAGACTTGGGATTTTGTCCCTCTTCCTCCTGGCCAGCCTTATGTGGGTTGCAAGTGGGTCTTTGCCATCAAGCATGGTCCGGATGGAACGGTTGAACGTCTCAAAGCTCGTCTTGTGGCTCGTGGTTTTACTCAGCAACACGGCCTCGACTACAACGAGACCTTCTCACCTGTCGCAAAACTGAACACTATTCGTGTCTTAATCTCCCTAGTTGTTCATCGATAGTGGCAGTTGCATCAATTGGACGTCAAAAATGTCTTTCTGAATGGTGATTACATTGAGATTGTCTACATGCAATAGCCTCGCGGTTTTGAAACCACGGGGGAGTCTCTTGTATGTCACATCAAAAAATCTCTTTATGGTCTCAAACAGTCTCCTTGAGTGTGGTTTGACAAGTTCAATCGAGTTGCTCGTGATGTTGCATTTACTCGAAGTTCGTTCGACTTCTTCACTCGTCATCGTCCGATAGACGCAGTGATACTCTTGGTGTATGTTGATGATATTTTGATTACGAGTGATGATCTCAAACAAATACACATGATCAAGAAGCACTTGACTTCTACTTTCCAGACTAAAGATCTGAGAAATCTTCGGTACTTTCTTGGTATCGAGGTAGCCCGGCGTCCTGATGGTCTTAACCTATCTCAACGAAAGTACTGTCTTGACCTTCTTCATGACGCTGACTACTCTGGATGCAAGCCCGCTGACACACTTATGAATGTCAATTACAAGCTCTGCGCTCATACCTCCGACTCTGATCTACTCAAACCCAGAGTATTATTGTTGTCTTGGAGTGAAGCTGATTTATCTTACAGTTACAAGACCTGATATATCTTTTGTTGTTGGGGTTGTCAGTCGTTTTATGCATGATCCACATATTTATCACCTCTAGGCAGTTGTGTGTATCCTCCGATATCTGAAGACTGCTCCTGGACAAGGGCTTGCATACAAGCTCTCCTCTTTCTTATCTCTCATTGACTACTCTGATGCTGATTATGCTGGCTCTTTGGATGATCATCGTTCCACTAGTGGGTATTGCACATACTTTGGTGGACACCTTATCACCCGGAGAAGCAAGAAGCAATATGTGGTTGCACGCTCGTCTGCCGAAGCTGAGTATCGTTCAATGTCCTCTGTCGTTTCTGAGCTTATGTGGTTGGAAAACCTTCTGAGAGACCTGAGTGTCAAACTCTCCTCTCCGACCACTCTATTTTCCGACAGTCAAGTTGTTATTCATATTTCCAAGAATTCCGTGTTACATGAACGTACCAAGCACATCGAAGTTGATTGTCACTTCATTCGGTTGAAGGTTCAACTAAAGAAATTGGAATTAATTAAACATATTACTGCTACTCGGCAAATTGCTGACATTCTTACTAAGGCCTCACCGTGTCCACTGTATGATCAGTTCTTGTCCAAACTTGATTCCTACGATTTGTATGCTCCAACGTGCGGAGGAGTGTTAAGTGAATCTGTACAAAGACCCATAGAAAGGCCCAACTAGAGCTCATTACCTCCTTAGGATTTAGTCTCACACCTTAGAATGAGGTTGTGACTTCACACTCTCTTCCTATATAAATGTACAAATACTTGTAACTATGCATGTATGTGTATGGAAAATTAATAAAATATTAATTTTATCTCTCTTCTGCTATGATTTTCTATAGTTTAGATTATCCCCGACATTACCCACATCCATTGGTGCTTTGCGCAGTGGTGAGTTGGCTCCAACAGATACTAAGCTATGAACAACCTTGCATTTTTTTTCTTTTTCTTTTGCGGATCCAAATTTTTTACCCCTGCTACTTAGTAATTTCTAATTTCTATGTTTAGAGTAAAAATACCATGTTCTTAGCCATTTCATTTGAATGTTGACAGCTGCTTCTCCTTAGCTTAGTCTTTCATACATAGTACCAGTTTTAATCCCTGCTTCTATCTTGATTTTTTGATGACTATTTTGTTTAGATGAATGGCTTAGATTCTTATAATTATGATGTGTTGTTTTTTATATTTGCACAATCTTCAGGAATATTGGAGTTTTATCTGAAAACTACACTGTCTATGCCATTGATCTCCTTGGCTTTGGCTCCTCAGATAAACCACCAGGATTTTCCTACACTATGGAAGTATGGTCTCAGGTATTTCATTTGTTCATAGCAGCCCATACTTTTAGCAGCTGGTCATTTTTATACATTCTAAATCACAATTTTTTTTACCTTAATAGTTGATTATTGATTTCCTGAGTGAAATCATTAAGAATCCGACCGTTTTAATCGGAAATTCAGTTGGAAGCCTTGCATGCGTTATAGCTGCTTCAGGTATGCTATATGATATTTTGCTTTGATGGCATTTAAGCTATGAAACTTGTTCTTTTTTTAACTTCACAGTGGATAGTACCTACTGAAATCAATATCAAGTTTTTCTGTTTAGTGTAGCTAGTTTTCACCAATAATATGATAGTAATCATACTTCATAATTTTTTGTTCTCTCCCTGATTTGATGTCAAGCATTAGTAAATCGCTTCCTGCTTTGTGGGATGGTGTGCTTTGTTAAGGCATGTAAGAGCATAATTTTGTCCCACATCGGGTAAGTAAAATATATTTTGGTGTAGAAATACTCTGTGGTTGGCCTATGGGTCTCACCTAGGGCAGTTTGTTGGCTCAAAGATCAAAGAAAACTCGAAGTTCGGATCAAGTCTATCCAAGCCATGAGCCTTTTTTCGGTTCAGTGAAAATTTCTATCCGATCTCGAACCTACACGTGGTCAGATTGAATTTAAAAATAAAATATAAATAAATCTATATGTTATAAACTATATAAAATTACATATACATATATAATTATACTTATAAATTATAATGTTATATACTGTTAGTGTATTATACATTTATTCTTATAAATAATTGCACGTGAAAATTTCTATCCGATCTCGAACCTACACGTGGTTCAGTGAAAATTTCTATCCGATCTCGAACCTACACGTGGCCAGATTGAATTTAAAAATAAAATATAAATAATCTATATGTTATAAACTATATAAAATTACATATACATATATAATTATACTTATAAATTATAATGTTATGTACTGTTAGTGTATTATACATTTATTCTTATAAATAATTGCATTTAGGAATTAGAGCTCAATCATGATCTCTCTCTGGTTCTTGATATCTCATCTTCTTGAGCTCTCCCCGGCCTTAGATTACCTACAGGATTCTGCTAACTTCTTCATTTCTTTACTCAAAATTGGTGGCATCTCCTCCAGTGTCTATTTCTCTATCTATTCCCCCATCAACTTTTGTTTCAGAAGGTATCCTCTGTGGCTATGCTTTCATCTCCGGTCCTCCATTTCTTAGCTCGAAATCTATGACATGTGAATTGTGGATCTTCTTCTCTCAATTATTTATGGTGATTACATGTGGTTTCTTTATTTCTTTTGCTGCTTTCTTCCTCTTCTCAGATAGTTGTGCCTAGGCTTTATGTTATATCTCACCATCTCCATACTGATCTCTCTCTATTTCTTTTACCTCTTTCTTCTTCCCCTTCTTCTAGTTCTCCGTGGCCATTTTTTCTAAAAGGGATTGAGGATTTTTGATGTTGAGCCAAATTAAAAAAAAATTAAAATAATAGGCATTTTTATTTCAAGCGGAGCTCGGTTAGGCTCGAAGTTGGCTCTGTAATAGCTTTAGTATCCCCCTGAGCTTAATCTTTTGAGTTGAATGATGCATGACTATATTATGGGTCCTCCGTCAATTATCTTATATTATTATTATTTTATATTATCAAGTCAATTCGTGTCGAAGTCGTAGTTGTCGTTATTAGCGTTGTCGTATTTTATAATTTAGCGTTTACTGTTTTATTTACAGTTGTGTCATTCGAGGTTCCTATATATTGACCTCTTGTCTTGTATGAGAATCAACAATGAATGAGAAAAGTTTCTTCCAAGTCTTCCTTCTAGGGCTTCCTCTCTTCCCCTAAAGTTCTTCTCTCTTTCCTCCACCCTTTAGGGTTTCATCTTCTCTCATCTCCTCCGCCATTATAGGGCTTGCCCTTGTATCCCCGCCTCCATCGATCACCGACAAAAGAAGCCTATAACATTTTGGTATCAGAGCCAGTTGTGCCATAACGCCGCCGCGACACGCTATCAGACGCTCTTCTAGTGTGAAATCAAGGAGCCAGAGTAGTCGTTCATCCTTGGGAGTTCGAGCGTGAGGGCAAGCTCAATTTCAAGGGCAAGCTCAATTTCAAGGACGAGTGGTGTTATGGGTCCTCGATCAGTTATCTTATATTATTATTTTATATTATCAAGTCAATTCATGTCGAGTTATATTAAGTTGTAGTCGTTGTATTTTATAATTTAGTGTTTACTGTTGTATTTATAGTTGTGTCATCTGAGATTCCTATATATAGACCCCTTGTCTTGTATAAGAATCAATCAATGAATGAGAAAAGTTTCTTCCAAGTCTCCCTTCTAGGGCTTCCTTCCCCTAAATTTATTCTCTCCTTCCTCCACCCTTTAGAGTTTCATCTTCTCTCATCTCCTCCGCCATTCTAGGGCTTGCCCTTGTATCCCCGCCTCCATTGATCACCGACAAAAGAAGCCCATAACAAACTACTGGTGTATCTTGTCAAACTTATGTTCTCCTTTGGTTTCCACTCCGAATAAGTAGTATTAGAGTCGATGATTCTCTCAAGGATAGAGTATCTTCATGCGGTTTTTATCTCTCAAGAGTCTTGGCTGCTTCCATCATGATTGAGCCAAGTTCCAGAGCAGGCTGACTACGTCGACGACTCCGCGTAGTCCAGTGTGCTTTTATTATATGATATTTGATGATAAGAGCTTTCATTTGACGACGATTGGTGGATGATCTAGAAAGCTCTCACATAAGGGGTAGATTATTGAGGGTTTGTTTGGGAGGGCTGCTGCGGATTGAAAAGCTGCTGATTGAACATAGCTCTTTAAACAAAGCTCTTTTAGAAGCTGTTTTGAAAAGCTGCAGGCTGTTTGGAGAGTCTGTGTATAAGCGCTGATGGAACATAGTTTTTTCAAATAAGACTGTTTGGTAGAACAGCTTTTTGAGAGCTGTTTTTTTCTAAATGAAAATATTGAAATATAATAAAAAATAAAAATATTACAAGACATGTAAATATATCAATAAAAATATAAATTGTTCTCAAACATAACATGAAATCACAGCTGCCTAAAATGAAATCACAGCTGCCTGTTCTCAAATGCACTTTTGATCCACCATACTCTATCCTCCTCTGGAATGTTAATGAAAATCTCTCTATTGTTTGTCTTTGATATGGTTCAGAGCAAAGTAATATAAACTCAAATCAACGCGTATCTCTTGCATCTTGCATATCAACTCCACTGCCTCCTTGATTGTGACAATTGGTGGTGGCTTCTCCGCTAGTGCAGATGCACGCAACTCATTCATATAGGAAAGAGCCACTCCTTTATTCTTTCTCATTCTTCTTCGTTTACTCGTAGAGGTGGAGACATTGCCAATATTGGTTGATGAATCAAGTCGCGGAACCTCCAAGTTCTCTACTGCATTGTCTTCTTCCTCAGATATGTGCTCCATATCAGGTGGTACACTGCCAATTGATGGTGCCCAAAAATCTTCACCTGTTGCAACAACTTGACTGAACATAATATTCAGTTTCTCCTCTAACTCAGGTGCAATACCAGCATATCGAAATTTTTTGGCAGCAGGAACAACCTGTACAGAACAATTAAAACAATATAAGAAGATATTGCAATGGTTAACCTTGATAAACATTGATTTTGAGTTAATCTTGATTTTATCCTCCCACCACTGATCAGATGCTGCAATGGTTCTCTTTTCCTGGTCCCATCCCAAACCGGTCTCTCCATGTTTTAGTTTTTTCCACAACTTCCAGTCTTTTTTGAGATGGTCCAACTTATTCTTCATTTGCATTCGATCATAGGATTTTCCAATTCGTTGTTTAAAAGATCCGATCAAATTTTTCCAACCATCCTTGCTAAAGTGGGTGGTAGGCCGATTGCCCAACCCGATTTCTATAATGCAAAGATCACAGAAGATCAAAACTTCATTTGACTCCCAAATTGCTGAGCTTCCTCCAACCTTTGGATTTCCCATGAATTAAACTGAATTGGATATCAAAATTGAGAATATCAAAATTGATTAAACTGGAAGCTGTCTAATGCCAAAATAACAGGAACTGGATGATATCAAAATTGATTGTGATAGGCATCAGAATGCCAAAATAAATATTCATAAAGCTGAATCAAATAATTAGGATAAGAAAAACAAGTGCAACATTTCAAAAGCCACAGAAAATAAACCATAAATTACAAGCATGAACTGGAGGATTTTCTTTCCTGGCACTTGGAGCTAAAAAAATTCAGTTCAACATTTCAAAAGATGTTCTTTCCTGGCACTTTGAGGAGTGTAACAATAATTCATGTTTTGGAAAATAACTTATGTGAATCTCTCACTTTCATAGCACCACCTGCAGATGTGATTCTGAAGAAGAGGAAAACCACAATTTTTTGCCCCCTTCTCTGCCAAAATTCAGATTGCTACTTTGCCGTAGATTTTTCATATTACACCTAAACTAACTTCAGATCTGGATCATGGGATCTCAACTATAGCACCACAAAATCCACAGAAAATAAGAGAAAAACAGCCTGCGATCAAATGAAAAAGACAACAACTCTCGTCGGCAACAACAATCGCGCCGATCGGGACGACCGGACGAGGAAGAAGAACAGGGTCGAAGTCGTCAACTCACCAGACAACAAGACAACAAGACAACAAGACAACAACTCTACTCGAAGTCGTCAAATCTCCCTTGGACGGTGTTGCCCTTCTCAGATCCTAGGGTTTTGTTGAACCTCTAACTTGCGCGCCGATCGGGAAGAGGAAGAAGAACAACCTGCGATCGGGACAGTGCTGCCCTTCTCAGATCCAGGGTCGCTTCATGTTTCGTCCTCACCGCTTGCGATCGGGACGAGGGAAGAAGAACAAGGTCGGTCTCGCTGACGCCTGCGATCGGGAAGAGAAAAAAAAAACGAACAGAAGAGCTATCACGCGAGAGTGATTTCACGGGAGCGATTTCACGGGAGCGATTTCACGGGAGTGAAAGCGGGAGGCTGGGAGCTTCTCAAAATACCTAAAAACGCAGATTTTAAAAAAGCGCTCTTACCAAAACGCGGTTAAACAAACACCCTATTAACAACTCTGGCGGATGAAAAATAGCTTGTCCTTCCGCCAGAACTGTCCCAAACAGACCCTGAGGCACACTAGAATATGATTAGTCCTACACACTATACACGAAATATATGTTGGAGCAGACATATTTTGCGGTTTATGTACTTAAACTTTTGTGTTGAATATGAGTTTATGTACTCTTATATCTCATACAACTTTGATTCCCCTCTTAGTCGGACGAAACAAAAGTTTGTTGTATTGTTTAAGCTAATTTAACATTGAGCGTTGAGCAACCTTAGACTTAGGCTCCGTTTGGCGCAGCTTTTTTGCTCCGGTGAGTTTGGACAAAAACGCCACCATCATAGAATGTATGTTTGGCATGACAACGGTTATGACCGTCATCAAGAAAATAAAACTATTTTTGAACATAAAAGTGGATGAAGTTCCTTAGGTGAGGTCGGGCGTTCACGAACACCACCGCCATGCCAAATGGAGCCTTAGACTCTGTTTGGCGGAGCGGCTGCGGATCAGGGAGAGATTCCTGATCCGCAGCCGTGGATTTGCTCCCGTTTGGCGGAGCGGAAGCATGCGGCAGTTTTCAGCGCCTCCGCTGAATCAGCGGAAAAAAGCAGCTCCTCCAACCGCGGCTACGCCTCCACGGTTGCGGATCACTTCTCCAAGCGCCGCTCCTCCAATCCTCCGCTCCTCCAACCTCCGCGCCAAACAGACCCTTAATCTTTACTATTTAATAAGAGAAGTAATTTTGGTGTAATGGGAACATTTAACACCCCCCCATAGCGCTAATATATTACACTTTTGTGTAACACTGAAATAAATTGAAGCACGGTATAATAAACTAATTTAAATAAAAAAACATAAAATTGAGTAAAAAAAATCTATAAACAGATAAGAGAAAAGGAAAACACAGTAAAACTATAAAAAGTAAAAAGAGTTCGAAAAATATAAAGAGGAAGAGAAAAATACAGCAAAATGTATATAAGATTACATGAAAAAATTCATGTAGGAGGAAACTATCCGTGAGGTACTCTCACTGGTGTACACTACGCATGAAGAACACTTAAAAGACAACTAAAGCACTCCACTGCCTGCCAGATACTGTGCACAGAGACGCGTGTACATTTCGCTAGTTCAACCAGAGTAGAAGTTATGGTACCTCATGTTTTATTTGAATTAACCTTATGAATCAAACTTTTTTTTTTCATTCTATCAGAAGCAACAGGAGGTCTCGTTAGGGCTATTGTGCTGCTTAATTGTGCTGGTGGAATGAATAACAAAGCAATCGTTGATGACTGGAGGATACGGCTTATATTGCCTTTGCTCTGGCTATTTGACTTCTTGCTAAATCAAAGGATAATTGCTTCAGCTATATTTGAAAATGTTAAAAAAAGGTATTCTTCTGCATTCACACGCCAGTATGTAGCAATATCTAATTTCCCTTACAATTCTGAGCTGTGTCAGGGAAAACCTGTATAATATTCTGCGTTCAGTTTACGGAAACAAGGAATCTGTTGACGAAGATTTGATCGAGGTACTCTTATTTTATGCTTCTAAACTTGAAATCCTTGATATACTCGTACTTTAGACTCCTAAAATGAGATAAGGGACCATCTGCTTATACGTGGAGGGGATCAAGATTTATGTTAATTGTATAAGGATGCACTAGTTTCCCGATGTGGGACTAATATCTCAGCAAGTCCCCTCAATTGTAGGTTTACGTGACATTAATTTGCTCGAGTGACGTTGCAGGTTTAAACCTGAAACTTGTTGTAATGCAAGTGCCTGCAGATTAGTCCCACATCGGAGACGGAGGGAAGTTCTTAAGCTGCATGTAGTGGATTGCGGTGCACTATATGAGGCGCCTTTTGAGTGCAAAACCATGAGATCCGCTGAGCCCGGAGCGGACGGTTCTGTACAATGTAGCAGGGCGTTACACATGTGAGGTATCACAGTTGGATCAAATGGATAATCAATGCCAAACACGTCTTTAAAAAGCTCAGCCCAAAGCACCCAAAAAGTACACACTGCCGAACGTCCCAAAGCAAAGACAAACAATAAAACCAACTTGCTTAAGAGACTATGAAAAATGTAATTAGACCATTAATTAAATAACCAACGGCTATATTAAGATCTTGAAGGATGGATCAGATATGAAAATATCAGTCCTTAATTTTTTCTCAGCCTCTTTCTCTCTCTTACCATGGCCTTCTCCTCTATAGGCCCTTCACTCTAATTTCCCAACAAGTGACTTGAGAGCAGGTTCTGGGGAATAATCTACTCTGATACCATGTTATAGTGAAAAAAAAATAGAATCATTCCCTCAATATACATATATAGGGAGCCCCCTTCTTAGGGCATAATTAAAATACTTGTACTCAATAATTTTATTAGTGGCCTTGTCTTCATCCAGATATTTTAGGGTTTTAGGGTTAAGATGCATTTATTCTGCTTAGGGCTCCATTTTGCGCGGGGTTTTTGCTCGGGTGAGTTTGGAAAAAAACGCCACCGTCATAGAATGCATGTTTGGCATGACAACGATTATGACCGCCACCAAGAAAAGAAACTAGTTTCGAACATAAAAGTGGATGAAGTTTCTTAGGTGAGGTCGGGCGTTCACGAACGACGGTTCATAACCACGGCCGGCGTTCACGACCGCCACCGTTACGCCAAACAGAGCCTAGATGTGAAATGCTCATATTGTAGCTATATGCTTCGTTTGGCGCGGTGGTGTTGGTCGTGAACGCAGTGGTCATGAACCGTTGTTTGTGAACGCCCGACCTCACCTAAAAAAATTCATGCATTTTATGCTCAAACATAGTTTATTTTCTTGGTAGCGTTCATAAGTCATAACCTTTGTCTTGCCAAACATACAATCTATGATAATGGCTTTTTTGACCCAACTAACCGGAGCAAATAAGTCGCGCCAAACGAACCCATATTCCTCTGCTTTTTCACATAATTTTTTAGCTAGGAGTTTAAATTCTTCTTCATCATAAAGTGATCACAGTGATATGTTCTCTTTTTTTTTGTTGCTTTTGTTCTATTTTATTTCCTTCTAGAAATCATGAAAACGATTAACATGATCATATTGATGAAATTTTTTTTTGGCCGCGCATCCCTCGAAAACCAGAATAACATATAAGCACATTAGAAGAGACAATGCGAGACTGTTCGATCCATATTTAAAATTTCTTGCACACAAATTTAATTTCATCTATTATTTCTGAAAAATGCAGATCGTTAGGAGGCCGGCGGATGATGCGGGGGCTCTCGATGCATTTGTCTCGATCGTGTCGGGGCCACCGGGGCCGAATCCTATGTCCCTGATGCCCAAAGTGACTGCTCCTGTGCTACTCCTGTGGGGTGATCAGGATCCCTTCACCCCCATTGATGGGCCAGTTGGGAAATATTTCTCCTCTCTTCCTTTGCAGCTCTCTAATGTTAGTCTGTATATGCTGGAAGGAGTTGGCCACTGCCCTCATGATGACAGGCCAGATTTGGTTCATGAAAAGCTGCTTCCATGGTTAGCTTCCCTTCCTTCCATTTGAGTTTCTTCTATATTTTTTTTTTTAACTTATCATATGATAATGTGTCATCATGTACATATATCTATATCTATATTTGTATTAAGGGCAGTTTTTGTATTATGAAATTACAAAAACCTCTCTTCTGAGTTTAGGGTGGGGCGTGCTCGATTAAACTGTGTGTGTGTGTGTATATTTAGAGCAATGTTACATGCACACTAAGCCTCAGTTTGTTTCGGCTTTTTTCTCTATTGGTGGTGAGCGAAAACGCCAGAGCTGAAAATTAAAACTTGTTTGGTAAAACTACTCTCCATTCTCAACGCTCCAAAACGTCATTTTTGGTCTTCAACGACAAAAGCTGCCCCATCCCTCCATTCCCAACGCCAAAACGCTATCGCCAAAACAAACGGAGCCTAAGTTTGGCTATGTGCACACCAAGAAATTTTATTTAGAGCAAAAATTTATATGGGCACACAAACAATTCTCTTCATCGAAAAGATTTGGGTGTCTGAATCGCTCTACTCTTCTTCTTCTTCTCGGAGTTAATCTCAACGTAAACTGGTATCTCCCCCATCTCTTCGTTGATGTTCATGCTCGAATTGCAGTGCTCCTGCTCTACGAAAACGGAAACCCCAACACGCGTGAGAGAACTGATTCGGGATCGGGGTCGGAGGAGAAACAGGTCGGGGGAGCATTTGTTTTCTTTTGGTTTTTTGGAAGAAAATGATTAAAATAGTTTATTTTATTGTGTGCACGTAGTCAAATTTGGCTTGCATGTAATATTGCTCTATATTTACTACTTCAAAATGAAGTTCTTTTGAATATTCTTCACCTTTTTCACAACTCATTTTCCATCAATATTTATGAGCAGTGTAGCTGTCCCTAAACCTAGGCTAAATTAGGGTTTAGTCAAAATTTGAATTTTCATATTTGATGGTAGCAACAGCCGTCCAGATATTTACGGCAATCTCTATCTGACAATTCCCATGCTAATTCATGTCAATCTCAAAGTAGCTACTCTAATAAGATAACATCTTGATCTATTAAGTCGAACATCTCATGATCGTCGTCCGGATCCTTCAAGAATATATATTGAGGCTCCCTTTGGCACAATTTTTTTTTTTGCTTCGGTGAGTTTGGACAAAAAAGAACCACCATCATAGAATGCCTGTTTGGCATGACAACTGCTATCACCGCCGTCAAGAAAAGAAAATTAGTTTTGAACATGTAAGTGGATGAAGTTCCTAAAGGTGAGGTCGGGCATTCACGAACGAACAATGGTTCATAACCACGGCACCCGTCCCGGACTCACAATTGCTTTGGCTATAATATATATATATATATACGAGTCGAACGGCACGGCCGGCCGGCCGTTGCACCCGTCGCGACAGTACTATTGATGCAACAGTACGGCTCGGTATAACCGATATTTTTTAATTTAAAAAGAAAATTGTTTTTAAAAAACGGGACCCTTTGGCCCGCGGGTTGGTTCGGGTCGGGCTCAAGCGGGCGAGCCAGGGTCGGGCTCAACCGCGCACAATAGCTCAATACTTAGCAGGGGACTCCGCTATATGAAGAGCGGAATCCCCTGCTGAGGAGCGATGTGGGACTAATCTCCCACATCGCGCCGCGCGTGGTGACGCGTGGCGATGTGGGAGATTAGTCCCACATCGCCAAGCATGGCTGGACTCCGCTCTTAATATAGCGGAGCCCGCTGTTAAAACATGAGTTGTTTCACGCGGCGGAGCCCCACCCCGTCTCACCCGCGCGAGCCTTTTCCGGTCAGCCCGTGCTTGGACCCGATGTAGACCCTCCCCCCCCTCCCGCGGACCGGTGTTTTCTCTCACCCGAACCCGACCCCACTCACCTATTTTTCAGCCCTTTAGGGGTAAAACCGGAACTTCATAGGTTTAAGGCCTGCCCTCTCCTAGGTTTAGGAGGCCTATGAAAAATAATGGGCGATCCTGATTCGCTGTTGTGATCGACGGTCCAGATCAGATGTCTGGTACTCATTCAACGGCTAATATTGAAAGCTTGGCTGTTTATTGGCTTCAATATGGTCCTTTAAGTTTTCCTATATATATAGTAGAGATATAACGATTATTATTTTTTTCATTTATGTTGCAACCATAGAAAATGACAAATTTCATGGCAGTCATGCACAACATTGTGAATAAAGTTTGTGTGCACATTATATGACAGTAAAAATATACAATAAGCATATACTGCATTCCACGCAATGCACAATTTGAGGGCGAAAATACCTTCAGCCGCCATAGTCTCCTCTCATTTAAAAATAATAATTTTAATTTAAATGATATAATGTTTTGGATGTTATATATATATATATACCTATGCACTGTCAATTGATTGAGCGTCCTAGAACGGGTGAGTTTAAGCGGAGGTACTGTCAATGCGGAGAGCATCGAGCACGGGCGTAGCCCGTGCGAAGATGCTCATGTGTGTGTATATATATATACACCCACACACGAGTGCCCGACACGGGGCTCCGCCCCTACGGCGAAGTGCGACAGTACCCGATCGGCGACCTTCGGACGCATCCCCGTCGTGATGCTGTCAGTTGACCTTCGGCCACATCCAGGCGGGCTTCGCCCACCTCAGCACGGGCGAAGCCCGTGCTCGATGCGTCTGCAAGTTGTGATCGCAACATATATATATGAGTACTCGAAATGACCGTACAAAAATATACATCAATATTACAATATTTATTTTGTAAAAAAAATACGTGCACACTTAAAAATATTTTTTCCTCTCTTTTCCTCTCTCTCCCCCTATTTCTCTCTCTCCCACTCTCTCTCTCTCTCTCTCTCTCTCTCTCTCTCTCTCTCTCTCTCTCTCTCTCTCTCCTGTGAAATTTATTTTATTTTTTTATATTAAAAGTTTTCAGATAAAACATGTGAAAGATCCAACGGTGGAAAATGAAAGCACGGTAAGAGCACGAAGAATGCTATATTTTTTTCATAATATATGTTAAGTCATTGGACTAAAAGAATGAAGCTATATTTGACAATTTTGAATGTTGCACCAAAGGCAACTTCTTGTATATAGTAGTTAAAGATTTAGTACATATTAAAATTAAGAAACTAATTTTAAAGCAATCCCCAATAAGTTTTTAACTAGAAAAAGGCAGCCAATGCACAAAGCATCCACGTGCTAAGTCTCATTTCTACAGGGTGCGAAATTTATTTTATATGCTAAGATGTATATTTTTTTATATAAAAATCATAATATCAATTCATATTTTTTTTACGATCATTTTAAGATTTCATATGCATATATTTTGGATAAAGATTGTAAAAATATTACTGTAAGAAAGATGTTTTTGTTATGGTTAAATACAATTGTATTTTTACCTGCAAAAAAGGTCTGAAAACATATTTTTTTTGGAACTGTATTTTCGATACGTCTGTACTTAACTAAGAAAATACAATCCCGCGCCTAGAGCATAGAACGCTACACGTATAAAAGTATTTCTCCCCTTGACAAGGGTGAAATATAGGTAAATTTTACCCTGCATTTTCTTATGTGAGGTCGGGCGCTCACTAACGGCAGTTCATAACCACTCCATTCACGACTGCCACCACCGTGCCAAATGGGCCCTCCGCGGAGCCATCATGACTATTAACACTCCCTTGAAACTTTCTCGATCGCGACAGAAACAACCAAAACTCGTGGAAGTCGCAAACCGCAGAACATACAAGTCGTCGAGCCCTTGGTTCTGAGACTAGTTAGAAAGCAACAATCAAGGGTGGAGCAAAATTGAACTAGACACACCAACGAACAATAAATCTAATGATATCCCTACACAAACATATAGCTCACATATCTAGGGTTCAAGCGGTTACGATAGCATGAACCGCGTAACCGCTTGACCGGTGAAAATAAACCCCTCCAAACAGAGTCCTAATGTGGGACTAAACTATATGTTCTCACATGCCTCAACATTTAATTTATTCTAATTAGAAGATTCACCCTACAAAATATGCCTAACTAAAATAAATGCACATCATTAAGATTTCTGCATTAATATTTTATTAAAATAATCACATAATATCTTTGAAATGTTAAATAATAAGAGCAAAAAACATGAATTACAGCAATTTAAATATCTAAAAAAATACTATAATTAATCTTTTTTTTAACATTAATCGCAAGATAAGCAGGTCTAAAATGCAAAAAAATCTCAAAAATAAAATAAAATGAAGAATGAGAAATGTAGATCAGCATTCATTACTGACTGGAAGCTGGATCATAATAGAGCCTGAACGTCGATCTCAACAAAAGAACATGGATCTGGAATTCCAAATTTCTCCAGAACCTGAAAATAAAAAATTCCAATAAAATAAAACACACTTAAATAAATAATAAAATTTAAATTGGAATGACTATGAAAGAAGAAATCATTGGAACTGGGGATGGCATAGAGTCTATCCCGGCGGCCGTGTCGGCGGGCAGTCTCACCACAGGCGCAAAATTAATTTCTCTCAAAACGGCCCCCACTCCGAAGTTTCACTATTATGGGTGGAGCGAACACAGTTCTAGATCCGCACCACAAACTCGATACTTTTTCAACAAAGTAGTTGGTTTTAAAGACAGAAGAGAATTTTCTGTACGTGCAGCGTTTGATGGGATGGTGCGAGACAGTGTTTTTAGTTGAAATTACGACTGTAACTGTATTCATAGTTATATTTACAGTCGTAAAAACATATGTAATTTATAACTGTATCTCAAACCCAGTCCCACCCCAATGTCACTCGGTGATTGGAGCGAAAACATAGTTCCGATTCCGCTCCGCAAACTCGATAATTTCTCAACAAGGTAGTCACTTTGAAAACAAAATGACAAGGATATCATTTTTATAAAGCGCGGGAACGTGCGATTTAATACCCATGAGGAGGTAATTTAGTCATTGTAGTATTAAGCTATGAAAAATAGGACCTTTTGGTGGCTATAATAATAGATAAAATTAAAGGAATAATTTTTTCTCCCTCTTTAGCCACAAAGCCTCACTCCTCCCTTGTCTACTATGTTCTATGTTTTTCGACCAAATTCATCTCCATACTAAAGTTTCGCACTCTTGATCTCAATATTCGCTCTATTCCCTTGCATAAGAAAACTAGTAGTGTTACATTCAAAATCAAATCCTCGGGATTTAAGCAAATCAAAGAAGGCTTTTAAACACAAAAAAACAAAAAAAAATTGAGAAATCTATATACTAAATACTCCACTGCTAAGAAAAGTAGAGACAATATTGCATCTACTAACTCGAAAAAGTGAAGTTATACCTCTGGATGAACGACACCAAAGCAGCCGATCCGCTTGTCATTGTAGACGATGTAACATTGGCGATTTGGGAAAAATTCGGGTTCCTTTCAAAAAGAAGAAATTGTCAAATAGAAATTTCATCAGTGGTTTAAGAACTGCATACTCTGAACCTTACATTTGAAGGCCTTATGAAGTCGGCATTAGCAGGTTCATGAGGTTTTCGTACAACTTGCATAATTCTCGTCGCTAAACCCAAAATTTCCTGCACAGAAAACACAAACGAAGTATTACATTAGATTTTTTTTTAAGGGAATTAAAAAGAGTCTAAATTACAAGAATCATATCAAGAGATAAGAATGAATGTTCATTAAAGCACGTGATGATATGATTCCATTAATAAACAATTAAACAACTACCTCAAAGTGGTACCTGAAGCTCTCAGCTTCGTCTGGAGGTTTTAAAAATAAAAAAACACTATTAAAATGTAGCAAATTAAAGCACCTTATGGGCCCAATCTAGAATGGATAAGATGATCTAGGCTCCGTGTGGCACGGCGGTAGCATTCGTGAACGCGGTAGTTATGAACCGTCGTTCGTGAGCGCCCGACCTCGCCTAATGAACTTCATTCACTTTTATGTTCAAAACTAGCTTTATTTTCTTGATGGCGGTCACAACCGTTGTCATGCCAAACATACATTCTACGACGGTGGTGTTTTTTTTTCAAACTCACCGGAGCAAAAACGCCGCGCCAAACGGTGGCGTTTTTGTCCATTACCTCCTCTCAAATCCCTACAGCCACCCTCACGATCTCTCCCTGCTCTCGGCAAGATCCCCACCATAGCAGCCCGCCTTCAAAGATTCCTCAGCAACCCACCTTCAAAGAGTCCTCAGCAGCCCGCCTCCAAAGATCCCTTAGCAGTGCTACCACCACGAAACCCCTCTCCCATGCAGCCCGCCTACAGGAACTTTTCCCCCACTAAGGCTCCATTTGGCATGGCGGTGGCGGTCGTAAACGCAGTGGTTATGAACCGTCATTCATGAACGTCCGACCTCACCTCCGGAACTTCATCCACTTTTATGCTCAAAACTAGTGTTCTTTTCTTGGTGGCGGTCATAACCATTGTCGTGCCAAACATACATTTTATGAAGGCGGCGTTTTTGTCCAAACTGACCGAATCAAAAAAGCCGCACCAAACGGAGCCTAAAAATTTCTCTACCCACAGCAGAGCGACTACAAAAAAGCCTCCAAAAAATCTCTTACACCCTGATCCCTCCACCGAACCATAAAAAAAATCTACCACGCAGCCCCATCCAGCCACCTCCCTAAACCAATTTTGCATCCAGCAACAACCTTTCCCTCACAGGCCGCTGCATACAACCTTTTCCACCTACCGGTTACCTACATCCCGCCCAATCCAGTCCAATGGCCCCAAAATTAGCCCTCCCCACCTACAGTACCCTGATTCAAGCCACAGTACAACACTCCTTCCTTCGAACAGACACCAACCACCCGCAAGCCACCGGATCTCCAATGCCCGACACCCCCTTACTCTGTGAGTATTTTATTATTGTATGGAACATTTTCTTCAGTATTAATATATGGTTATGTGATTTCGTGCTTGATTGGATCTCCTATTTAGTAGTCATTTGCCCTAGATATTTTGTGATTTGCAAGAATTATTCGCCGCGCATTCTCTCTTTGGCCCTCAACGCGGAGGAAAGACAACCCTAGTTTGCTTAAAGAAATAATTTTGTCTTGCTAAAAATATCGGTGCCCAATTTAATTATTTATTACTGTGTAATGATTTCTCCGTCGGTCATTGCATGCACATTCATATTATCGTCCCCGCACTCCACCTAGGGTTGCATATTAGTCACACACTCTCGTAGCCTACCCTACACTAGTCGGTATTTTATTCATCGGATTGCGTGCTTGCTTTCACATCATTCTAGGGTTGGTAATTATGTTTATTGCATTCATTGCATGATTACTCGCATTGCGTGTAGGGTTAGGGCTTCGCTTGTCCGTTACCTATAGTTTCGTCCTGCATTAAAATGATAAAAAATAGACAGGTCATTTGAGACAATGAAGATTAGATAATGCACTAGCTAATATGACAATGCACCCGTTAGAGAAGTAAATAGAGATGGTGTTGAAGGATTGAGTAGAAGAAATATAGGAGAAAGATAGGAACAAGATAGACACAGTTGTTAATTTATTTATTTTTACATAAGCTAAATAGCACCTTGAGTAACAATTAACAAGAACAATTTAAAATTGAGGACTCATAAGGTCAAACCCAAGCAGTTGGGATAAGGTTTTTGATGATGATTATGATGATATAGGCTCCGTTTGGGAGGACTTATTTTCACCGGTCAAGCGGTTACGACCGCATGAATCGGACCTTAATTAAGGTCCAGTTCATGCGGTCGTAACCACTTGACCGGTGAAAATAAGTCCCCCCAAACAAAGCCATAATTAGATCCTTTATTCATCACCCATGCGGAAAATGAATGCCAAACATTTTCATGCATATACTTATTCTTTTGTTAATTTGTTTTACTCGTGATACTATGGATAAACCATTAGATTTCTGTATGGAGGTGAGCATATCCTTGCGACCATAATAATTTCCAATATAACCAAGCATGACACAAGAAGGCATCTCCAATTGATCCCAAAGAGCAGAACCGAGGCCGAATTTGCACAGGAAAATGATATCATTGATAAAGAAAAAACTCGGGATGGCATAAATAATGAAAAAATATCTGGTATGACTCTCTGACAGCAAAAGCCATAATATCAAACTTAGAAAAGCCTCCAAATGGATGAACCAATTGACCATAAGATATGCCAGCTCACCTCTTGTCACTGCCCTTCCAACCAAGGGGTAGCAGTTGGAAAACACCCGCTTGGTGTGCCCCGCATCAAGAACCAGATTAAGAGCTTATGATCGTCCTGACCTATGTCCTCATAAATGCAGCCAGATGTTCCTGAGTGTTCTGGCTAGCCACCATTGCAACTCCAAGATGTAAGACACAATTTTCGTTTACACACTACATTGATGTATCAAGTTCTCCACTATATGGCAATTAACCTCATGTAACCTCGTATACGCTAGTCTCCATGTGGGCGTCTGCAACATAACCTATGCTACAACGGTTGTGTATCATCTCCCCAACGAGCACAATGTTTTTTTTCTACAAGGGCATAGTTCTATAGAATTCCTCATCAGCTGTGTGCTCCTCAATCAAAACAACAACAACAACTATAATGCGTGGTTTAACATGACAATGTCAACTTCGTCCGAATAAATGACCTATGTCGCAATGTTTACGTATCCTCTTACCAACAAGCACAAGGGTATCTTATTTCTACGAGAACAAAGTCAGAGAGTCCTCATCCAGGTTGTCGTTCCTCATAGTCAAAAATGTCATTTCATAACAACAACAATAACGGGTGGTTTAATGCAGTGGTGTGAACTTTGTCCGAATATGAGGAAATAATGATGCTTAAGACCTGTGTCACAACTATAATCCTTGAGGCATACACCATAGCCGTAAAACAAGACTGGCACCATTCTCATCTCATGCGAGACTTGTGCCATAACCATCTCCAATAAGACTTGCAATAAAATCAACTCTCGGGAGGCCTGCATTGTTCGCATCTCCCACAGAAAAGAACACAAAATATGCTTACACAAATAAGAAAATAAAAGTACAATAAATTCTGAATGACCATCGTTGCTGCTTCAGTGCATAATGATCGTAATCATAACAATTCTTATCTTAGAGAAACATTTTTCCTTAAAAGAGAGATGGGAGCTAACATACCTCAAATCCTGAAGTTACATTGCAATACAAAGCAGCTAGCCTGCGATTGTTCAATGCACCAACATCGCACGTCCCATCAAGCACAACAATGTCTCCGGCTTCAAATATCTACACCAGTAAATAGAACAAGACTCTATGTTATATACTGCAAATGCGTAATATTCAAGAGAAAACTATTAACTTTCACGTTCATATAACAGAGTAGTAGGATTCCAAAACAGTGATGTATATTTTCCCATCAAATTTATTGATTACATTCACTTTCTCAACATAAATTCCAACATAGGCAATCATATGCAACTTTACTTCAAAACTAATAAACTATCCTGAATTGTTCAATCCTTCCATAAATAAAAAGAGTTGCCTTAGAATACAAACAATAAATTAGAACACAAACAATAAGAATGTGCTGTTGAAATGTCTAAAACATGGATGAATCGCTAAATGACACTCAGAGCAACATAAATGATGCATACCAATGTTTGTGAAGGAAGATAGGAAATTAATAACTTTATGATAACATGAATAAGATGTATAGAAAATTGTTGATTAAAAGTAGCAACCACAACTGTCAAAAGATAAATACAGCACATTCAATATTTTCTGTACGACAAGATACAATGTATACCTTATTCAAAGAAAATGTTATACTGCATTCAAAAGTTCATAAGCAGATGCGATTTTAAATGGTGGGATCACTATCTTGGAAATATAACACTAAAAACAGGTGTTTGTAACTGCATTTAATAAGTGAAATAGTAGATAACTTACGAAAATAGATATTAAGTGCCAACAACAAGGGAAAGTAGAAAAGACAGAATTACAATAAGCTTGAGTAATTATATAATTAGTGTTGAAACTAATTGGGAGAAAAAAGAAGGAATGACTGCATTCATCCTCATAGGGCATAATATAGGAGAATACATAAACACCAAACACTAGACAAGCGGTGTGGGACTAAACGCACGCATATAATAAAATACATGAAATAGAGAAGTTTCTCCAACACTCCCCCTCAAGTTGGGCATGTAATGTCTGTCATGCCCAACTTGCCTAATATCTTGTCAAAGGAGCACTGACTCAAGCCCTTAGTAAGCACATCTGCGAGCTGCTGATTTGATGGAACAAAGGGAGTACTTGCAATCCCCCTAACTATGTTCTCCTTAATAAAGTGTCTGTCAATCTGCGCGTGTTTAGTACGATCATGTTGTACCGGATTATGGGCAATACTAATAGCAGCTTTATTATCACAATAGATCTTGATTGGACCAGCACATTCCATTCCCAGGTCCTTCATAATAATCTGAATCCACAACCCTTCACATATCCCCTGTGCCATTGCGCGGAACTCGGCCTCAACACTGGATCTAGCGACTACGTGTTGCTTCTTGCTTCTCCAGGTCACCAAATTACCCCCAACAAGAGAGCAATATCCTGACGTAGATCTTCGATCATCAATAGAACCTGCCCAGTCTGCATCAGTATAGACTTCTACTGTTAACACCTCGTTGGGGGAGAACAGAATGCCCTTGCCAGGAGAGGATTTGAGATACCTCAGAACTCTGTATGCAGTCTCGAGATGATGTGATCTTGGTGAGTGCATGTTGGTGAGTGCATGTACTGGCTAAGGACACTCACAACATACGAGATGTCCGGACGAGTATGAGAGAGATAGATAAGTTTCCCCACTAATCGTTGGAAACCCGGTATGTCATCCACCACTTCTCCACCATCTCTACCAAGCTTGTGATTGGCCTCAATCGGGGTGCCAGCGGGTCTACATCCAGTCATTCCAGTCGTCTCAAGTAAATCTAGGATGTACTTTCTCTGCGATATAAAGATCCTATGTCTGGATCTGGCCACCTCTATGCCAAGAAAGTACTTGAGTGGTCCAAGGTCCTTCACTTCAAATTCCTTAGCCAACCTAGACTTTAAGTGTTCAATCTCTTATGTGTCATCGCCAGTTATCACTATGTCATCAACATAGACATAAGAGCAGTCAACTTTCCATCCCTGTGTTTCACAAACAAGGTGAGATCGGCATTGCTCTGTTTATATTCGAATGACATCATTGCCCGGTGAAATATCCCAAACCAAGCACGTGGAGATTGCTTCAAGCCATACAGGGCTTTCTTCAACTTGCAAATTTTTCCTACTCACCTGTTGAAACCTGCAACAGGCCTCTTGAGTTCGGACCCACTGGGGGTGCAGCCGATGCTTACTTCTCCCTCACTAGACTCTCTTGACGGTGGATGTGAGAATAAGAAAAGACCCAAGGCTGAAGCGAGGAGGTCCCGCCACACACCCGGAAGATCTTAGAGAGCTTCCCCTCCCAAACCAGAGCTCAACCGGGCACCTTGGAGGGCACTAGCAGCCGACCAAAAACTAGCCTGGAGGAGAGGATTCTCTAAAATCGGATCTCCTCCAAGGTGCCCTTAAGGGTCTATTTATAGTTTTTCCTAGGCTGGTCTGCAAATAACACGAATCCGCCTTTTAGTTTTACTAGCCGCACCCCAAATTGGTCTGCTAATAGCCTAACTCCGCTGTTCCGAAGGGCTATTTGCAGCCCACAAGGGGCATTATGGTCACTTCCCCCTCAAAGCCTTTGGGGCGAGTGGTCCGTGAGGGCACCACTCGCCGATCTCCCGCTCAGCTGGGCGAGTGCCCATGCTATTGGGCGAGTGGTCCGTGAGGGCACCACTCGCCGAACTTCTTCCCGCCTGCAGCGTACCCCCACTAATCCGGGGGTCTCTCCACCTTCCTTAGCCTGGGCGAATGATCCGGCTGACCCAGGTCTCGCCAGTTGGCTTGAGGGACCCACTCGGCGAATACGGGTTGTACACAATCCCCGCTCTTTGCGAGCGGTTCCTACGCTCTGAAAGAACAGTCCAACCCTGTATTCGGTGAGTGCTTGCTGACTGGACCCATAGGACTCTGTGGGTCCCACCGTCATCCTATATATACCTCCTCATGTCAGACCTTTTTGAACCATTTTTATATCTCGGCCCGGAGTTTTCTCTCCCTGGACCTTTCGCCACTTCCAATGTCTTTCCACAAGCCTTCCACGAGACCCCTCTCGCAAGAAATGATCGAACGCCTGGCTGCGGCCCAGACTGCAACCGCCCCCAAAACTGCCAGATTTGCTCCCTGGCTTAAATCCAAGCGAGACTCGAGCGCCCCATATGTCTCGCGGCGAGCCAAAGCGATTCGGATGAATCGCCAAAAAGGCGAGACCGCCTCGGACTCTCCGACGAATACTCCTCCAGACCCCGGGACTCAGGTATGAAGATTCCTCCTGCCTTTCTTTTTAGTTTCTGCCTCCTTATTCGGCAATCGCTCCGACCATTCGCAGGGGATTTCGGTGCCTGAGGACGGCCACGGGGCCGTTTTGAACAGTGTCGTGGTGCCACCTCTCGCGGACGAGGCACCTCCTCCAGATCTGGACCTTGCTCCTCCACCCCCTCCGGGCGAGACCATACTTCAATCCAGTAAGTTGTGAACCCTCTCGATTTTCCTTTCATGTTGCTTGTTACTGACCATTACCTCAACCCTGACGTCCCGCTGCGGGACTCCATTCCTCAAAGTTCCCCTGCCCAGCAGAACCCCTCTGTTACCGCGAATGAACCGAGGGTCTCCCCTGAGCGGGAACTGGGTCAGCACCTCCGTGCTGATGACCGTACGAATGCTCCGGCTCCTCCTCCGCTTTACCGCCCCGGGAAGGGGAAGGTTCTACCACCTTCCGCAGGCTTGTCTGGGGTCCTCCCCCCTTCGTCTCGCCCTTCAGGTCATAGGGAACCCTTCCCTGGTCAGTTTACTCTCCTGCCCCTATCGTACTCGCTTATTTTACCGCAACTGACCTAGTTGTGATTTCGCAGGCTATCGGGAAGCCTCCCCCCTTGATCCGCCGCGGCCTCCTGGGTTTTGCGTGCCTCTCGCGCAAGCTGCCGCGGATGCCTGCCGGGAGGGGCCTTCCTCCTCCAAGCCCAGCAGTCGAAAGAGAAAACCCGCGGTGACTCCTTCCTCTCCCCCCAGCAAGTCGCGATGCCCTCCTTCCATCAAAGGGAAAGGGGTTGTGGGCGAGACCTCTGGAGCGAAAGCTCCAACCCAAACCCTAGGGACGGAGGTCCCGGCCCAAACCCTGGGGACCGAAGTGCCGGCCCCAACCTTGGGGTCGGGTGTGCCAGATGGGATGGTGGTTCAGGCGAGATCGTCGCTGCCGCCGCCTCCGCTGCCCAGGGACCACCGCAACTTCCCGAACGGCGAGAGGTACGTGGATCCCTCAGGGGCTCCCCTGGTCAAGTGGGACAGAAACACGAACAGGGTCTCGCTCTCTACCCTCCATCCAACCTGGATAGAGAGCGACGTCGCCAGCGGCGAGGCGTACGCCATTGCATATGCCCTCTATGGCCGTGAGGATGCCGAGGTCTTCGATGCCGAGAAGACGCAAGTTCTCGCCCACGAGGCCGCTCGAGCCATGCTGCGGGCCCTGGAGCTCTCGCACATGTCTTCTCGCCGGAGCATCAACTTGGCACGGAATCTGGCCGGGGTCGAGGAGGCCAGGGCTCTCATCTCTAGGGAGGCGACTGAGCTCAGAGTGAAGCTGGAAGCCGCGGAAGCGCTTCTCGCCCGACGCCCGGTTGCAGAGGTATACTTTCTCTCACCCCTGCGGATGACCATTGCTGATTGCCGCACATTTATCTCAGGTTTTATTTCATTTCTTCAGGATGCTACAAGCGCCGGGATGCTTCGCGCGCAGGTGATCGACCTTGAAGAGGAAGTCCGCCTGGCCAGAGCCGAAGTCCAACGGTTGCGAGAGGCCGGCGCGTCGGCACTCGACCCGGGAAGTGGGGGGCACTTTTACCCCCATCACGAGCTAGAGCAACTGATGCAAGAAAATGCGCAAAGTGCCGTGAAGCATGCGCTGCAGGTGCTGCGGCGAGCTGGGTATCTGAAGGCGGAGGCCGAATGCCTTTCCGCTCGCCAAGTCGTCCCCGAGCTCTACATTCCGATCCCCTTCCTGGAGGACGATAATGGCGAGCCGCGGGAAGACGCCCTCATCCCGGATTCGGGCGAAAGCGAAGGATCTTCAGGCGAGAAATCTGCCGACCCTTGAGAAGGGCCATTTGTATTTTTTACTCTTTTTGTACTTACCATTTTGAATGTAATCATGAACGGGGCGAGTGCCCTTAAAAGATATATATATTGACTACAATTTTTGTGCTATCTCAATTTTTGTGCTATCTCAACTTTTCTCTCATTCGCCGCTATATCTCGCTGGGTTCATTAGGACGTTACTTCTTTCTTATTCGCCGTTATATCTCGCTAGGCTCATTAGGACGCTAGGTCGTAGTGCGACTGTCCTAGCCACCCAGCGAATGCTCGAAGATGACTTAGGTGTGCTGCTCCTTTTCGACTTCCCGCTTCCTGCCCCACTCGTATCTCCTTACCATTCGCCCAGACCGGGGTTTCGCTTAGGTAGTCAGGAAGAGAGGTGAGATTACTTTACTGGCGCGTGGTCCCTGCGAGTGCCCTCAAGATCCACCCTTGAGAACTTAGAACCTGCCACCGAGTGAGCCTTCGGACCTGCCAGCTGGATGAGAGCCTGGACAGCAGGTCTGCTCGGGGCCATTTCCTTCATCACCTTAGAACCTGCCACCGAGTGAGCCTTCGGACCTGCCAGCTAGATGAGAGCCTGGACAGCGGGTCTGCTCGGGGCCATTTTCTCAACACCTTGGAACCTGCCACCGAGTGAGCCTTCGGACCTGCCAGCTAGATAAGAGCCTGGACAGCGGGTCTGCTCGGGGCCATTTTCTCAACACCTTGGAACCTGCCACCGAGTGAGCCTTTGGACCTGCCAGCTAGATGAGAGCCTGGACAGCGGGTCTGCTCGGGGCCATTTTCTCAACACCTTGGAACCTGCCACCGAGTGAGCCTTCGGACCTGCCAGCTAGATGAGAGCCTGGACAGCGGGTCTGCTCGGGGCCATTTTCTCAACACCTTGGAACCTGCCACCGAGTGAGCCTTCGGACCTGCCAGCTAGATGAGAGCCTGGACAGCGGGTCTGCTCGGGGCCATTTTCTCAACACCTTGGAACCTGCCACCGAGTGAGCCTTCAGACCTGCCAGCTAGATGAGAGTCTGGACAGCGGGTCTGCTCGGGGCCATTTTCTCAACACCTCGGAACTTGCCACCGAGTGAGCCTTCGGACCTGCCAGCTAGATGAGAGCCTGGACAGCGGGTCTGCTCGGGGCCATTTTCTCAACATCTTGGAACCTGCCACCGAGTGAGCCTTCGGACCTGCCAGCTAGATGAGAGCCTGGACAGCGGGTCTGCTCGGGGCTATTTTCTCAACACCTTGGAACCTGCCACGCCTTCGGACCTGCCAGCTAGATGAGAGCCTGGACAGCGGGTCTGCTCGGGGCCACTTCTGGAGCTTTCAGAGTCTATCCTACAAGCTGCGGCATCACTCTCATACACATAGTTTAAATAAAATATTCTTATTCAAAAACACTGTTACTACATACTGCTAGGGATAGAAGCGTTTAAGGTCGTCGCCGCTCCATGTGTGGCTGAGAGGTTGGCCCTCCACATTCTGAAGGCGATACCCCCCAGACTTTAGTGCCTCTTCCACGACATAGGGGCCTTCCCAGTTGGGGTTAAGTTTTCCCACCGCGGCGGACCTCCCAGCCGCGTCGACCTTCTTGAGCACCAGATCTCCCTTCTCGAACTGCTTTACCCTGACGTGCTTGTCGAAGTACTTGGCCATCCGCCGCTTGACCTCTTCTTGGCGAATGGCTGCTAGGTCCCGAGCTTCTTCGATGAGGTCGAGGGAGAGCCGCAACTCCTCCTCGTTCTCGGCTCTCCAATCTTCCTCTCCACTTGCGGCGGCCTTTACCCGTGGTGTCATAACCTCGAACTCTATGGGAATGACGGCCTCGCAGCCGTGAGAGAGCTTGAAAGGGGTCTCTCCTGTGGCGGTGCTGGGGGTAGTTCTTAGGGCCCACAGGACCGATGGAAGTTGTTCCACCCAATTGCCCTTCAGATTTTCCACCTTCTTGAGCAGGTTCACGATGACCTTGTTTGCCGCCTCCACCTGCCCGTTGCTCCTGGGATGGTGAACGGATGCAAACCTGAGGTCTATCCCCAACTGGCCACAGAAGCTGATGAATTCCTCGCTTGCGAACTGCGGACCATTATCCGTGACTATGGCCTGTGGAAGCCCATGTCGACAAATGATCTCCCCCCATACGAAGTTGCGGATTACCTGGGAGGTGACCTTAGCCAACGCCTTGACCTCCAACCACTTTGAGAAGTAGTCAATCATGACTAGGAGAAACCTTCTCTGCCCACTAGCCTGGGGGAAGGGTCCTACCAGGTCCATCCCCCATATGGCGAATGGCCAGGGCGCCGTGATACTCTTTAGCCTCTGAGCTGGCATGAGCTGAAGCGGGGCGAACATTTGGCACTTCTGGCACCTCTTGGCGAAGGCTGCCGCGTCTTTACTTAGGGTTGGCCAGAAGTACCCCTGCCTCATTATTCTTGCCTCCAACATCCTGCTCCCCGAGTGGCTGCCGCACTCGCCGGAGTGAACTTCTTCCAAGATCCTTGGGACCTCCTCCTCTGAAATGCATCGGGCCAGGAGGCCCGAGAGGGTCTTCCGATACAAATCCCCCTCATGGAGCACGTAGTAGGCGGACTTATATCGGAAGCGCCTCTGGTCCGGAACCTCCTCCGGAAACTTTCCCGTTGCAAGGAAGGTGACGAAGGGATCATTCCAGGAGGGCCGCTGCTCTACTTCCATGAGTTCTCCCTCCTCGATCGAAGGGCGGAATAGGTCTGTCAGGGCCCCCCCGGCTCGAGGACCGTATTTGGCCAACCGATCCGCCGGGGTGCTCTCCTCCCGAGGGACGTGCCGGATGGAGAAAGTTTTGAACGTTCCCACGAGACCTCTCACTTTGGCCAAGTACCTTATGAGCGCAGGTTCCCTCGTCTCGAACTCTCCCCAGATCTGAGAGGCTATTACCATCGAGTCGGTGAGGACCTCCACGTCATGGACTCCGAGCTCCTGGGCCAGCCGTAGACCGGCGATCACCGCCTCATACTCCGCCTGGTTGTTGGTGATTGGGAAGTGTATCACTAGCGTCTGCTCGATCTTCACTCTGTGGGGACTCTCCAGCACCACCCCTCCTCCAAGAGAATTCTTGCCCGAAGCCCCGTCCACCAGCAGCTTCCACGGAACGTGACGAGGGGCTCCATCTTCCTCCATCTCGGCCACATAATCTGCCATGAAATCAGCCACCACCTGCGCCTTCATGGATAGTCGAGGGACGAAGGTAATGTTGAATTCACTTAGCTCTATCGACCACTTTGCGAGCCTTCCCGAGTGCTCCACTCCTTCGAAGATCTGGCGGAGAGGGTGGTCCGTCACTACTTGAATTGAATGGGCCTGGAAGTATGGCCTGAGCTTCCTTGCTGCGACGACCAGAGCAAAGGCCAACTTCTCCAAAATCGGGTATCTGAGCTCCGCTTCCCTCAGGACCCTGCTCACGTAGTAGACGGGCAGCTGCTTCTTGCCTTCCTCCCGAACCAGGACGGAGCTTACGGCCTCTGCCCCGACCCCGAGATATAGATATAGATCCTCCCCCTCTTTGGGACCTTGGAGTAGCGGAGCCTTGGTGAGTTGGATCTTCAAGGCCTGGAAGGCCTCTTCGCATTCTTTTGTCCACTCAAACTTCTGGTTACCTCGTAATGTTTTGAAGAAGGGGGAGCATTTCTCCCCGGCTCGGGAGAGAAACCTGCTCAGCCCTGCGAGTCTTCCGGTCAAGCGCTGAACTTCCTTGGCGTTCCGCGGCGACCCCAGCTCCATTATGGCCTTAACCTTGTCCGGGTTAGGTTCTACCCCCCAAGGGGTGAGAAGGTGCCCCAGGAATTTCCCCTTACTGGCCCCGAACACACACTTCAGGGGGTTCAAGCGCATCTTGTACTTGCGTAGGGTGGCGAAGGTCTCCTCGAGGTCCTGGATGTGAGAGTTCACGCACTTGCTCTTCACCATAAGGTCATCCACGTAGACCTCCAGGTTCCTTCCCCTTTGTTCCCTAAATACCCGGTCCATCATCTTCTGGTAGGTTGCTCCTGCATTTTTCAGCCCGAAGGGCATCATCTTATAGCAATAGCATCCCTCCCTGGTGATGAACGAGACGTCTTTGACGTCCGGGGGGTGCATCCTGATCTGGTGATAACCTGAAAAAGCATCCAAAAAACTCATCACAGAAAAACGACGGCTGAGTCAACCAGCGCGTCGATCCGAGGCAGGGGATAACAATCCTTAGGGCAGGCCTTGTTTAATAATGAAAAATCCACACACATACGCCAGCGGCCATCGGCCTTTTTTACCATTACGACGTTGGAGACCCAGCCTGGGTACTGGATCTCCGATACAAAACCTGCTTCGAGGAGCTTGGCCACCTCCCCGCGGATTGGTTCTTCGAGCTTGCTGGCGAAGGTCCTTCTCTTCTGCCGGATGGGGCGGGCTCCTGGATCGAGGTTGAGACGATGGCAAGCCACGTCCGCCTCGATGCCTGGCATATCAGCTGCGCTCCATGCGAAGACATCCACGTTCTTCTGGATGCACTCCAGCATCTTCACGCTGTCCTCCGGGCCGAGACCCCCGCTGATCCGCACCTCTTTCACTCTTTCCTCCTGGGTGATGACCTCCATCTCTACCACCTCTTCTGCCGCCTCGAGCCGGGTTGGCTCTTCCCATTGGCCCTTTGCTTCTCGCTCCTCCTCCCGGGCTTCTTCCTCTGTGGCTCCTTCCGCCTCCATCGGCTCGATCCCCTGCTCCTCCCGAGCGACCTCCATATTCTCCTCTCGGGCATCGCCCTCTTCCTCTACTCCTCTCTTCTCCACTTCTTCTCCTGGCCCCTCCGGCCTCGTCATCTCCTTATCCATCCTCTCAGCCTCCGCCATCCAAGAGATGGTGTTGACGGCAGTCACATAGCACTGCCTCGCCACCTTAGCGTCTCCTCGGATCCGGACCTGGACTCCTCCACTATGGAACTTCAGGCACTGGTGGTACGATGAGGGCACGCACCGGAAAGCACTAATGAGAGGGCGTCCGAAGATAGCATTGTAGCTGCTCGGAGCGTCAACGATGACGAACCGGCAGTTCCTTGGGACCCCTCCTAACGTCACTTGGAGACCCACGCCTCCCTCGACCTCCTTCCGCTCCCCTGAGAAACCAAACAGTGGTCCGTCGGAGGCCTGCACCCTCTTCTTCTCCACCTCCATCGCGTCGAAGGCCTTCTTGAAGATCACATTCACTGAGCTCCCGTTATCCACCAGGATCCGGGAGACCGTGAAATTTTCAATCGCCGTCTGGATCACCAGGGCGTCGCAGAATGGATCTTCATAATCTGGCATGTCTTCCGAGGAGAAGGTGAGCTTCTCCGAGGGGGGTGGGGTTTGGGAAGTCGACGCGACGTCCCTTCGGAATATCGCCTGGAAGCTCCTCTTGCGAGAGGCCTCTATCCCAACCCCGCCATGAATCACCCAAATTTCCCCCCTTGTTCCTATATCAGCCCGGTCTTCACACCTATCCTCTTCCCCTTCCGGGAACACCTCCTCAATCCTGATCGGCTGCTGCCGTGGTTGCCCTCTTCCCCTCATCTCCAGGAACTCGGGGCAGGTGGCCGTTGCGTGACCCTCTTCCTGATGAAAGTCACAATAGGGCAACACCACCCTACCCCCTCTTCCCGCTCTTCCTCTTCCTCCTCTAGCTCCTCTTCCTCGGCCTACCGCCATGGCTTGCTCCCGCGGAGGAGGAGGGGGTCGGGGGCCCTGCCTCCACCCCGGGTTGACTCCCCCCATCTCCCTTCCTTGGTATCCTCCTTCCTGACCTCTCGCAGGTCCCTCCTGATTCCTCCACCCCAACCTGTTGTGGGGCTCCTGAAACCTCCAATTCCGAGGTGGCCTCTCGAACCCTTGACCTCTGGGTTCCTCTCTCCTTCTTCCCTCTTGTTGCCTCACCTCAGGCTCACTCATCTTCGCCAACCTTTTGTAGAACTCCGGGTTGGCCGTCTCCCCTTCTATCTCCTCCGCCGCTCGCTCCATCAACTCCTCAAAGGAGACCGGAGCCCTCCTCTTCAGGTCCATCGTGAAGAACCCGTCTCTCAATCCCACAATGAACGCCATTTTGAGGGCGAACCCCGGCACCTCCTGCACAAGGTGTATCTCTTCCTGAAACCTGTCCACGTAATGTGCCAGGGACTCCCCCTCCCTCTGCCTGATCTTGAAGAGAGCCTCCGCATCCTTCTTCCTCTTTTTTGACGTCGAGAATCGCAGCCGGAAGCCCCGACGCAGATCGTCGAACGCGTAGATGGAACCTACGGGAAGCTGGTGGAACCAATCCCTTGCCTTCTCCTTCAGGGTGGTTGCGAAGAGCCGGCATTGGAATGCATCCGACATGGGGAGAATTGAGGTCATGTCCTCAAACCACTGCAGGTGCACAACCGGGTCCTCTTTTCCGGTGTAGTAGGACATCTCCGACCCCCGGAACCCCTCTGACACTGGAGCCGAGAGGATCATCTCGCAAAAGGGGCTACCTTCCCCTGCTCGGCGAATGGTCCTCTCGCGCGGAGCCAACTCGCACACCTCAGCACTCGCCGGACTGCTGAACAGCTGCCGCCCCGGGAGATCTCGCGCACTTCCTTCTGCTGGCACCTCCTTTCCCGGCCGCTGCCCCAGAGCGTTCTCGCCGACCTGCTGGGGTGGAATGATGGGAACCGCTGGCGTCTCGCATTCGCCCCTTGCCGCGAGAACTGTCTGCAGGACTTCTCGCTTGAATTTCTCGAACATCTCCAGCCACTCCCCTGTCGCTGGTGGCTGCGAGTGGCCTGAGTCAGAACCATTCCCTCCATCTCCTGTCATCGAGCCTAGCTTGGGATTTTCCTTCACTGGCTACGGTCCACGCTCACCGCACAAAAAATGTTGAAACCTGCAACAGGCCTCTTGAGTTCGGACCCACTGGGGTTGCAGCCGATGCTTACTTCTCCCTCACTAGACTCTCTTGACGGTGGATGTGAGAATAAGAAAAGACCCAAGGCTGAAGCGAGGAGGTCCCGCCACACACCCGGAAGATCTTAGAGAGCTTCCCCTCCCAAATCAGAGCTCAACCGGGCACCTTGGAGGGCACTAGCAGCCGACCAAAAACTAGCTTGGAGGAGAGGATTCTCTAAAATCGGATCTCCTCCAAGGTGCCCTTAAGGGTCTATTTATAGTTTTTCCTAGGCTGGTCTGCAAATAACACGAATCCGCCTTTTAGTTTTACTAGCCGCACCCCAAATTGGTCTGCTAATAGCCTAACTCCGCTGTTCCGAAGGGCTATTTGCAGCCCACAAGGGGCATTATGGTCACTTCCCCCTCAAAGCCTTTGGGGCGAGTGGTCCGTGAGGGCACCACTCGCCGATCTCCCGCTCAGCTGGGCGAGTGCCCATGCTATTGGGCGAGTGGTCCGTGAGGGCACCACTCGCCGAACTTCTTCCCGCCTGCAGCGTACCCTCACTAATTCGGGGGTCTCTCCACCTTCCTTAGCCTGGGCGAATGATCCGGCTGACCCAGGTCTCGCCAGTTGGCTTGAGGGACCCACTCGGCGAATACGGGTTGTACATCACCCTTTTGGAAGAACACGAGGAGGCAGGGACATGTAGACTTCTTCCTCAAGGTCACCGTGAAGAAATGCGTTCTTCACATCCAACTAACTGAGGCTCCATCCTTTACACATGGAACATGAGAGCAAGATCCGGATTGAATTCATTTTAGCAACCGGGGCAAATGTCTCTTGATAATCAATACCGGCAGCTTGCGTATATCCTCTAGCAACCAGCCTGGCTTTGTATCGTTCAACAAGACCTTGGGAGTTTTGCTTCACAGAGAAGACCCACTTACATCCCACTGCAGTTTTCCCTTTAGGCAGATGGACAAGATCTCAAGTATGATTCTTGTCAAGGGCCACCATTTCCTCCAACATAGCTGTCTTCCATTCATTGTGCTCAAAAGCTTCCTGCCAAGATCGAGGAATAGATGTGGAAGACAAGGAGGTGACAAATGTTTTATGTGACGGAGACAAAGACTCATAGGTCACAAAGTGAGAAAGAGAATGCTGAGTAAAATTACCTCTGTCAGTACCTGAAGATGGATCAAGTGGTAACCCAAGTAGAGTGGGCAAGGCATGTGTGTTCGTGCCCCTTTTACGACGAGTGTAAACCTGCAATAGAGGAGGCAGCACTGGGTTCACAGGGATAGGAGGAACCGCAGGTAAAGGTGGAGTACTAGGCAAGGGAACAGAAGGAGGGGAACTCACTTTCGTAGGTAATGGAGGTAATGACAAAGGAACAAAAGGAGGAGAAATCACTTTCGTAGTACTTGTCTCCCGCTGAAGAGAGGTCCCATAATAGGCTTCAGATTCACGGAAGGTGACATCCATCGTAACAAATGTCCGCTTAGTACTGGGATGGAAACACTTATAGCCTTTCTAGGTAGGAGAGTATCCAATGAAGACACACTTCAGCGCACGAGGATCGAGTTTGGTCTTGGGATGGATGTGGACAAAGCACACGCATCTAAAGATACGAGGCGAGAGAGACGACGGTCGAACACCCAAAGTGGTCAGGGGGAATGGAATCAAAGGACACGAGTAGGGAGACGATTGATGAGATAGGCAGCAGTGAGAACAACATCACCCCAATAATATTTTGGGAGGTTCATGCGGAGGAGGCATCGGGCAACCTCAAGAAGGTGTCGGTTCTTGCGCTCAGCAACCCCTTTCTGAGCTGGTGTGTAAACACAAGAGGTTTGATGTATAATGCTGAGATCACTCAGATATTTTTCAAAGCATGAGTCAATATACTCCCGGCCATTGTCACTGCGCAAGATCTTAATGGTAGCACCAAACTGAGTGGTGACCATGTTGTGGAAACGTTGAAAAAGAGAGAACACGTCGCTTTTATGTTTCATGAAATATACCCAAGTACAATGAGTAACAATCAATAAAAGAAACAAACCATGAGCAACCAGAAATAGACGCAGTAGGACTTGGATCCCAAACATCAGTATGAATAAGGGCAAACGGAACTGAGTTGCGAGGAGAAATAAGAGGGAGAGAACTACGATGATGTTTAGCAAGTTCACATACATCACAATGGAAAACATTAAATAAAGTAGAAGAAATAGCAGGAAGCAGAAGTTTCATAGTAGAGATAGGCGGATGTCCAAGGCGATAATGACAGGAATCCAAATCAGAAGCCCGATCAGCATGAAATGGCCGTGTTGGGCTATCATCCCACAAACCGTCTAGTACCAGTGAGAGCCCAACATTGGGTATTCCTTAGGAAGTCTAAGAATAATACATAAATAAATATTTGAATATTTATTAAGAATGTTTTTAGTGCGTGATAATTTTGTAACAAATATTCTATGTAATTGCTTTAATATTTAAAGATGCGCAATAGTTAATATCAATATTGTATATAATTATTAACATTATATAATATTAAAATATAATGTTTTTTTAAAGTGATATAATTATTATTACAATATATTTAAATAATGTATTATAATTCTATCTATTATCGTTAACATAAATATAAATATATATATATAATAGATAAATTAATATGTTTAATAATTACTGATGCTAATATTATTATATATACATCTTATATATATAAATAAATATAATAAAGATTTATATTATAAATGTAAACCTTTATATAATAAATGATATTAATATAATATGAACATTTATATTCTTATAAATATTTATATCATAAATATTAATATTAAATATTATTGATATTAATATTATGAAATGATATATTTTGAATGGTCTATTGAAATTAAATATTATGGATTTTGTAATAAATCAAGTTAGTTCTACTACTTTGACATCTAACCATATGTGACATATTAAAGTAGGACATGTAAATTTCGAATCTATGAAAAATGATAAAATTAGATTTATTACCTAAGAAAAATATTTATCTAATATTAGATACGAAATTTGTATCCACTCTAATTTGCAAGAAAACATTTTAAGAACATGAAAAAACATATACACCATTGTATTTTATTTATTCTAATGTTTGTGACTCAAATCGTCAAACTGATAGAGATGGAAATAAATATATTGTAACATTCACAGTTTTCTTCAAAAAAAAAACTTTTTACATTTATTTATTAAAAGAACGAAGTTGAAAATCAAATGAGTTTCACCGGAAAAAAAAAATCAATCTAGAAAATCGATCTTTCGGATTCTTAAAGTGTGGGGGTACTGATCTAAAGTCTTTATTCTCACACTAAAATTGATAGGTCTTAAAATGATCAATTTTATTTTTATTAATTATGTCTCCGCTAATTATAGTGCAAATGCATTTTTCATTACTAATTTTCAAGTAAATGAAATTTCTAATAATATATTTTAGAAGCCCGTGATGCGGTCTACCGTGAAAATAAAAACAAAAGATCACATATTAACATTCAAGTATAGTCATACTTCACATTTACTTGTCAATTCTCTTGCTTATTGATTATTTTAATTGATTCTGATATATCTAATTCAAAGATAAATAAGTTTATGAGATTCAGGTACAAGTCCGTGAAGCAAAGAAGAAAAATGTGATATCACAAAATATGCAGAGTCAGAATTAAATCTGACTGATAATCTCACAAAGGGTTTGTCCCAAAATGTGATAAAAAATCATCGAGGGGAATGAGGCTGGAGGTAGATGGGTCAAACACATAGAGACCGTTGCACAGCCTACCAGAGCCAATCACCGTCCCCGTCTTCAGGTCCTGAAAAACACAAAAGGTAGAAAAGAAAGTCACTGAACAGTCCATAGAATTAGTCAAATGACTAATAGACAGAAGATTTCAAGTGAAAGCAGGAACATGAAGAACAGAGTGGAGCGTCAGAGAGGAGCATGGAATGGATCCTTTCCCAGCAATGGGAGATAAGGAGCCATGGGCAATGCTCACTTTATCTCTGCCGAACAGAGGGGTGTAGGACACAAAACCTGTGGCTGACCCATTCATGTGGTCAGTGGCGCCGGAGTCAATGATCCACTGGGAGGACAGGTGGGCGGAGGCAGAATGAGCACCTGTGGATCCCCGATTGGCATAGGAAGAGGAGCTGGTGAGCCCAGTAGGAGCTCCATGCATCAACCGGCGGAAGGCCAGAATTTCTTCAGCTAACAGAGCGGGAGGTGCCGTGTTGGAATCTAGAGGGAGAGAAACAGAGGCATCCTCCACAACATCCGATAAGTGAGCAGATCGGAACATGGTTGATCGATTTTGGGAGCGAACGGTGTCTCGGCCACCACGAGGAGCAAGACCACCCCTGGGAGAAGGAAAACCATGGAGCTTGAAGCACATATCTTTAGTATGGCGAGACTTCCCGCAATAATCACACGCAAGGTGTTCTTTCTCCAGAGGCTTCGATCCGGTGTCACGAGCTGGACGGCCCCCGTGGTGAGAAAGAGTGAGAAGACCAGAGCCCTCGGTGGCAGAGTCGGGAAGGAGAGTCTGACGGCGGTCAAATTCCTGCTGAACGAGGTTGTATACTTCAGGTAACGAAGGAAGAGGAGAGCGTCCCAGAATCTGAATGCTAATCAGGTCAATATCCCGATGTAGGCCGTGAAGAAATTCGAAGATGATCATACTCCTAATAGAGTTTGGTGAACTCCGAGTAGTAGGACGATGGAGGTCGATCGCCCTGACGCAGGAGGAATATTCGGCGTCGAAGTTGGTAGATCTGAGCCGCATTTCCTGGGCAGGAGTAGGTGGTCTCTGCGTGCTTCCATATATCCATAGTTGTATCCAGGAAGAGATATCCCCCCGACGCGCTGGTTGATTCAGTCGTCAGTTTTTCTATGATTGAGTGATTGGATCCATCATAGAGTTAAGCAACCAGGACATCACAAGTGAGTTCTCAGACTCCCACTGAGGCCACTCTGGAGAAGCAGGAGGCGGAGCCTTCGTCGTCCGCTGACATAGCTAAACAACCGACGACTCTTGAGGGCAAGAATAATAGAGCGAGCCCAAGGAAGGTAATTGGAACCATCCAATTTCATAGTAGTAATTTGAGGGGTGCCATGTTCAGGATTTACACGGCCCGAACCAATGGAGGCCGGAGGAGGAGCAGGTCGCCGGACGACATATTTGTAGTGGAGTCACTCCCTTCCATAGAAGAACCCGAATAGAAATCAAGGGCACACACGAGGGATCACAAGAACACACGGAAGATAAGGGCAGCTCTCTCATAGAAAGAGGAAAGAACCCACAAGTCCATTAGAAATGGAAGGAAGAATAACCATAACCGGATATGGAACGCCGGAAAAGAAAGAATAACCATAACCGGATAGAGAACACCGGAAAAGAAGGAATCAAAAGCCCATGAGATCGGCGTCCCCGGAGAACGGGAGAACGCAGCTGCTGGGAGAGGCGCTGCTGCGGCTGTTAGAGAAGGAGGGGCGCTGGGAGAGGCGTTGGGAGAGGCGTTGCGCTGCTGCGTCTGGGAGAGACCGTGCTGGGAGAACGCTGGGAGAGGCGCTGATGTGCTGCTGCGGCTGGGAGAGAACCCGTTGCTGCTGGACGGAGAGGCGCGGAAGAGAAAACGCGAGAAGCGCGTTAGGACGGGAGCGGAGGAAATGCGTGCGGGAGCGGAAACGGGATCGGAACCCTATAACTCTGATACCATGTTGAAACTAATTGGGAGAGAAAAAAAGGAATGATTTCATTCATCCCCAGAAGGCATAATATAGGAGAATACATAAACACCAAACACTAGACAAACGGTGTGGGACTAAACGCAAGCATATAATAAAATACATGAAATAGAGAAGTTTCTCCAACAATTAGGATAGACCGCAAAAGTGGCACCAAATTAGTGTGCAACTTTTGATTGTATGAGCCGATGAAATGTTTCTCTTTTTAGAAATACTTAATAGATACCCGCATGAAAAGTCCCGCACTTATTTACCTAGGTAAAAATGATGCACGCTCATTTTTACTTTGAAAGAAAATTTTGACTTAGTGGAGTGTGGCCTAGAAAAGACCAAACCGTAAGTAGACTAGGTAACGCTATCAAGAGCCCAACTAACATGATAAATTTGTAACTCCCCGGTCTACTGTGGTCTGTGGGTGCGCTATAGGTCTGCAAACCAGTGACCCCAACCCACCTCCAAAGATCTGATTGGCCGCAGCTTCCAATGGCGGATTGTTGAGGCTGGGGCTTGAACCCCAGACCTCCTAGATAAGGGAGCTTTAAACCGGTCATCATCACCAATTGAGCTGCACTTTTTATGTAACACCCCGGTCTATTGTGAGTGCGCTACAGGTCTGCAGACCAATGACCCCAACCCCTCTCCACGGATCTGATTGGCCGCAACCGCTAATTCCAATGGTGGGTTGTTGAGGCTGGGGATTGAACCCAGACCTCCTAGATAAGGGAGCTATAAACTGATCATCATCACCAATTGAACTGCAACTCAATTGGTGATAAGGACCAGCTTAGAGCTCCCTTATCTAGGAGGTCTGGATTTCAAGCCCCTACCTCAACAACCCGTCATTGGAATTAGCAGTTGCGGCCAATCAGATCGGTGAAGAGGGGTTGGTCACTGGTCTGCAGACCTGTAGCGCACCCACAGTAGACCGGGTGTTACAAAATTAGCCCTCACCTAATGTGAGCTCCATGCTCCCTCTAAGCAGTAACATATTCTGAGAATAACAAGGGTGGGTTAAAAGGCTTTATTTCCAAACAATTCAAGATGGACAACACACCAAGCATAAGTATACATATTGTAAAAAAGTATAAGTATATTTAGTTTCTTTCTATCTTCTTACTTAGCCCCAAATTGAGAACGCATTTCTAGTCTCGTACATCTCTTGTATGAATATGTTGTTGATCTCCTTGGAATGACAAGTGAAAAGGACACAATATTTTCATCACTTTTCTTCTACATGGTATCAAAGTTGTACAGTCCGTCAACATAGCTCCTATAGAGCTCCTGCTCCCATCTAGCCTCTGATCCGGTCGAGCACTCGCTCCCCTCGAGAACTACTCAATTGTTCCAATCGAGCAATTGTGTCGTTGGCAACGACATCTTCTGAAGTCATTATCGAGTGTGGCCTACGGTCCAGCTCTTTGCTCTTGTCGATTCTAGCATCGTCGTTCCCTCGATGTAGTGCAACCTCTCAGTTAGGACAATGGATTCATTGAGGGATGAGTCCGGTTAAGATTCTTGATATCATGCCCCGCCTTCAAAAACGCCTCCTAAGGTTTCACTTAGTTCAACGCCTCCATTTGAGGTGCAAAAGGTCAAAACCTCTTCCTGGGGTACCTCTAAGCTCGACACCTCCATCTAAATTCCCGCGGGTTCTAATTTCTGGGTATCCTTATGTTGGTCATGACTTCGGGACTCTTTTATGGTCTCGTCTTCTAGACTATTATCTACCTTCAAACTTCTCCTGAAAAGTTTTGGCCTTTCAATATGGCCACCTCATTAGATGCTTCCTCGAGCATTGCTTTGGCAGTCTCATCCCATCCTCCTCCTGAAGCTCGTGAGGAGCTTCACATTATCACTATATTTCTTACTGGTCATGAATATGATCATCAATGGGCTAATTCCTTCCATCGATCCCTTGAGATGCACAAACATCTCCATCACATAGCTCAGTCCATTACTACTAATGCTTCAAAACAACGTCCTCGTGATGATGGTAACAATCAGGCATGGATGCTCAATTCAATGGACAAAGTTCCATAAGACATCACCATGGAACATGCCCCAACTTAGGTCGTCTTGCATCATGTGCTCATGTGGTAAGTCTAGACACAATGAGACAGCATGTTTTCAAAAACATGAACATCACAACCAATGATGTATGCGGAACATGTCGCTGACTACATCTACTCTCCGGCGGTAGAGACTCATAATCCATAAATCAAGGAAATCCTTCGCAGTCTAGGGGGTTTACTTAGCCACCATCTACGGCTCACATTTCGGCTACTGCGACAAAAGGTATATCCTGTTTATCTCATACTGCTTCTTGAATGGTATATTCTGAAATTATAGCCCATATTACATCACATTCTCCATTAAAATATGCAAAGCCAACTGCTCCAAGGTACATAACTCTTGTCAATGACGTCATGACCCATCTCTGGCTCTAGAGAGTAGTGCCTCCCAGTTGCTGTAGGGTAGGTTCTTAACGGAACCAAGGAGGATGAATGGGTGGAATTCTATATGTGCTAACAGCAATCCGACGACTAAACTTGCAATAATAAATTTTGTAAAACAATATGATAAGACAAGTCACAATAAAGTTGAACTCCAAAATAATACATGTAATGCAGTATAAATGTGAGAATGCGGGAAAATCACTACATAAGAGAATAAGGCCCAACAAGTTACAAGAGACTCACAAGCAATGATTACAAATTAATATACCAAAAACAGTGAGTAAACACGCAATTCAACACTAATGAAATCACAATCAATCCAGAAACTTACAATGTTTACGAAGTAGAAGGTTCGGGGGATGTCCGAAGAGGTTGTGGGGGCAGAAGATACACTAGGAGGCTGCACCTGGACTGTTGGAAGAGAATCAGATCGCTGGATCACACAACGGGGCTGCACCTGGACTTCTGGGAGAGAATAAGATGGCTGGATGACGCGGCGGGGCTGCTGTTTTGTTGAGTTCTGGGGCTGGGAGGGGCTGGCTGCAAAGGAGGGGGTTCGGGAATGGTTGAGAGGGCTGGAATGGTTCAATGGGGGGACTGGCTTGTTGGGAGGGGTTCACTGGTCTCTGGGGGAGATCTTAAGAGGGATAATTGATGCTGGGGGAGGGAGTTCCTGGGCTCAGTCGAGCGTCCAGGCACTGAATCAGGGACATCTTGGGAGGGTAATGCTGTATGGGAGAGTTTAGCAGAGGAGTGGTCGGTTTAGGCTGGTTGACTCAAAGGGGACTCGGTTTAGTCACTAGGTGGGTGGTTTGTGACTGGGAGGGGCGGTTTTGACAATAACTGCCAAAAACGTGGAGGCAAGGTGTGATTGTTTCGGCCAGGAAGTTTTGGTGATAGGGAGTGTTGGATGAGGCTTCAGGAGTGGGGGGAGGTGGTTCAGAATGAGTAGCATGGTTATTGGTAATTATGGCTAGTGGGGTTGATTGAGGGGGATAGTGGGAAGAGAGTTGACTCTCCCATTAAATAAAGGGGCGTGGGTGGTGGGGAGAGGAGAGGAAGCTGCACGAAGGGGGTGGTTGAAGCAGAGAGGAGGCGCACAGGTGGGAGGAGGGGAAAATGGGGGTTACTTGTAGTGGTCGGCTAGGATAATGGGAGGGGACAAGGGGAAGACCGGCCAAGGGGAAATGGTAGGGCTTTCCCAGCATCACACTTGGAATTCCGGCTTCGGCACCGGATGATCAAAAGGGGAATTCTGGCTTCGACACCGGATGATCAAAAGGGGAGATTTTTCACTCAACTTTTAATACCCATCAATGAGGCTTTTGCCTATATTTATAGACTAAGGAGGGATTATGAACGGTCATGATTCTCCGATCATGACGACCTCAAAAACATATTAAATAAAAAACAGAAGAATACAAATAAAATACTAAAATTCTTAGATCAACGATCTTCTTAAAATGAACGATCTCGATCGTCATTGGCTCCCTGGTCGGCGCGTGTAGACCTTTATGGGTCGTGCGACATGATCCCCATCTCCAGTCCTATACAACTTCATTATGTTCTCCACGTGCCCCGTTCTAATTTTAATTTGCTCTTTGTTAGTAGTCTTACCCTAGCTAATAAGTGCTCCATAACTTTCTTTTCTACTTCCTTTGTTATACAAGATTTTCAGATGCAGAGCATGATTGGTAGCAGGCAATTAAACATTCCTCCTCATGTTCCTACTATTCTTGCATTCAATGATTGGTAGCAGGCAATTAAACATTCCTCCTCATGTTCCTACTATTCTTGCATTCATCCGTTGACTAGCATCGATGTCTTGTCCATCATCCACTTTTGATCTTATGTTAAGCTCTCCCTGATGAGTCTTTTCTAGTTTTAGTTGTAAGCCGTGTATCTATAAGAAACATCATAGATTGATTTTCTCCTCGCCCACCGTGGATTGATGTTTCTTCCTCTTTAGTTCACTCGGATGATGGAGTCCTTACAAAACACAAAGTCAATCTAATTTTAAATATTTTGTATCAGTTAATGATGACAACCAAAGATTGTTATTCTGATCATCTGATGTAAGGTAGTGGGTGTGAGTGGACTCTAGATAATGCAAAACTTAGGTGAAGTGTCGGGAAAATAAGCTTAACGATCTAGAATGACGTATGCAAGCAAAAATTAGAGCCGATGAAGTTTTGCAATTAATAACAAAAGACATAAAATGTTAGCTAATAACATAAGTGATTTGCAGAGAAATTTTAAAAGGAAGCAAGTGTGGTTCTCCTTTGATTGTAGTGATGTTAATTAAAACGTGGAATAAGAATGAGTCATGCAAGTTACAAACAATCACAAGAACAAACAAACAGGTATAAGTACCCATCCATAAGAATATAAGAGTTCGATTCGAAAAATAATGATGAAAACAAGAAATCAACTAAAAATCATAAGTATAGGGGCCGTGGGCGAAGAAGGTGTAGGTCCGGTGATCGTGGAAGTGGTGGTGTTGTCTGGAGAGAGTAATATGGCTATGTGGGGCTATAGGAGGGGAGATCGGGTTGGACGTAGAATAGACAAGTCAAGGTGAGGGATAGGAAGGTTCGGCCAGGCCAAAACAGGTCCTTAAGGAGTTGGTTGGGGGTGGGGTTGCTAGAATGGGGACTGGCTGCCGTACATGGGGAAAGATGGTTCGGCTGCACGATTTAAGGTTTGAAGAAGGGTTGGTTACATGGCGGGGTGGAAGGGGTATGACTGAATGAAAAAGAGTTTGGGGTGGGTTGGTTTTGACTGAGAAGGGATGGATGGCTGCAGGAATGTAGCAGGGAGGGTCGGCCGGTGTTTTGGCCCTTTTGGGTGGTTTAGGAAGCGTTGATGGGGGTAGTTCGGGGGGGGGGGGGGGGGGGGGGGGGCTGAGTGGAGGAAGGTCTGGGCGGGGGCTTTATGGATGTTGAACCGCAGGAGGGATGGGGGAAACAACAAGAAGTGCTTTGGAAGGGACAGCTACTGCAGGGAGGTGATTTGGGGGGTTGGATGTTGATTTTTAGAGTTAAGGGGTGGTTATAAGGGAAACAAGGAAATGACGACAATATCTAGGAGTCAACCAAAAGTTTTGCGTGGTCGGCACCATGAGAAGACCGTCAAATTCCATGAAGAAGTTCTTCAAAATCTACGACAAAAGCTTAAACTAGCTTATAACTTGTTTATATAGTGAAAAAGACTCCGAGTAACCCATCAAGAACGGCTTAGCCTTTATACAATATCTCAAAAATAAAAAATAAAAATACATATATTATGTAAACGTCACTCTAAATGCAATTGTAGACTCAGATCGTCCATCAGGTGATGTTAAATAAGAAAAGTAATAAATCAACACCGAACGGGCCCCAAAACGCATGCTCCAAAGTCTCGTTGACCCTCATCATTCTCTCGTGCTTGAAAAAATTAATCTCCTTATAAATGGAGATGAGTATCCTCATGATGTAGGCCGAGCAAAAAATCGATGTGGCCTTCAAACGACACACAAGTGTCGGGTTTGAATGGAGATCCTCTCCAAAGAATCATGTATCTTTGTGTCGGTCCGTCGAGCGGGACTATAAACCTGTGAGTCATGATGTTTGTGATGCTCTATGCTGACTTAACTGCATTCTCATAAGTCAATTATTGTGGTGGTGGTGGTACAGATATAGAAGTTCGAAATGCCAATGTAACTGTAGGAACCTGAGGGGTAAGTTGAGGATGCGATTGAGGCCGGAATATGTGAAGCTCAACGATGGACTCAAGATACGAATATGCGTACTTTCGAGACTTAAAATAAGGAGTCAAGTCGTCAACATTAAATATGGGGTGGATACACATACCATACTTTTATGAATGTCTACCTCGTATGCGTTTAGTTTAATCCTTTTCATGACTGTATAAGTGCACAATCGCGGAGGAAGGCCTGGGAAGGAATTGGATAGCTATTGTACTGCAGGAGGGAGGGGGTTACTGCATGAACGTGCTTTAGAAGGGGCAGTCGTTGTAGGGAGGTGATTTCGAGGGATGAGTGTCAAACAACATCCTCAATGCCTTACAGTATGACTACATCAACTCCTTCACCCACCCTCAGAATTTTTTTACCTATAGAACACTTCAAAGTACGTCAAACCCCTCCTATCAAATACGTTGTTTGTCGTCAAGCACGCCATCTAGACCGACTTCCTATAGTTTCTACTCTTGCGCTTTAAAAATCTTCACATTGTGCTTCGCAAAGGTACACGTTCATGATGGCTCGTCCTTTGTCAAAGTCCATCTTCTTTTCATTAGTTGGCACCTCCACTTCATAGATTTGCTTGTTCTCTCGCTTTAGTCATCACTCCTTTTGTATCATCCAAGAGTGTCGTAATGTGAAGGATGAGGAGATGCAAGCCCTTTGGGCAAATCGAACATGGGATCTTGTGCCCATATTGTATGAGGTAGCTTTCTCACATATGGAATTATGATTCCATGAAGTCCTCCTAAAAGAGGGACTCGAAATTTGAGGATCAAATTGTGGGTAAATAAAGTTTATCATGACAGTTCAATGATTCAATTTAAACATAAAGACTTTCAATAGTATCAATTTTCAGTTCACACTGTTGATCGAAGAGGAAGTCATCAAGAGTTCATAGGAGAATGAGTCGCCAATCCTGCAGTTGAGGAAGAATAGGAGATAAGAGTTTGATGTAAACTGTTTAGAGTGGTCAGTTGATCAAGGGATGAAGTTTTTAACCATCACAAATATATCTTTATGTTTTTATTAGTTGTATTCACGAATTAGTTTGAAATTGAACGAGTCAAAAGGAAGAGATGGGTAGAGATTTATTCCCTCTATTATCATGAGATAATTTGGAGTTTACTAAGAATTAAGTAGAATGTAATTTCATATTTAAAGGCCTCAAATTCTGAAACTAAAGATCAATTGTATCTCTCCTAAAATCATCTCTCCTCCGACTTCCCTCTTTCGGTCATTGTCTAATATCCCATCCAGTAATTATTCCGCTGCCACCGACCTATTATAGTTGATGTTATCTGACACCTTCATATTGTTCCCACCAGTCAATGACCACAAGCCCAGTACTGGCCAAGAATACTTATAGAGGAAGGGAAGCGTGGGATTTGTTGGTTTTAACAAATCGGGGGATCAAAACAACAAATAAATTGTTGTTTGAAGAGGAAATCAACACGAGATGTATATTTATTCATTAAGGAACCTCCAAGATAACTTAAAAATTGTTCCTATCTATTATAATCTCTTAATTAGAGCTTTTTGGCATTTAAATCGGAGATTAGATTCGGATCATTCAATATAAAGATAAACTGTTCCTTTCTTAGGCACGACAAACCATCATAGAATTTGAAGGATGAAATGCATTTGGCAAAAGATAAGGAAACTAATGAGCAAATGAATTTCAGGCACATGTAGGGTTACATGGAAGATATAAACAACATTCACTTTGCCTCATATAGGATTACCTGGAAGATACAACACACAATAGCACAATCTTCATGAATACATAAAAACTTAACAATTCACTTCGCAGTAATCAGACAAGTATTTATAAGTCAGCATATAACGATCATATAATACCTTTATCGGTCTTCGATGGTCTATATTATGCTTCAAGGTCTTCAACAGGCCAGACATTAGACTTGTCCGAACAACCTGCTCTTCATGAAATACTTTATAGCTTAGGAATTAAACTAATCAAGTCAAGGTCAAAAAAGATAAGGGAAATTAAAAAGAGTAATAGACAGAAAACGTTGATGGAAAATAGTTCAATAAAGTAACAAGCCTATAGTTACACGGATCAGGAGAAAATTGGGTAAACTTCCTGAACAAGTAAAAATATTTAGCAATCTGATATTCGTAATAATAATAAGGGTAAACTACCATTTAGTCCCTATAATTAGATTCTAATTCCACTTTGATCCGACAATTTCATTGACCCAACCAAGTCCATACAATTTAAGGTGTTGTGATCGCATACCCACATGAAGAAATTTGATTAATGGTAGCAAAGAAGATGAATTAAGCTGGATGAATGAAGGGATACTTTAGGCGGGTCTAACATGGAAAGTTAGAATTTTTGTTTGGAAGTAAAATTGACTTATTCTGCGATGTAATTTGAGTTTCTGATGCAATGTCAGTAATTTTAACGACCATTATTTGATTGGAACAAATGAACTTGTAGGAACCAAAGTGAAATCATAGCCATGATATAGCGATGCCGACTGGTGGTTTATTCAAACTTACCTATAATTTAATAAAATCCGCTGACAGATTGTTCAGATGGAGAAGTTAAATTTATGCAGTCATCATTTTAATGTCGCATTTAGCAAATTTATCAATATCAATCATTCAAATTGTATTGGCTTGTTTATCTGCATCAAGCTGTACACTTTATAAAATTCTGTTATTACATAAATTTAAATACTCTTAATTTCAGATATTAAGAAAGAATAGAATGCAAGATTAAATGCAACACAAAATAAAATCAACTGTTAGCCCAGATCTACAAATGCTTGTGCAAAGAAGGTTAGCTTAAGTTCTCAATCAGAGCTAGCTAGAAAACACGTACTAGTTTTAGACTTAATATCATGGAGAGAAAAAGATGAGACAATAGATGGTAAATAAACCTCAAATTCAGATGTACGTGGATTTCCGATGATGACAGCAGTATCTCCATCATCTTTTCTTTTAACCATTGCAAAGTTCTCTTCATGCGAACACAAAAGCCATGTTAGAACCTCCATATACCCTGCCCTTGAGACCTAAAAAGGATATAAATGTGAGAAGTACAAGCATAATGAGTTTATGTGATAATAACCAAATTTATACGAAGTTGGTTTTAGTCAGATAAAATAAAGAGAGCGTGTGAAAATAAACCCTTGTCCCCTTCCAATAATCTTCTCAAAAATTTCAGCGGTCTCGGCTCATTTCCCGCGCTTCATCGTCGCCCACCGGCCCAGGCCTTTCCTTCTCCTCCCACGGTCGCACATTCGTTCAGCCCTATAGCCAATTGTCTCCCATTGGCCCCTCCGTTCCATGCCCCAGACACATTCAATGACCCTCTATGCTGACAAAAAGCCTCCGCCTTTGCGAACTCCTATCGTTTGGATCAACTTGAAGCTCGGCTTGAGGACTTCACTCTCCTCCTTCGAGATCTCGCGACCACGGCGATAAACCGCCCACCATCTCCTCCGCCACCACCGCTGCAACCCCCCCCCCCCCCCCCCCCGGCCTGGCCCTGACTACATGGAGTTTCTCCACCCTACTATGGACATCCACCCGACCCATCTCAGTCGAATCGAGATTCATGTGTTCGATGACACCAACCCCCTCAGTTGGATCGCCCGCACCGAACAATTTCTTTGACCTTCAGTCCAACCCCGACAACCAGAAGGTTCCCCTGGCCATTATCTATATGGAGGGTTCGGTGCTCCATTAGGTACGTTGGGCACGCCAGCAGGTCCTTGACCTCTCTTGGTCCACAATTAAGGAGGAATTTCTAAGCCACTATGAATCCTGCCAGACGGGTGATGCCTGCGAGCGCCTCAACTCTGTCTGCCAGTCCGACTTTGTGGCCACCTTCATTGACGAGTTCATCAAGATAGACACACATACCTGACCTATCCCTCGACCATTATTTGGGGTACTTTCTTGGAGGTCCGCAACCCCACTTTCGGGCGTGCCTTCAGGTCCACAATCCGACTACTCTTTCCCGCGTCATGGAGTAAACTATGTACCTCGACGAGGAACGTTACGCATGCCCGCCATCTTCCTCTTCCCGACCACCCCACCAGGCGTTGCCACTGCCACCGCCACCGTCAAAATCTTTGATGCCTCTTCCCCGCTTGGATCTCCTACCCCCACCTGGGGCCCTGCTTATAAGCCCGCCTCCACCGCCGCCAGTTCCTCCAACCTCGCTTCCACTAGCACCCTGACGACCTCAGCGCTTATCTCATCAGCAACGCATAGAGCTTCTCCGCAATGGCCTTTGCTTTCGTTGCAAACAACTGTACTCGCCCAGCCACATCTACCCTCTCAAGGCCTATGTGTGCTGCTCGGATCTGAAGACAACAATCCTGACTTTGGCGACTTAGACCCTCTGACGTTCGTTGACGACCCCTACGAACCTCGACATTGAGGACACAATCGATTTTCTGGGAAGAGAGTGTTGATATGAAGATGACATACACGCGACTCCTTAATAGTCTATGTAGCACTAGGGGCATTATCGTATTTTATGTATACCCACTCCCACCTTGTTAGGGGTAAGGCCTAATCCGTACCGGTGGGCAATACCAGCTGCTCAAATACCGCACCGCGCGAAGCAGTCCACGACAATGATCCATAGTGGCCCCCAATCCGGAGACCCTAACAGGGCCGCGGCCCCCACACCCCAGCCCGTCTCCTCAACCAGTTTAATTGAGGCGGGTTGTTGAGGCTGGGATTCGATCCCCAGACCTCCTTGATAAGGAGCCTTCAACACGGCTCTCATCACCAACTGGTGATGAGAGCCGTGTTGAAGGCTCCTTATCAAGGAGGTCTGGGGATCGAATCCCAGCCTCAACAACCCGCCTCAATTAAACTGGTTGAGGAGACGGGCTGGGGTGTGGGGGCCGCGGCCCTGTTAGGGTCTCCGGATTGGGGGCCACTATGGATCATTGTCGTGGACTGCTTCGCGCGGTGCGGTATTTGAGCAGCTGGTATTGCCCACCGGTACGAGTTAGGCCTTACCCCTAACACACCTATATAAGGGAGTGGGAGAGAGTCATTTAGTATCTTTGGAGATTTTGTTAGGCTCTCCTAGGTGAGAGAGACTCTTAGAGGGAATCAGCCCTCAAGAGTAACGGTCGAGCTTATCTCGATATTTTGTATCCCTACTTTGCGTTCAAACATGCAATTTCGGTTCGTGATAGCGTGCATCTATCATTGCATTGCGGTTTGTGATTTAGAAGAGGTCTCTCTTCAAATTGATATTATTTATGGGTTATTCTACGTATATATTATGGCAGTGTTGCAAGGATATGATATGAATTGCAAAACATATGATCTGCAGGCCCTTTGAATTCTGATCCGCAATAAAATGTGTAAGAAATGATATCGCGCGGAGGAAGGGATAACGACCCAAGGAAGGACAAAGGGAAGCGTAAAGTTGGGATGAGTTCTTATTTCTTTGCTTGTATTTGATTTCTATAGAAAATGCAATGGAGCTTGTTATTTGAAACATGTGTTATACTTTCGATTATGTCATTGAAAAAAATTGAAATGAAATTTCTATAATGCGATCCAATATTCCTGGACAACGTAAGGCCTCCGTAAGGTACTTAGATAAATGAAAAGAGATGAAACTTTGTAGGGAGCTATTACTTAAATTTAACTCCTTAAACATTAATAAGAATGAATGAATAGAAAGAAAACAGTATGAATGATGCATTGATGCAAGGGCTTTGTTAAGGGTTAGCCCAACCAAAGGAGGTGGAGTGTGAATGACCTCTCATTATGAATGTGATTAGATTTAAGCATCTTGACTGGACTCTAGGCTAGATGATAACCCTGAATCTGAAAGAATGTGAGCGTGTTAAACAAAAGGCATGTAACAAAAGGGATGTCTTCCCACGGATGGTTGCCGATGCCTACCGCCTTGAGATGGGACTTTTGCGAGTATTTTGCTATGTTATTTATCAAGGGTGGAGGGCAAGAAATGCTAAAGTTCATGGGCGCGAATTTGGCACGCCTACAATTTTAGCTGCCTCAGTCATGGCAGTTATTCATTGCTCAACGGATCATCCGTCTTGGCGGTACTGGACCACCAATCAACCCGGCGGTGTATTCTCATTTTTGGTGCCCCCCCCCCCCGGACGGGGTGAATCAAAATCAACACAGATGGTACGCTTCTAGCGGACTACACGACCGGCTTAGGTGTTGTTATTCGGGATGACAAAGGTGGTGTGATTGTTGTTGCTGGTAGCATGGTACACCTATTGTTCATTGGGATTCGGGTGGAGTGGAAATGGCGGCGCTGCTCTCTATCAAGAAGGTGCTTACCACTGATCTGTATGATGCCAAGGGGATTATTATTGAAGGGACTGCAAGAATGCCCTTGACTTCTATCGGAGCTCGTTGGCAAAATCTTCTTGGCTTGCCACCACATCCTTGGATTATGATTTGTCTTTTCTTGTTGATTTCAAACAGGTGATTGTTCTTCATATCCCTCCAACCGGTTGGCAGATTATTGTGCTAAGTATGCTCGCTCTTGTACTTTTGTTTGGTGGAACTTAGAACCTGCTACTCCCGAGTTCCTTGAGCTTGTTCAACAGGACTGGGCTAGCATGGTTCCCTTGTTGTAGTTTTTTTTTATATATGCATATGCAGTTATCGAGAATGAAATTTATCTTTAACATTGCCCAATGAAGAAAGCTGAAGATACAATGAAGGATAAGATGATACGAATGATAAGATAAAATGTACGTAGAAAGATGATTCAATTGAACCTAACACTTAAAAGGAAAATATCTTTTAAGAATAAAGAGAACGATGATATCCTTTAATTATGCTTATAAACTGTTGTTAATCCTTTTGTAGGAAAATTAAGGAAGATAAGAATTTGTGTAGTCTTTTGACTAATTCTTTAGATAAATAAATTAATATAGGTGAAGGATGAAGCGGCCCCCGACGCCGACAATAAACAGATGGCTGAGAAGAAGAAGCTTCAGATAGAAGAAAAAAAAGTAACGACTTTGGGTGAAGGTGACTACAGCAATGTATGGAGTACTCGACGCTCATCGGGAGAGTTGCAGGGACCCGGACAGTTTGCATGAAAGCTTTCAGTTTTATTTTATGTAGCTTGTTCTCGTCTGTGTATGATGTATATACTCTAGATGTTGGTTAGTTAGGAGATATGTATGCTAGATGTTGGTTAGCATGTTTACATGTGATACAATTTTTGTAAGCACTTTCTTTTGAGTACTATATGTAGGGCTTTCTCTATGTAACATGTTGAAATGAAATGAAATGACCTATTTTGTACTGCACTTTTCTTTTAGTACTCTGTCAAGAAATGAATATTTCTATGCACGCTAAATGTTCTTACGTTGTGCCTCTAATGATATATGAAATGAAATGAAAAGTTTAAATTGTGGCGGCTGCCGAAAAGGGGGCCGTTGCACCCGATATATCCCCAAAATATTAAAACCGGCATGAAAAATCTAAACCGACGTGTCCCTGACATCAACAATCTGCAACTGGAAGTGTACGCCACTCCCGCCTATATAAGGGAGTAATGGTAAGTCTTCTGAGTATCTTTTGGTCATTTGGCTTTGGGCTCTCTTTGGAGAGACGACTCTTAGAGGGATCCTGCCCTTAAGAGATTGGTCAAGTTTGTCTCAATATATTTGTTGGAATTATCGAGTCAATGTCGGTCTATTATAGACTTTAGGTGTATTTGGGTTTAGTCTCACATTGCAGTTTTAATTTTGCGAGTCCATGTAAGTCATATTTAATGCCCCTACGTGGATGAATAATAGTGCACCGTCTAATTATTTCTCTCTTCCAACATGGTATCAGAGCGGGTGGAGAAAAATTTCCTCGCCCATCTGAAGCCCTAATCCCGTAAGCTGCCCCCTTCTTCTGGCTTTCACTCCTCGATTCATTTTCGTCGACAACGCCTACTAGCGCTTCCGCTGTGTGTCATTGCTTCCGCTCTCGTTGACGCAATCTATCTCTGATTCTGTCAACGGGAGCGGTATCTGCCCCCCCCCCCTCGCCTACGCTCTGCGCTAATTTTGTCGTCGAGAGGTCCAACAGTGTCGTGGCTTTCACCTTTCTCTCTTTCGTCGATCCTTTTCCTTCGCTGACCCAGCTGGTCAGCTGTTCGATCGTCGTCTTCTTCGTGCGGGCGGTTTCTTAACCAATGTTCGCTCTGAGGGCTTGTCGTCATTCTGTTGTGCCTGGGGAAGCTTCTCTCTGTCGATGATGGGATTTCTTCCGTTGTTCCTGTCCTGATCCAGCATGCATCCTCTCCTGTCCAGATCTTGATGCCGCCTCTTTCTTTCGCTGGGCTCTGCAGCTGGAAACCGTATTCTTCGTGCGCTCGGCGGCGTCGCCTGTGCTGACGTCCTCATTCCCAGTTGCTACTGCTCATGTCTAATTGATGTGTGTGCTCTCGGCTTATCTGGTGGTACCTCTGATGTTGGATCACGCTGCTTGCATCTCGATGATGGAGAAGACGGAGTTTCCTTTTTATCGTAGTTTCCTTTGTGGTCTTCATTTAGTACGTGTCCTATTGTTTGTTTAGTTGTTATGCCTTCCTGCACGTGTTATCCACATGAGGGAGAGTGTTGGGATGAAGGCGACTTGGATGATCTTTCCTGATTTTTCGCTTTCGCTCCACACAGCCTTCGGGCTTAGGTCGTATGTTGTTAGCATCTCCCCTTGTTTTCTTTCGATTGGTTGTGTTGGGGACACGATTGATGTTGGTGTTTTAATCTCACCGGGTTGTGTGGCGTGAGACCGTACCGTGTGGGACTGTGACGTGTGGAACCGCTCTTGTGCGGATGTATCCCCGACAGATTATCCCCGACGGATTATCCCTGGTTGCTCGGTTGATGATTTGCTCCTCATTTTTCGTTCCTTTTTCGCATGTTGTGTGTAGGTGATGTTGGTTGACCGGTTTCTAACGAGTCCACGTCGTGTGTGGGTCCTACGTCGTGTGTGGCTATGTCCCCGACTTGATTCCCCGGTTTAGAATTTCTTCCAGTGGCTCGTCTGATGTTTTGTCTCACATCTCCTACCTTCATTGCCGTTATTATGATGTTCAAGCTTAATGTTCCCCCTTCAGCTTGAGGGGAAGTGTTGGAATTATCGAGTCAATGTCGGTCTATTATAGACTTTAGGTGTATTTGGGTTTAGTCCCACATTGCAGTTTTAATTTTGTGAGTCCATGTAAGTCCTATTTAATGCCCCTAAGTGGATGAATAATATTGCACCGTCTAATTATTTCTCTCTTCCAACAATATTATATCTTCTTTTGTATTAATCTACTTGTTTTCATTCGATGATAGCGGTAGCTATCAAACTATAGATGAGCGCATAAACCTTTGAGGATGTTTTGGATGTGTTTGTTTACTTTGCAAATACCAATCACTGTCAATCGCTAGATTATCGTTTCTAAGACCGCCACTGTAGAAGTATTCCGCAAGCTAAAAAAACGTAGAGTAACTCATCAATGCAATTCATATTATTAGGATTAACTCAGATCATATCAAGTATGAGAATAGCATGGGACAGAAGAATAAATAAAATTCAAAAGCAGTGAGTTTACTAAAGTACCTCTCCTCGGATCTTATCAGAAAATACATTTAATGGTTGTTGTCCACCGGTGGTCATACATTTAGGCTTTGTTTTTGGAATTTTATTATATCCATATGCTATAGCAACATCCTAAAAAAAGTAAAAAGAATTAAAATTTTCATTAATGAAACATGAAAAGCAACTGTGGTAATCAAAACTACTTCAAAAGAAAATCTTCAAAATTTAAATATCAGCAATTATTATTATACCTCCATCACATCACAAGGATGAAGTATATCACTTCTAGTTGGAGGAACATATACAGTAACAACAGAATTTGCAGCATTCAAGTTAGCTTGTAGTTGCATTTTTTCCAATAAGCGAATCACCTGCCATTTGTAGATAACTGTTCATCTAGGTTAAATATAACAGGATAAAAATTTACAAGCAGCCACAAAAGTAGTGAGCTTTAATGGGAATGATGGAAGTACAAATGTACAATCAAAGAACTAACTAGCAAGCAAAAAATAGTGAGAGCTTTAACGGGAATGATGGAAGTACAATCATAGAACTAAGTAGCAAGCAAAAAAATGAACATAAAAGGTAGAACTTAGAAAATGTACGTCTTCTGCCAAAAATGACAAAATATGGAAGTCAGCAAAGCTAGTTCAAAAAGGATCATTAGCAGTTAAAAAACCTAAAAAAATAGTTTGAAATAAACCATCAAAAGGTTTATAGATAACAAAGTTGACATAGTAAAGCAAGATTTTCCGATTTAAAAATATTAACATATATTGTAGTTGGGCATAGCAATGTAATAGCATTACTACAACACTAGGACAGGTGTAATTGTTTTTGTAACAATGTACACTCTTTCTTCAAAGATAATACTCACGTGATAGAAAGAAGTTGCAGTGATATATTTTTTGTCGGTCTTCTACTCATAGATGACAACAAACTTCCCCACCACACCCTCAATGATAATGGAGGTGATTTACTTCTGAAATATCATCCACATGGATGAAATAAGTTGTGAGAAATCCGCAAATTTAATAAGCTAGTTTTTACTGGATCAAGAGAAAAGGCATTGATTGATACAACAGGAAACAAAGCAATAAAAGGTGACAACAGTAATTAAAACATTCGGAAAAAGAGCAAAAAATGGTAATGAGCATAATCCTTTTCAAGAAGACATCATGCACCATACATATTGAGAAATTTTAAGCATGAATGTGCCAAGTAACAATGAGCTTATGAAAGAATAGATATTCAAAGACCAGATATATTATGCAGTGTCAATGCCGACATAGCATGGGAGTTTAAGGCCGGACTAGATAGGAGGATGAGTGTTATTCCCCCGGACGATCTACGGTTCCGAGGGTTCAAGTACGCCAGAAGACCAAAAGAAGCGCCGGGAAAAGACCGGGCTGAACCATCCGGTTCAGCCCGCAACTGATAAATAAGAAGAAGGGGGCTGAACCGCACGGGTTCAGCCCCAATAGGGGCCGGCCGGCCCCTAGGGGGTTGGGTTCATATAAATACCCAACCCCCCCCCCCCCCCCCCCCCCCCTCTCTTTTGGAGGCAGACAATCTATTATCAGGTATTTCTTTTCTCTTTTCAAACCCTAGCCGTCTTCTTCTTCCTCTAGTTTTCATTTTTCTCTAGATCTTCGAGTAGCTTCGTAACATTTGGTATCAGAGCCTCCTTCCTGCGACCATGGTGACATGTACGGAGGCGGAAACGGCGCGTTTGGCCGCCATCGAGGAGAACTATGCCGCCTTGACGGATTCGGTAGCGGCATTCGAGGAAAGTGTGAAGAACTCACAACAAAATCTGGAAGAGCGCATCGAGGCGAGGATGGAGGAGTTGAAATCCCTCCTCTTGCAAAATCTGAAAGGAAAGGCGGTAAACAGCGATGGTTCCGACGCCGAGACATCAAACACCCCTAGAGGAGGGAGCAACGGAGCGGGGAACTGTTGAAGTATTTATATTTTAGTATTTGTGTTTAGTCCCACACCGCTTATCGGTGTGTGGTGGTCTTGTTGTAACCCTATATAGTTCCCCTTTGAGGATGAATAAACTTGCACCTTCTATTTCCGTTTCACTCTTTCTACATGGTATCAGAGCATTTCGATCTGAAAGTCTAAAATAAATTTTTTTTTTCGCTCATCCCGCGATCTTGCCCCCCCGACCCGTTCGTCTTCCGCTTCCGGCTCGGCTGATTGGGCTTCGGCGGCTCCCTCTCCCCCTCGCTCCCGTCGATGGGATCGTATCTTGATTCCAAAGACGGGAGCGGGGCCATCTCTTGTCGACGTCGCTGCTGGCTTCTCCCGTTGATGTCGACGACGCTTCCGCCATCGACGACTGTTGCGGGCCTTCCTCTTCTCCCGTCGACGCTACTCCAGATCTCCCGTCGAGCCATCTTCATCGACCTAAGACCGCTGCTTCCATCTTCATCGACCGTTGCTGCCCTCCTCCATCGACGACACGATCCCGTCGTTCTCCTCTGCCGATCGACGACGACTGCTTCTTCCGTCGAAGTCCTGCTCCAGATCGACGATCCCGCCGCTGTCTGCCGTCGATGCTGTTGCTGCTTCGCCTCTTCCAGATCTGCCGTTGGAGCTTCTCCTCCCTGCTGTCATGTCGCTGCTCTACTTCTCCGGCTACTGCCGCCATGTGCCACTGCTGTCCTGCCGCTGCTATGTTTAAGTTGTTCCTTTTTTTTAGTTGCTGTTTTTTTTAGCGTCTCATTGCGATTTCGGCCCCCTTCCACGTGATCTGGGTTCATGTACCCGACAAGGGTCCCACACGTGCACGTGGTCTACGTGAGGGGGAGTGTACGTCACGGCCTCCAGGCATAGTCTATGCCTTTATGCACGTATTCCATGTGAGGGGGAGTGTTTGTGATAACGGCAACTCGGATGCCTCTTTTCCCGACTCCTGCCTTAGTCACACATGGCCCCCAAGTTGATTTCGTATGTTGTTTGTGTGTCTCCCCATCTTTTTCTTCTATGTTAGGTAGGTGTGGTTTGGCGTTTGTTGGTTGACCTAGCTCCAGCACCGGGAGCATCCAGTGTGCTCATGGTCGGTTTGTGGACCAACGTCGTGTGGCCTTTGCCCGGTTGAAGTATCCCCGGTGACACACGGTTGGGCCTCGGTGGCTGTTGTTTTGTCCCACATTGCCAACCATCATTTACCTTTTCTTTTATATTGTGTTCAAGCTGAAGAGCTTGAGGGGAAGTGTTGAAGTATTTATATTTTAATATTTGTGTTTAGTCCCACACCGCTTATCGGTGTGTGGTGTCTTGTTGTAACCCTATATAGTTCCCCTTTGAGGATGAATAAACTTGCACCTTCTATTTCCGTTTCACTCTTTCTACAGGAACAACACGGGAGTCCCGGCGCGGGGTTCCGGAGCGGGATCGGGCGCGGGAGAGGTTCCGGAGGCAGCAAAGGGGACTGGACCTCCTTTCCGGGCGAGCGACCTGCCGGGCGGACCTCCGGAGGCGTGGGGGCTAGTCGGCGGACACCCAGGGTGCCGGGAAGGGCCGGAGCCACTCCGGACGGGTTCCAGCAGGGCGGCGGAGGCCGGGTATGCTTCCTGGTGGTTCGAACAGCCCCCACCAGGATCGGGAGGGCTGCTGCGGCATGGGGGAGGCACCGGGCAAGGGGCAGCTGTCCCGTTTGGGCCCGGGCAGCAACCAGGGCAGCCGTGGAGGCTGCAACACCAAGGATTTGAGCTGTTTCGCCCAACCGGAGCAAATGTTGTCCCGCTCGGGGGCGCAACGGGAGTTTTTCCTCCTCCAATCGGGAACGCAGCGGGAGTTTTTCCTCCTCAACCAGCGATCGCTCCTAACTTGGGGTATGGAATTGCAAATATGGGGTCAGTGAGGCCTCAGGGGTGGAATCATGGAGGGCATCAAGGGGACCATGAGCAACCAGGACCGATGGGCCAAGAGGGAGGCGGCTTGGGCGGGGCATTTCAACGTCCGTACATGCAACCCAAGCTGACCCGAATGAACTTTCCAAAGTTCCGAGGAGACGACGCGCTCGAGTGGATCCAAAAGGCCGAGCTGTTCTTCAGATATCAGGAGATTCCCGAGGCTCAGTGGGTACAGTTGGCGGCCTTCCATCTGGAGGAGGACGCGTACCAGTGGACGAAATGGTTTTTGCGAGGACGCACCTATGCCTCTTGGGCCGAGTTCATAGAAGCTTTCTCGGCTAGATTCGGGCCCTTGGAGTACGAGGACGTGGAGGCCAGTCTTCAAAAACTTTGTCAAAGCGGCACAGTCACGGAGTATCGGACGGAGTTTGAAAGGTTGGCGAACCGGGTCTCTTGGGGAGAGAAAACTATGATGAGTTGTTTCATCTCAGGGATGAAGGACCACCTGCGTGACGAGGTCCATGCGTACTTACCACGCAGTCTGAGCCACGCCATTAGCATCGCTCGGATACAGGAGGAGCGCTTCAACAGGCAGCGGAGTAGGTCGGCGACCAAGCTACCCGCGGCTCCGACAGCGGGGCGGAGAGATCCACCTCCCACCATACGGCCCACAGTGACTAAGCTGACATGGCCAGAGATGCAGGCCCAGAGGGAGAAGGGGTTGTGTTTTAATTGTGACGAGAAATACACCCGTGGTCACACTTGCCAGAAGGTCCAGGTGTTTATGCTGAAGGAGGAGGACGAGGAGGAGATCCCTCTGGAGGATCTCGACACAGAGGGGCTCGATCTGGCCGAGTTTAGGGTCTCCTTGCAGGCTATGGAGGGGTGTACGACCCCGGTGACACTCCGTTTCACGGGACGGGTGGTCCAGGAGCGGGTGACCATACTTGTTGATAGCGGGAGCACCCACAACTTTATCAACCCAGCAGTGGCTCTGAAGGTGGGACAGGCGACCGACAGGGAGGCAGCATTCCAGGTCATGGTAGCGGATGGGAGCAAGTTGAAGTGCGAAGGGGTTCTGAAAGGGGTGGAAATCCGTGTGCAGGGTTATGTGGGCCACACAGATATGTACTTACTTCCGATCAGAGGATTTGACATGGTGTTGGGGGTCCAGTGGTTGCGACAGTTACAACGTGTGACCACCGACTGGGGGCGACTGACTATGGAGTTCACCCAGCAGGGAAAGGACTACTGCCTACAGGGTATCTGATCTTCTCCCTTGAAGGAGATTTCTTTGCGGAGCTTGCAGCGGTTGGAGGAACAGGGCTCTCCTATGGCCATGGTGGTGGGAGTGGAGACGTTGGTCCAAGATCCTCCAATCATCCCAGAAGAGATTCAGGCACTTCTGTCCCAGTACGATGATGTGTTCCAGGAACCCCGGGGCCTTCCCCCGCCCAGGTTCAGGGATCATGGCATTCAGTTGAAAGAGGGGGCTGCACCCCCAAACGTCAGGCCCTACCGTTACCCGTACATTCAGAAGGCGGAGATTGAGAGGAGCGTGAGGGAGATGCTGGCGATTGGCATCATACGGCCTAGTACCAGTGCCTTCTCCTCACCTATTATCTTGGTGAAGAAGAAAGATGGGTCGTGGCGTTTCTGCATGGACTACCGCAACCTGAATGACTCGAAGATCAAGGACAAGTTCCCGATTCCTATGATCGAGGAGCTGTTGGACGAGCTCCACGGGGCGAGCTTATTTACCAAGCTGGACCTGCGGTCCGGCTATCACCAGATACGGATGAAGACTGAAGACATCCACAAGACGGTGTTTCGCACGCATGATGGGCACTACGAGTTCTTGGTGATGCCCTTTGGGCTCTCCAATGCCCCCTCGACCTTCCAGGCAGTGATGAACGAGACATTTCGGCCGCTCCTGCGGCGATCGGTACTCATTTTCTTTGATGATATCTTGATATACAGCCGCAGTTGGGCAGAGCATCTCGAGCACGTGGCACAGGTCCTCACCATCCTTCGTCAGCAGCAGTTCTACGCTAAGCTGTCGAAGTGTTCTTTTGGGCAGGCCGAGGTGGAGTACTTGGGCCATCTGGTTTCGGCTCACGGGGTTAGGGCGAATCCGAAGAAGATCGAGAGCATGGTTTCGTGGCCACGACCGACTACGGTGCGGGCGTTACGTGGCTTCCTGTGTCTTACTGGGTACTATCGCAGATTCGTGAAAGACTATGGCAAGCTGGCACGACCGCTTACCCAACTCCTCCACAAGGAGTCTTTCACTTGGCATGATGAAGCAGAGCAGGCCTTCTCCGCTCTCAAGGAGGCTATGACGACCACACCGGTGCTTGCCCTACCGGATTTCAGCAAGGAGTTCGTGTTGGAGACAGATGCCTCAGGAGTCGGCATTAGGGCGGTGTTGATGCAGGAAGGGCGGCCGCTGGCTTACTTCAGCAAGGCCTTGGCTCCTCGAACATTGGGCCTCTCCACGTATGAGAAGGAGATGTTGGCGATCTTACATGCTGTGACTCTATGGCGCCCGTACCTACTGGGCCATCACTTTAAGGTTCGCACCGATCACCAGAGTCTGAAACACTTCTTGGATCAGCGGCTGGCGTCCCCTCTCCAACAGAAGTGGCTGACCAAGTTGTTGGGGTATGATTATGAGATTGTGTACAAGCAGGGCAAGGAGAATTTGGTGGCAGATGCCTTGTCCCGCCTCCCGAAGAGCACCATCCTCCACATTTTTGGACCGCTAATCGAGTCTCTAGATGATATTCAGCAGGACGTCGCCTCGGATCCGGAGCTCCAGCACATTGTCGAGGCCTTGCTGCAAGGCCAACCTACTCCTCCGGGTTACCAGCTGATTGGGGGTCATTTGTACTACCACGGGAGGGTGGACATTCCAGCATCTTCCACTTGGAAGGACGTCATGTTACACGAGTTCCACTCGTCTCCGTCCGGAGGCCATGCCGGCGTGCTTCGTACTCTTCAGCGGCTCCGGGCCAATGTCTTTTGGAGGGGATTGCGCAAGGACGTCCAGCGCTTCGTGCAACAGTGCAAGGTCTGCCAGTGTCAAAAGTATGAGACGACATCTCCAGCGGGGTTGCTCACCCCCTTAGAGATTCCTCAACAAGTTTGGGAGACGGTTTCGATGGATTTCATTGACGGCTTGCCCCGGTCGCAAGGCAAGTCGGTGATCTTGGTTATCGTTGACAAGCTGTCCAAGTATGGTCATTTTCTAGCTCTCAGCCATCCATACTCTACAGAGTCAGTTGCCGAGCTCTTTGCCCGTGAGGTGGTTCGCCTACACGGCCTTCCTCGTTCGAGCAACTTTTGGCATGAACTTTTCCGGTTGCATGGCACCCGATTACGCATGAGCACCGCGAACCATCCGCAGACCGATGGTCAGACGGAGGTCCTGAATAGGAGGGTGGAGACATACCTTCGCTGCTTTGTTATGGATGAGCCCCGCTCTTGGACACGGTGGCTACACTGGGCGGAGTATTGCTACAATACCTCGTATCACACAGCTAGTAAGATCACCCCTTTTGAGATTGTCTACGGGAGGCCGCCACCATCTCTGCATTCCTACGAGCCGGGCAGCACAGCTCTTCCTGCAGTGGATCGGGCATTACGGGACCGGGATCAGACATTGGCTCTCCTTCGGGATAATCTCCATGCAGCCCAAGATAGGATGAAGGTGCAGGCCGACAAGCACAGGACCGAGCGGGAATTTCAGGTGGGGGATGAGGTCTTCCTCTGTCTCCAACCGTACAGACAGTTGTCCGTTGCTCGTCGGGCCAATCAGAAATTAGCTCCTCGATACTATGGGCCGTTTCGTATCACTCACCGGGTGGGACCAGTCGCTTATACTCTTGCTCTTCCTGAGGGGTCCCGTATTCACCCGACTTTTCATGTCTCTTTGCTGAAGAAGAAGTTGGGGGCGGCAGTAACAGTCACTCCCTTTCTCCCCGCGGCCACTACGACCGGCGAGCTACGTCCCAGTCCCGAGGTTATATTGCTGTCCAAATGGAAGAAACGAGGCACGGAATACCGTTCAGAGGTTCTGGTCAAGTGGCAGGATCTGTCAGAGGCTCACAACACTTGGGTTGACTTACTGGAGTTCCGGGAGCACTTTCCCGACTTTCAGCTTGAGGACAAGCTGCCTCTTGATGGGGAGGGGAATGTTATGCCCCCGGACGATCTACGGTTCCGAGGGTTCAAGTACGCCAGAAGACCAAAAGAAGCGTCGGGAAAAGACCGGGCTGAACCATCCGGTTCAGCCCGCAACTGATAAATAAGAAGGGGGCTGAACCGCACGGGTTCAGCCCCAATAGGGGCCGGCCGGCCCCTAGGGGGTTGGGTTCATATAAATACCCAACCCCCCCCCCCCCCCCCCCCCCCCTCATTTGGAGGCAGGCAATCTATTATCAGGTATTTCTTTTCTCTTTTCAAACCCTAGTCGTCTTCTTCTTCATCTAGTTTTCATTTTTCTCTAGATCTTCGAGTAGCTTCGTAACAATGAGACACCAACACTTTTGCAGATAAAAAATAAAAATGGTTGGAATCTTGGAAATAAAATGTGGTCAGATGTTTCCTCTTACCTGACGCAGGACGGTCCTATGTGATGGGAAAACACATGAATGAACTCCTACATGCGACCATGCATAAATCCGACGGTTTACTTGCAACAATGAATATTTATAAAACAATAATAATTTGATTGGTCACAAAAAGTTAAAACTCTCAAATATGGAAACACGTGAAGTCGTATAAGTGCAAGAGTGCCAGAAAATCAAATACTATTTAAATGGGAGATTACAAAGACTAAAAGAAATTGAATGCAAATTTATAAACCACTATCTCTTCTAGTAGAGAACAAACACAAGACTCAACGTTAAAGAAATCAACACACAAACCTTGATTACCAAGACTACAAAGAGGGGAGGGCTGGAGGCGCTTTAAGAGGACTGTCCGGAGCAGATTTCAGTGTCCAGAAGTTGTTTGGGGGCTGTCCAGAAATTGGGAAAGCGATTGGGTAGTTGCAGGAAGGTAATTTCACCAGCAAGCAAATGAGGTTTGCTGCCCTGGAAGTCTGGACAGCAACCTGGAGGGTGGTAGGTGGCTGTAAGGGAGATGAGGTGGCTAGGCAAGCCCACGGGTTTAATTCTGGATGGGTCTTGCTGTTCTGGACAGCAGAAAAACAGTTTCCTGCAGCAGGGATGGGGTTAGCAATGGAATTCCATGAAGGAATGAGTGATTGGGTGATGTGGCTCCACGTGTGATTGGGTGGTGGGCAGAATGGGGACTACTTGGTTGTGGCTCCACGAGAGGGGAAGAGGCAGGGAGATGGGTTGTAGTTGGAGCAGCAAATGGAGGAACCAGCAACCTGGACTCAACGTGAAATTGAGGAGCATAGGAGGGGGAAATCAGCCAGGCAGTTTGGAGGAAGTGGGGGCAGTTATTGGAAGGATGTGGGTGGAGGCTTTCACGTGGGAATGAGATAAATGGGAGAGGCTTATTTGCTAAGTGTTTTTTTTGGGGAGTGAGGGTGGTGGAGATTAATTTTAGGAGTTGTGCCTAAAATTTAGGAGAGAGGAGAAAGTGGGAAAGTGGGGTAGTTATGGAGGTGGTAATGGATGGTGGAGGTGGTTGCCGGCTGGGTGGAGGTTAGTGGTGACCGGAGGTGGCCGCCGGTGGTGGTGGCCGCCGGAGCTATTTTCCGGCGATCGCCGGAAAATACAAAATGAAGGGAAATCGATATGGGAGATGTAGGAGGATCACCGGAGACGTATTCCGGTGATCGCCGGAGATGGGATTTGTGGGTAAAGATGGCTGTTTTTGTGGAGATCTTTATAGGTGGTTGTTAAGTGGGGGAGAATGATGTGGTGGCCGGTGGCTGTTTTGGAGGTGGAGAGGGGAAGGTTTTGTGGAGGGGGTGGCCTGCTGCAGTTGGAGTCGGAGGAGGGGAGGTCCCTTTGAAGGGGGGGGGGGGGGGGGGGGGGGGGGGGGGGGGTTGTAGCTTGTGGTGGAGGAGGAGGGGTGGTGGAGTGGCCGGCCAAGGGAAATGGGAGGGAGGAGGTAGACCCGAGCTTCGCACCCGGGGTTCGGCCTCGGCACCGAGTTGACCAAAAATGGGCTTACTTCAGCAAGGCCTTGGCTCCTCGAACATTGGGCCTCTCCACGTATGAGAAGGAGATGTTGGCGATCTTACATGCTGTGACTCTATGGCGCCCGTACCTACTGGGCCATCACTTTAAGGTTCGCACCGATCACCAGAGTCTGAAACACTTCTTGGATCAGCGGCTGGCGTCCCCTCTCCAACAGAAGTGGCTGACCAAGTTGTTGGGGTATGATTATGAGATTGTGTACAAGCAGGGCAAGGAGAATTTGGTGGCAGATGCCTTGTCCCGCCTCCCGAAGAGCACCATCCTCCACATTTTTGGACCGCTAATCGAGTCTCTAGATGATATTCAGCAGGACGTCGCCTCGGATCCGGAGCTCCAGCACATTGTCGAGGCCTTGCTGCAAGGCCAACCTACTCCTCCGGGTTACCAGCTGATTGGGGGTCATTTGTACTACCACGGGAGGGTGGACATTCCAGCATCTTCCACTTGGAAGGACGTCATGTTACACGAGTTCCACTCGTCTCCGTCCGGAGGCCATGCCGGCGTGCTTCGTACTCTTCAGCGGCTCCGGGCCAATGTCTTTTGGAGGGGATTGCGCAAGGACGTCCAGCGCTTCGTGCAACAGTGCAAGGTCTGCCAGTGTCAAAAGTATGAGACGACATCTCCAGCGGGGTTGCTCACCCCCTTAGAGATTCCTCAACAAGTTTGGGAGACGGTTTCGATGGATTTCATTGACGGCTTGCCCCGGTCGCAAGGCAAGTCGGTGATCTTGGTTATCGTTGACAAGCTGTCCAAGTATGGTCATTTTCTAGCTCTCAGCCATCCATACTCTACAGAGTCAGTTGCCGAGCTCTTTGCCCGTGAGGTGGTTCGCCTACACGGCCTTCCTCGTTCGAGCAACTTTTGGCATGAACTTTTCCGGTTGCATGGCACCCGATTACGCATGAGCATCGCGAACCATCCGCAGACCGATGGTCAGACGGAGGTCCTGAATAGGAGGGTGGAGACATACCTTCGCTGCTTTGTTATGGATGAGCCCCGCTCTTGGACACGGTGGCTACACTGGGCGGAGTATTGCTACAATACCTCGTATCACACAGCTAGTAAGATCACCCCTTTTGAGATTGTCTACGGGAGGCCGCCACCATCTCTGCATTCCTACGAGCCGGGCAGCACAGCTCTTCCTGCAGTGGATCGGGCATTACGGGACCGGGATCAGACATTGGCTCTCCTTCGGGATAATCTCCATGCAGCCCAAGATAGGATGAAGGTGCAGGCCGACAAGCACAGGACCGAGCGGGAATTTCAGGTGGGGGATGAGGTCTTCCTCTGTCTCCAACCGTACAGACAGTTGTCCGTTGCTCGTCGGGCCAATCAGAAATTAGCTCCTCGATACTATGGGCCGTTTCGTATCACTCACCGGGTGGGACCAGTCGCTTATACTCTTGCTCTTCCTGAGGGGTCCCGTATTCACCCGACTTTTCATGTCTCTTTGCTGAAGAAGAAGTTGGGGGCGGCAGTAACAGTCACTCCCTTTCTCCCCGCGGCCACTACGACCGGCGAGCTACGTCCCAGTCCCGAGGTTATATTGCTGTCCAAATGGAAGAAACGAGGCACGGAATACCGTTCAGAGGTTCTGGTCAAGTGGCAGGATCTGTCAGAGGCTCACAACACTTGGGTTGACTTACTGGAGTTCCGGGAGCACTTTCCCGACTTTCAGCTTGAGGACAAGCTGCCTCTTGATGGGGAGGGGAATGTTATGCCCCCGGACGATCTACGGTTCCGAGGGTTCAAGTACGCCAGAAGACCAAAAGAAGCGTCGGGAAAAGACCGGGCTGAACCATCCGGTTCAGCCCGCAACTGATAAATAAGAAGGGGGCTGAACCGCACGGGTTCAGCCCCAATAGGGGCCGGCCGGCCCCTAGGGGGTTGGGTTCATATAAATACCCAACCCCCCCCCCCCCCCCCCCCCTCATTTGGAGGCAGGCAATCTATTATCAGGTATTTCTTTTCTCTTTTCAAACCCTAGTCGTCTTCTTCTTCATCTAGTTTTCATTTTTCTCTAGATCTTCGAGTAGCTTCGTAACAATGAGACACCAACACTTTTGCAGATAAAAAATAAAAATGGTTGGAATCTTGGAAATAAAATGTGGTCAGATGTTTCCTCTTACCTGACGCAGGACGGTCCTATGTGATGGGAAAACACATGAATGAACTCCTACATGCGACCATGCATAAATCCGACGGTTTACTTGCAACAATGAATATTTATAAAACAATAATAATTTGATTGGTCACAAAAAGTTAAAACTCTCAAATATGGAAACACGTGAAGTCGTATAAGTGCAAGAGTGCCAGAAAATCAAATACTATTTAAATGGGAGATTACAAAGACTAAAAGAAATTGAATGCAAATTTATAAACCACTATCTCTTCTAGTAGAGAACAAACACAAGACTCAACGTTAAAGAAATCAACACACAAACCTTGATTACCAAGACTACAAAGAGGGGAGGGCTGGAGGCGCTTTAAGAGGACTGTCCGGAGCAGATTTCAGTGTCCAGAAGTTGTTTGGGGGCTGTCCAGAAATTGGGAAAGCGATTGGGTAGTTGCAGGAAGGTAATTTCACCAGCAAGCAAATGAGGTTTGCTGCCCTGGAAGTCTGGACAGCAACCTGGAGGGTGGTAGGTGGCTGTAAGGGAGATGAGGTGGCTAGGCAAGCCCACGGGTTTAATTCTGGATGGGTCTTGCTGTTCTGGACAGCAGAAAAACAGTTTCCTGCAGCAGGGATGGGGTTAGCAATGGAATTCCATGAAGGAATGAGTGATTGGGTGATGTGGCTCCACGTGTGATTGGGTGGTGGGCAGAATGGGGACTACTTGGTTGTGGCTCCACGAGAGGGGAAGAGGCAGGGAGATGGGTTGTAGTTGGAGCAGCAAATGGAGGAACCAGCAACCTGGACTCAACGTGAAATTGAGGAGCATAGGAGGGGGAAATCAGCCAGGCAGTTTGGAGGAAGTGGGGGCAGTTATTGGAAGGATGTGGGTGGAGGCTTTCACGTGGGAATGAGATAAATGGGAGAGGCTTATTTGCTAAGTGTTTTTTTTGGGGAGTGAGGGTGGTGGAGATTAATTTTAGGAGTTGTGCCTAAAATTTAGGAGAGAGGAGAAAGTGGGAAAGTGGGGTAGTTATGGAGGTGGTAATGGATGGTGGAGGTGGTTGCCGGCTGGGTGGAGGTTAGTGGTGACCGGAGGTGGCCGCCGGTGGTGGTGGCCGCCGGAGCTATTTTCCGGCGATCGCCGGAAAATACAAAATGAAGGGAAATCGATATGGGAGATGTAGGAGGATCACCGGAGACGTATTCCGGTGATCGCCGGAGATGGGATTTGTGGGTAAAGATGGCTGTTTTTGTGGAGATCTTTATAGGTGGTTGTTAAGTGGGGGAGAATGATGTGGTGGCCGGTGGCCGGTGGCTGTTTTGGAGGTGGAGAGGGGAAGGTTTTGTGGAGGGGGTGGCCTGCTGCAGTTGGAGTCGGAGGAGGGGAGGTCCCTTTGAAAGGGGGGGGGGGGGGGGGGGGGGGGGGGGGGGGGAGGGGACGGTTGTAGCTTGTGGTGGAGGAGGAGGGGTGGTGGAGTGGCCGGCCAAGGGAAATGGGAGGGAGGAGGTAGACCCGAGCTTCGCACCCGGGGTTCGGCCTCGGCACCGAGTTGACCAAAAAATGGGCTTCAATACTCCATTCTTCAATGCCTAAAATGAGAGCCCTCACCCTCTATTTATAGACTCTAGGAGGCAACGAACGGCTATGATTGACCGATCGTCCCAACTCAAAAATACATAAAAATACAACTCGAAATAAAAAATGACAAGAACAAAAACTGCTACGATCGTCGATCCGCATAAAATGAATGGTTCCGATTCCCCATCATTACCACTTCACGTTGTCAATTTATATGTAAAGCCTTGCAAACTCTCATTTAAGGTTAACAAAGAGAAGATGAGAGTGGAGGAGAAATTTTCTCTACCATGAAGTTCTTCTAATACAAATTATTATATGGCTTATATGTAGGAAAATACAAAAGGAAACTAGGAAAAGAAATAATGGGAAAATCCACCTCAAAATGAAGGAATAAATGCACTAATCACACACTAATGATAGAATAATACTGCACATGCTACCATTCCTTTGCAAACTCAAGTGGAGCATGATAAACTTGAGTTTGGAGATCTAAAGGTGATTTGAGTAATGGATATAAACAGGTGAAATAGAGGCGAAAAAGATAAAGGTTGGAAAGATAAAGGCTGATAGAGGACGACAAAAAGAGATTAGCGAGATAGAGGCCAATGAGATTGAGGTCGATAGATGCCAACAAGACAGAAGCCGGGGAAGAAAAGCATCAATATGATTGACCTAGGGACTAAGGTTCAAGCCGAGCAGAGTGTGGCAAATCTCAGTCCCTATAAGAGAAAATAAGAGTGAGAGATGATAACATAACCTAAGACTCTAACAACATGTTATGTGAGAAGATGAGGATGGGAGAGAAGTTTTTTACTATTTAATACAAGTTATTACATGACCAATATATAGGCAAGTATACAAAGCAGCAAGAAAGAAACATACCGGAGAATATAAACGGCATAATGACGTTAAAAAATTGCATTAATGGCATAGGTTAAAGCCAATTTGTAAAAAACTCAAAAAGGGAGCTCATTGTATATTTCTCTTTTTTTGTATTTAGTCTCACATCTCCAAATGGAAATTTTTCCTCCTCTACTCTATATAAAGAGGGGAGTTCTTATATAATTTTTTGAGTTTTTTTATTTTGCATTTCAAATTCTCACATGGTATCATAGCCCGGTGAGTTTCTTCACTGCTCTCCTCTAAGCGTGAATACTCTCGGTCTCGTACTAAGCTATCCGGTCTCCCATGAACACTCCCAGACTCACACGAGAACTCCCTTCTGATGCAGAACGAATCTATAGGCGGCGGAAAATTCGCGACCTAATCCTACATGCTATGCAAAGTCCAACGGGTTAAATCACAATTGAATAATAAATAATGACATCCCACGCAGTTAATTCACAGCAAGACGCAATAATTAATTAGAGCGAAATAAGCTTAGGCTTTCCTCCGCGTGGAGGGCCAAAACTAGAGCGTGCGGCGAATAAAATCATGCAAATCACAATAATAATCTAACAAACCACTACCATGCAAGATATTCAAACAAGTACAAGAGTCAAATCCAATATAAAGTGCTGAATAAAATATCCCAATACAAATAAGACTCACAAAGTAGTGGGCTGACCAAGACACTGAAGAATTCGGAGTCGGAGATGCGTGTACGATGATCAGAGGTGGAACCGGTGGTGTGGAGATGAAGACGGTGGCTGCCTTCGGAGGTGGAGGGTGGAATCGGGCCGGGAATGGATAGATCCGGCCACGTAGGTATGAATCCGGGCGAGGGAATGATGGTTCGGGTAGGGGAATGGCTGGATCTGGGCGGGACTGCCCAGATCTGGATAGATCTAGTGGTGGAGGACTGTTTGGAGGTGGTTGTATGCTGGCGGCGAGATTAGGGCAGCAGGGAGAGGGGCGGTTGGTTGTGGACAGCAGAGAGAGTGGGTGGTTGTAGGCTGGCGGGACTATAGGGGAGTGGGGAAGTAGCGGCAATGAGGGGAAGAGGGGCTAGGTGGCGGTCTGCTGGGAGGGATGGATGGGGCTGACGGCTGAAATATGAGGTTTACTGTTAACTAACTATATTAGTGAACAGTAAATTTCGCTTTCCTACAGTCCCTCGAAGAGGGAGGGGCTGCTGGTGGAGTTCACCAGGAGGTGTGTAAGAAAAGTCATCTCGAATGCGATGACCGCCTAAGTGAAAATCGTGTGCACCGACTAGAAGACGTGGCTCTATAGTGTAGTGAGTGCCCCCAAAAAGAAAGAGCTCGTCTGGTGGGTCAGCAGGTGGTGCATCCCAAAACTCAGCGAGAGTGCGATGTGTTAGCAGATGGTGCCCTAAATATTGGATGATCCTCACAATATCCATCCTCTGGGGCGGGGTCAGGGACGATAATGGAAGAGGCTTCCCTAAGTCGATACTCAAACAAGCGGGGCTCACCTGAATCCCATCCTCATCAGGATGTGGCGGGTCATCCGGAGGCTCAACTGGGGGCTCGTCATAGAACTCGTCACTAGGGTCATGGTCCTTCAGGTGAGTACCATCGTGAGGGGTAGTGCCCCTGTGAATGGATGACATAGCCACTATGAGATCAACACCAGACTCAGGTCTCTCGGTCGTGATGTGACTCAGGGTAATGACAATGGGAGAGCGACATAGATCTACGCTCAAGAATGGGTCTGTGGGTGCGGTGTCAAGACGTGAGTCCAGGGTAGGGGTGCTAATCAACCCATGACATGCCAGAGGTGGTGGTGTGGGTGAGGGGCACGACACTATAGGCTCAGGAGGTCGCTCAGGCTCACTCTCAGTCGGGGTCGCGGGAGACGGACCAGAAACAAGAGATAGGTCACTCGCTGGGCTAAGCACCTCACTAGGGTAAGAGCAATCTGCATCAGGTATCACTTCTGCCATGTCTGACGGAACAATGGTAAGCAGAGTGGTGTCCTCGGTGTGGGAGGAGCTCGTACTGCAGAGGTCAAAGTGAGGATCCAACCGACCAGCTCTTGCGGATCTCAAAGACTGTTCGTAACGAAGGGCAAGCTGATACGTCTGCTCGAGGGACTTTGAGCTATGATAAACCACCTCAGTACGAATGTCTGATCGAAGGCCAGACTGAAATCTGCAAGAGGTCATGGTTGGGTCCTCTCGGATATCGCTCCTCACAACTAACTCATCAAAGCGATCCATGTACTCAGCGACGGACATGGATCCTTGCTGAAGGGAAAATAATTGGTCGAGCAAGCGACTCTGATACGACGAAGGCAGATACCTCTGACACAATGTACGCTTCATGTCCACCCAACTAGTGACGCGATGTAGACGGTCTCGCTCGCGTGTCTTCTCAATGCTAGCTCAATATGCCCTCGCCTAATCTAAAAGTCTAAGTTTCGCAAACTTGACGCGACGCTCACCGAATACCTCAAAATGGTCAAGATAATACTCCATATCCACGAGCCAATAACTGAAAGACTCGGGACTCGATGAGCCGTCAAAGGAAGGGGCAGCAGTACGAAACTGACTCTCAAGATCTCTCTCGGAACGACGATCCTCATAATAATCATTCCTAAGGTAACCGAGTCGTGTCGAAGGATCGACACGATCCGCTCGCGTGTATGGATAAGAACGACGACAATCATCATACTGATCGTCTCTAGAATAGTGGGGTCGTGTCGGTGGGTCAATACGATCTCTGAAAGTGGTGTATTGCGATCGCGAATAATCATCGTAGTGTCGTGAGGGACTCCCTGAAGGGGATCTATGAGGGCGGGTGCAAGTGGACTCGAGACCTCCAAAGTGAGGAGAGGAATAATTGTGACACCTAGACATAATTAAAAACCTATAGACTCTAAGACTGCGTATCGAAAAGTGCGCGTGTAACATCCCCAAAACTACTAGGCCCCCTTAGTACAAGTTTTGACACTCTCCCCTTCTAAACAAGCTCCCTAGACCAACAGGAGATTGGGGTGACACTAGGATGAACTCCCTAACCAATGTACAGAACCTTAAGGTTGAGAGCAGCTAACTTATTAAGAGGATTTGGCCTCTAGGGTCTCTTTTTAGGATCCCAATAGCTCAATGAGCTCTTTCAACCTAGAAATTAGGGTAAAACCCAAAGGGCCCCATTATGCCCCCCCCCCCCCCCCCCCCCCCCACCCCCCAGGCTCAATAAGTGAGATTAAGACCCCCTTGTGCCCCCTCCACAAAGCTCCACCAATCTAGGACCCTTAGAGTACATTGGATTCATTTGAATCACTCACATTAACCTAGGTGGGCTTGAGCCAAGCCAAATCTCAAGTAACCCATTAGGTCATCATGGGTTAAACTGGTTTCTCCTTGGGCCCTAGCCCAACCTCAAGCCTCAATCAGTCCATGACATGGCTGATTTACCCCCCTTTATATGATGAATTAAATAGGTTGTTAATTAAAGGGGCCATTTTTTTTTGGGAAAAGGCCAAAATAGGAAGAGAGAGAAAGAGAGGAAGTTTTGAGCACCATGCCAATTGGCACACTCACCTTAACCCAATTTTTTTTCAGTTAACCTTGGAGAGTAAACCCCCCCCCCCCCACCATTTTTTTGAGCTGAGGTGGCAACCATGCATGGTCATGAGGGGGGGGGGGTGAAAAATTGGGTGAATAGTGTTTTTCAAAGGGGTGATTTCACCCACCTTGAATGTGGGCTTAGAGTGCCAAATGGCACCTCACTTCCATCTCTCTCTCTTTACCCGACCTCAGGCTTGGTGCCCAGCTGGTTTGGCTCAAGCTGGAAGCCATGCATTGGGCGTTTGAGAGGTGGCATTAATGGCCGAACCTCCAATGTGAATTCACTACTATTAACTCCCCCTCAGCCTCATTTGAGGGCACCTTCACGATCAGTGAACCCCACGAGGACGATCCCCCAACTCCGGCGAAGCTTTCGAGCTCAGAACCCCCATTCGGCCATGGCTTCCGGTGGCGACAACTCACGCATGGGAACAAGGGCAAATCCGCGCCTCCGACCACCAACTCAGGCCCGTACCTCTCCCTCTCCTCTCGTGCTAGCTATCTAGATCAAATAGGAGGTGAGACGAGCTCAATCGAGCGGGATCCACCACTGGTTTTCACGGGTTTTTCCCGTCAAAATCATCCTCCCCTCTTTCCTTAATCCGGCCGCCACTGTCAGATCAAGACCGCCACCCCGATAGCCCCCACCTCCGTGAAGGTGGTGGGGGTGGTGGCCGGCCGTGGAGGCAGGTAGATGGCCGGGAAATCGGGCTCAAAGGTAGCCCAGGCGCTTTCATTCTCAGCCCTTGGCGAGAGGAGGAAGACGATGTCATGGCCGTTGGATCTGATCAGACCCCTAATCGCAGACCACATGAAATTTAAATAAATGAATAGTATATAAATCTGTCACACTTTATTTAAGATGTTCAAGCAGGAAATTGAAGCCCTTAGAGACCGAATTTGCAATTTTCACCAGAGACAAGATTTGTAGATCTTGTTGTCTACTTTCATCTGAGCTTGAAATCATCTGATTTGGATGACTGTACAGTCCTGTGCATCTGTTTTTGTGCAGGATGTACAATGTGTCCATGCATGTATATAATGTGTATTTTTCTCTTAATATTCATTGCATGCAAGTGAAATTTGTACCCAAGGTGTGTGATGGCTATATAAAATCACTGTCCAAATTTGGTGATTTTAGGAGAAAAGTTTTCTATAGTTTCTGGAATAATTTAAATTTCACTATTGTGATAACCTTTGGAGCTTAAATTTATAGTTTTGGCCCAAATTTTTGGTAACATGTTTATCATGTGATGACTCACCTCTGTACAAAATCTGATGATATCTGGACTTGATTTGGGTGAGTAATCTAGGCATGCATGTTGATTACTCAAGGTAAAGAGAAGTGATTAGTGGCATTCATGTTCTTATTTAGTAACACATGTACATGGTTTAAGGTTTGACATTTCTGAAAGTTAGAAATATTGTTGCATGCAACAAGAATGATTTTTAGGTCATGCATGTATCCATGTATGACCTAGGCTTGGTGAGAAATTTAGAATAATTGTAGGACACTTTTCTATAGTTTTGCTAGACATTTTATTCTATGAATTTTGTGAGTTTAGAGAGTATTAATTACTAATTTTTAATGAAATCCCAAGGGTTTTCACCCCAAGTCATGATAAGCTATCTATGAGGTTTGGCTAAGTAGAAATGAAGGCATGAAGGTTGGATCTTGTGTGATTACTAGATTGAATAAATGGATAGTAAAACATGTATTTGTAGCAATTAGTTGTCACACCCCATGCTGAAACTTTAAGCAGTAAATTGAATGTCTTACACCCAAATTCAGAACATGTGGTCAATACAAAAGTTGTAGCTCTTGCTCTTACCTTTCTAATGATATGTTATACAGAAATTTTGGTGAAGTGTAGCTCCCTGTAGACTCCTTTTAGTAAAACATGTATTTGTAGCAATTAGTTGTCACACCCCATGCTGAAACTTTAAGCAGTAAATTGAATGTCTTACACCCAAATTCAGAACATGTGGTCAAAACAAAAGTTGTAGCTCTTGCTCTTACCTTTCTAATGATATGTTATACAGAAATTTTGGTGAAGTGTAGCTCCCTGTAGACTCCTTTTAGTAAAACATGTATTTGTAGCAATTAGTTGTCACACCCCATGCTGAAACTTTAAGCAGTAAATTGAATGTCTTACACCCAAATTCAGAACATGTGGTCAAAACAAAAGTTGTAGCTCTTGCTCTTACCTTTCTAATGATATGTTATACAGAAATTTTGGTGAAGTGTAGCTCCCTGTAGACTCCTTTTAGTAAAACATGTATTTGTAGCAATTAGTTGTCACACCCCATGCTGAAACTTTAAGCAGTAAATTGAATGTCTTACACCCAAATTCAGAACATGTGGTCAATACAAAAGTTGAAGCTCTTGCTCTTACCTTTCTAATGATATGTTATACAGAATTTTTTTTGGTACAGTATAGCTCCCTATAGACCCATTTTAGTAAAGCATGTGTAAGGTTACGTATCTGAGATTTTGATGTCTTAGGTAAAATGGTCCATGTAATTTAGTTGATCTCCTAATCATACTTCAAGAATAACATATAGAGTGAACTTAAGAACTACATGACTTTAAAACCTAGATTGATAGGAGTTCACTAACCTTTGGAGTGACTTAGCATAGGGTATCTAGAGGGAATAAAGTTAAACTAGCCTCACTCAATAGTAGAAGTAGAGATAGTTAGAAACAACAATGATTCACCTTATTCTAGTGAGCATACATAGGATGACCGGAAGTCTTGAACAAATCATAAGAGTCTAAAATGTCCCAAGGCTCAAAGATCATACTAGTCCACCCCAATATCCATAAAGATTTCTAGTAAGCGGATGTTACCAATTGAAGGCATGAACAAATTTTCCTAACACATGATATCAAATAACTCATGGTAATAAAATGGTAGGACGACCAGCAGATCCCCCATGATAAGGTGAGGTTTGGTAGGACTATCTAGGTTCACCTCTCAAATTTGCAAGAGTAGGGTCAACGGGGAGAGAACTTGTAATGTAGAGTCAAGTGAATATATTATTAGACATTTCCACATGCATACCTTGGGAATGAATTTGTATTGAGGCCTAGGGAGAGGCTGGCTGAGCCTGTGTTTTGTACGATATTTAACGAGCTGTAAGCTCGGGGTAAAGCTTTTATGAATAAATGGAATCTGTGGCGGGTCTTCGGTATGGTCTGGGCTGGCACACCGGCGGACATACGTTGACTCAGGCAAGAGGTGAGGATAGGGGATCTGGCTTAGTGGAAGATGTGGAGAAGCCACCACCCCTAAAACTCACACTTGGCCTATCTAAGTCTGACGCGCAGCAAAAAGCACGACTAGTCCGCCCACGCGTGGGTCTCGGAGGGAGTGTGGAGAGGTCTAGGCTTGGTAGTGTGTGTACCCGCCTAGAAGTGGGGGAGCCCGACCCACTGTCACTACGGCCACGGTAGTGAGACCCGGGGTGATAGCTACACCCTGAACAATGGGGAACTAACAAGGTCTGTACGTACTGAGTCGTGTGTGTGAGTAAATCATCATTTCATAATAATGCGCATCTCTGCATAACATAGCATACATCACATCTCTCATCTTCCTCTTTTTCACCCCCATCATATAAAGTAGTATGGGATGCCTTATATGATGGGCCTTGCAAAACGATCCCTTAACTTATCTTCGAATTGATAAGTTAAGGTTTTTCCCTTACTTAAAATTATGAAAAACCTCACTGTTGCCCCATGAACCGTGTTTGTTTACTTTTAGTGGATGTTCCTTTTACTGCAATATGTTACACCTTCTATTGCTTCCCTTATATTGTGACACTGCTTACGTTGTTAGTAACCTTGTTCATTAGTTATTGCCTCACTATATACTCACTTGTTCTTATACCGTGCTCATTTATATAAATCTGTACTATAATTAATCTACCTGCCATTTGTCATCTGCTTAAAATTATACTGCCTTGTGTCCCTCCTTTTCCTCCTCTCCACCCGGTGCCTAGGAGTCGCGGGGGGAGGCGGGGAGGTTGTGGCTGAGTCTTTTAGACTGACGATCGGTTGTGACCTAACACAGGGGAGGCAGCACCAGGAGACCCAGCACCAGAGGACAGGGGGACCTGATTCGGCAGGAGCTACAGATCCTGGAGCCCCTTCTGTTGGCGACCGTACTACCGTGAGATTCCGTCCTAGATTCTTAGTACTTGGTGATGAGGATCATGTTATAGTCACTTTAGTTTTTGAGGAGTTTTAGTTTCAACTTTATTTGACCGGGTTTGTTCCCGAGTACTCCTTTATGATTTGTACCAGACTGATGTTACCTTTCTATGTCTTTTGGTTTTGGATGGATATGTATCTCTTATGTAATGTTAACTATGGATGCTTCCTCTAGATTTGGCCGGCAGAATCGGCGTTAAGTGGTGGCTGCCCACCACAAGACGGCAGTTCTGGGCAGTAAGACCCGCAGTAAGGCTAAAAGGGCCCTGACAACTCCTGGTGGCCTATTTTTGGGGCCCATCTCTCTTCATGTTCCCTCCGTCCTTCCAGGTCTTGGGAAGTCCGGGAGAAGGGGTCTTACAAAGGGTATCCGAGCTTAACGATCCTACATATTCTGTCCAACCCTTATTACACCCCGCTCGAGTCTAGTTTGCGGACAAACTAGCAGCGGAAGCAATGGTGTGCCCATAAGGGTTTTTCTCCCGACCTTTTCTCATCTAGCCACCTGAGATTAATACCTCTTTTCAATTTCTCATTCTTATCATGCAGAATCCTGCCCCAGAGAATAGGGTTCCCCCTCCACCTCCGCCCCCCGCCCAATTTCAGGAAGACAATGTGGGACAGACACTGCAGGCCATTCTGCAAGCATTCAGGGATCAAGCCCCAGTTAGGGAGCTCAACCCGGCTTCAAACTGGCTCAGTGTGTTCAAAGGACTCTCTCCACCATCCTTCTCGGGTACAGAATCAGCAGTACAAACTGAGGAATGGGTCGATACCATTCAAGAAATGCTTGCTGGAATCCGCTGCCCAACAACCGAAGCAGTGGCGTTAGCGGTCTCAGCACTTCGCTCTCATGCTAAGCTCTGGTGGAAGTCAGCAATGGATACCACCTTCGTAGGTTACGAATACAGTGAAATCTCTTGGGAGGAGTTCAGAGAAGCGTTACTGGAGCACTTCATTCCTCAGTCGGCAAGAGACGAGCTAGAGGAGAAATTCTTACAGTTAAGGCAAGGAAATAGGACTGTCTTGGAATACCAACGAGAATTTGCCCACCTATCCCGATTCCTAGTTTCTTACCAGTTCAGTGAGGCAGGATTCGCCAAGAAGTTCTTTAAGGGACTGCGAGATGACCTGAGGCAAGCACTCTTATTCGTAGCAGATACTAGTCTGGCCAAGATTGCTGAAGCAGCAAAGAGATTGGAAGCGGATCATCTGATGACCAGGGGCAGGGGGAAGAGAGCTGCTGACGAGGAGCGAAGAGGAGATAGACAGCTCCAACATCAGCAGGATCAGTTCATTAGGAATCAGAGGAGCGGGGGAAGACCGCGTCCAAACTTCAATCAAGGCCAAGGATCCCACACGGTTTTGGCACCGCAACCGCTACAAGTCCAGGAGCCACCTAAGCAGTTGGGTGGGGTCCCTCCTCCTCAGCTATGCTTCTTCTGTCACCAGCCCGGTCATGTGAAGGCATTCTGCCCTCAGAGAGCATTCCCTCCTCCACCCCAAAGGCCCCCTTATCAGCACTCTGGAGGCTGAGATCGAGGTCGAGGACGAGGATACCAAGGAGGTAATCGACAACTCACCGGCAATCAACTATATGCTCTGGACCTGGCCCAACCTTGCAAGCCAGAGGAGACTATTTCAGGTACTCCAAGTTTTCCTTTACTTTATTTTACTTGATTTGTTTTCTTAAAATCTGCTCCTAATTATGGGTAACGTAAGAACTATCACTTAGCTACATAACATCCAAATTCGCTATCGCAGGCATTCTTTCTGTAAACGAAAAACCTGCCCTCACTTTGTTCGATTGTGGGGCAACTCATGTCTTTATATCAGAAAACTTTATTAAGGAGTTGAAGGGATTAAGCTGCCGCTTGGGTCCTGCTAGGGGAGTCCGCCTCCCAGATGGATCCGTAATCAGTATCACCTCGACTTGTGACGTAGACGTAACCATCGGTGGAAAGAATTTTGAAACCTCAGCTACTGCAATGAAACTCGTTAAATACGACCTAGTGTTGGGCATGAGCTGGCTATCTCGGTATCACGCCATAATTAATTGTCTTCAACGAAAGGTTACTTTGCGTCACGGGGACACCACCATCATCTTTGAAAGTGCCTTACCAGTCTCCAAAAACCTCTTCTCTTCCGTCCAGGCCGTCAAATCGCATCTTCAGGGAAATGAATTATTTTTAGTTTGCTTTGGAATTGAAGAGTCAGGTGAACCCTTAGGAGACATCCCGGTGGTAAGAGATTTTGTCGATGTCTTCCCCGACAAATTACCCGGATTGCCCCCTCACAGAGAGGCCGACTTTCAAATTCAACTAGTACCAGGAGCAAAACCAGTATCTAAAGCACCTTATAGAATGGCACCGAAGGAGTTAACTGAATTCCGAAACCAACTGCAAGAGTTAGTAGAAGCAGGCTTTGTAAGGCCAAGTTCGTCACCATGGGGAGCCCCGGTCCTCTTCGTTAAAAAGAAAGATGGAACCTTGAGACTGTGCATTGACTATAGAGAACTCAACCATTTGACAGTTAGAAACACCTATCCCCTACCTCGTATCGACGAACTGTTTGATCAATTGCAAGGGGCCTTCTGGTATTCAAAACTAGATCTCAGATCAGGGTATTACCAACTGAGGATCCGGGAGGAGGATATCCCAAAGACGGCTTTCAGTAGCAGGTATGGATTACACGAGTTCACGGTAATGCCATTCGGACTCACGAATGCCCCCGCTGCATTCATGAGTTTAATGAACAAAGTGTTTGAACCATACATAGATTCCTTCGTCATCGTTTTTATAGATGACATCCTAATTTATTCGAAAACAAAAGAGGATCACGCCCGGCATTTATCCTTAACTCTCCAGAAACTTCGGGAGAATAAGCTTTACGCAAAGTTCAGTAAATGCCAATTTTGGCTCAGTGAAGTAGCCTTCTTAGGTCACATCATCAGCGGCGCTGGATTGGCAGTTGACCCAACAAAAATCCAAGCAGTCCGAGATTGGCCCCAACCAAAAACGGCCTCAGACATAAGGAGCTTTCTAGGACTTGCCGGATACTACCGGAAGTTCGTACAAGGTTTCTCCCGGATTGCACTACCGCTTACCACATTAACGAAGAAAGATTCGTCGTTCATCTGGACCCCCAAATGTGAAACAGCCTTCCAGGACTTAAAAGCCAGATTAATCTCTGCTCCAATTCTTGCCTTGCCGTCAGGGAAGAAGGGCTTCCAAGTTTACACTGATGCCTCTTACCAGGGAATGGGTGATGTACTAATGCAAAACGGTCATGTAATTGCATATGCATCCCGGCAGTTGAAAAAGCATGAACAAAACTATCCCGTGCATGACCTAGAGATGGGAGCTGTAGTGTTCGCGCTAAAAATTTGGCGGCATTATCTGTACGGAGTACACTGTGACATCTTCTCTGATCACAAAAATTTAAAATACGTAGACACACAGAAGGATCTTAATATGCGTCAAAGAAGATGGGTGGAATTCCTTTGCGATTATCAGTATACAATGCACTATCACCCCGGAAAAGCGAATAAAGTGGCTGACGCTTTGAGCAGAACAGTCGGCACATCGGAACCAGAAATGCGATTATCGTCATCGGAGTTGATTCGAGAAATGGAAAATTTGAATATTACTCTAGTCTCCCGAGCAGACCCCGAATTGTACGAGGAGTATCTGGGCTCGATCTCGATCGAAAGTGATATCAAGGATCGCATCCGGGAAGGTCAAAAACAAGATGCAGATTTGGAACCAGTTTTTGAAGCACTGAATACAGGCACCGCCAAAGACTTCTCTACTATCGATGGTTTAGTCCGCTTCAAGGACCGAGTTTACATTCCGGCTACAAACCAGCTTAGGGAGGAGATCATGACCGAAGCACATTATAGCAAGTATTCAGTGCACCCGGGAATCACCAAGATGACAGCAGATTTAAAAAGAACCATGTTTTGGCCTGGGATGAAGAAGGATATAACAAAATTTATAAACCTCTGCGAAACCTGTCAGTGTGTAAAGGCGGAATGCAGAAATCCGGCAGGACGGCTTCAATCCTTGACCGTGCCTGTTTGGAAATTTGAAGATATCTCGATGGACTTCGTGCATGGGTTACCAAGGTCCCGTTTCGGTCATGACTCAGTCTGGGTAATCGTTGACAGATTAACTAAAGTGGCCAGATTCATTCCAATGAAAAAGAAAGCCCCGGTCAGCGTACTAATTCGACTCTTCGTAGAACAGTTTGTACGTTACCACGGCATGCCAAAAACTGTCATATCAGATCGAGATGGAAGATTTACATCTAAGGAGTGGAGGGCCGTCCAAGCCTATTTAGGGTCCCGCCTGAACTTCAGTACCGCTTTCCACCCTCAAACGGACGGGCAAATTGAACGCACTATTCGGACGATGGAAGATCTCCTCCGACTGTGCATATTGGATAGTGGGGAGCCATGGGAAGAATTGTTACCGTTGGTAGAGTTCTCCTACAACAACAGCCATCATACCTCCATAGGAATGGCACCTTATGAAGCCTTGTACGGAAGGAAGTGCAGAACTCCGCTATCCTGGGTGCAAGATGAAGACCCCTCGGCCTTAGGATCTAAATTCATCGAAGACACCGATGCTCAAGTACGCTTAATACGACAGAAGATGTTAGAAGCCCAGAGCAGGCAAGCCAAATATTATGACGCGCATCATCGACAGGTAGAATTCCAAGTGGGTGACCAAGTTTTTCTAAAGATCCGACCAGCTCATGGCATCACCCGGGTACGGGGACTGAAGAAGCTCAGCCCCAGGTACCTCGGGCCTTTCAGAATTCTAGAAAGATTCGGTTCCGTGGCTTATAGGTTAAAACTATCTCCGGACTTGGCCGGCCTGCACAACGTTTTTCATATCTCCTCCCTCCGGAAGGCGCTAATCCGGCCAGACCAACATGTAACTTCAGCTTCAAACCCAGTGGCTTCTGATAGAACTGTCCTTCTAGAGCCAATCCGAATTGATGAAACGGCAGTTCGGACCCTGAGAAAAAAGAAAATTCCTCTAATCAATGTGTTGTGGTCTAATCATGGCCAAGAGGAGCATACCTGGGAGCCCCTGGATCTCATGCAACAAAAGTACCCAAGGCTTTTCAGTGCAGGTACGCTTCGCACACTTTTTAAAGATTAAGTCTTTCTCTTAACGTCAATACCCGTACCACTAATCTTAAATTTCGAGGACGAAATTATTTTATTGCATATTGGGAATTGTAACATCCCCAAAACTACTAGGCCCCCCTTAGTACAAGTTTTGACACTCTCCCCTTCTAAACAAGCTCCCTAGACCAACAGGAGATTGGGGTGACACTAGGATGAACTCCCTAACCAATGTACAGAACCTTAAGGTTGAGAGCAGCTAACTTATTAAGAGGATTTGGCCTCTAGGGTCTCTTTTTAGGATCCCAATAGCTCAATGAGCTCTTTCAACCTAGAAATTAGGGTAAAACCCAAAGGGCCCCATTATGCCCCCCCCCCCCCCCCCCCCCCCCCCCCCCCCCGCTCAATAAGTGAGATTAAGACCCCCTTGTGCCCCCTCCACAAAGCTCCACCAATCTAGGACCCTTAGAGTACATTGGATTCATTTGAATCACTCACATTAACCTAGGTGGGCTTGAGCCAAGCCAAATCTCAAGTAACCCATTAGGTCATCATGGGTTAAACTGGTTTCTCCTTGGGCCCTAGCCCAACCTCAAGCCTCAATCAGTCCATGACATGGCTGATTTACCCCCCTTTATATGATGAATTAAATAGGTTGTTAATTAAAGGGGCCATTTTTTTTTGGGAAAAGGCCAAAATAGGAAGAGAGAGAAAGAGAGGAAGTTTTGAGCACCATGCCAATTGGCACACTCACCTTAACCCAATTTTTTTTTCAGTTAACCTTGGAGAGTAACCCCCCCCCCCCCCACCATTTTTTTGAGCTGAGGTGGCAACCATGCATGGTCATGAGGGGGGGGGGTGAAAATTGGGTGAATAGTGTTTTTCAAAGGGGTGATTTCACCCACCTTGAATGTGGGCTTAGAGTGCCAAATGGCACCTCCCTTCCATCTCTCTCTCTTTACCCGACCTCAGGCTTGGTGCCCAGCTGGTTTGGCTCAAGCTGGAAGCCATGCATTGGGCGTTTGAGAGGTGGCATTAATGGCCGAACCTCCAATGTGAATTCACTACTATTAACTCCCCCTCAGCCTCATTTGAGGGCACCTTCACGATCAGTGAACCCCACGAGGACGATCCCCCAACTCCGGCGAAGCTTTCGAGCTCAGAACCCCCATTCGGCCATGGCTTCCGGCGGCGACAACTCACGCATGGGAACAAGGGCAAATCCGCGCCTCCGACCACCAACTCAGGCCCGTACCTCTCCCTCTCCTCTCGTGCTAGCTATCTAGATCAAATAGGAGGTGAGACGAGCTCAATCGAGCGGGATCCACCACTGGTTTTCACGGGTTTTCCCGTCAAAATCATCCTCCCCTCTTTCCTTAATCCGGCCGCCACTGTCAGATCAAGACCGCCACCCCGATAGCCCCCACCTCCGTGAAGGTGGTGGGGGTGGTGGCCGGCCGTGGAGGCAGGTAGATGGCCGGGAAATCGGGCTCAAAGGTAGCCCAGGCGCTTTCATTCTCAGCCCTTGGCGAGAGGAGGAAGACGATGTCATGGCCGTTGGATCTGATCAGACCCCTAATCGCAGACCACATGAAATTTAAATAAATGAATAGTATATAAATCTGTCACACTTTATTTAAGATGTTCAAGCAGGAAATTGAAGCCCTTAGAGACCGAATTTGTAATTTTCACCAGAGACAAGATTTGTAGATCTTGTTGTCTACTTTCATCTGAGCTTGAAATCATCTGATTTGGATGACTGTACAGTCCTGTGCATCTGTTTTTGTGCAGGATGTACAATGTGTCCATGCATGTATATAATGTGTATTTTTCTCTTAATATTCATTGCATGCAAGTGAAATTTGTACCCAAGGTGTGTGATGGCTATATAAAATCACTGTCCAAATTTGGTGATTTTAGGAGAAAAGTTTTCTATAGTTTCTGGAATAATTTAAATTTCACTATTGTGATAACCTTTGGAGCTTAAATTTATAGTTTTGGCCCAAATTTTTGGTAACATGTTTATCATGTGATGACTCACCTCTGTACAAACTCTGATAATATCTGGACTTGATTTGGGTGAGTAATCTAGGCATGCATGTTGATTACTCAAGGTAAAGAGAAGTGATTAGTGGCATTCATGTTCTTATTTAGTAACACATGTACATGGTTTAAGGTTTGACATTTCTGAAAGTTAGAAATATTGTTGCATGCAACAAGAATGATTTTTAGGCCATGCATGTATCCATGTATGGCCTAGGCTTGGTGAGAAATTTAGAATAATTGTAGGACACTTTTCTATAGTTTTGCTAGACATTTTATTCTATGAATTTTGTGAGTTTAGAGAGTATTAATTACTAATTTTTAATGAAATCCCAAGGGTTTTCACCCCAAGTCATGATAAGCTATCTATGAGGTTTGGCTAAGTAGAAATGAAGGCATGAAGGTTGGATCTTGTGTGATTACTAGATTGAATAAATGGATAGTAAAACATGTATTTGTAGCAATTAGTTGTCACACCCCATGCTGAAACTTTAAGCAGTAAATTGAATGTTTTACACCCAAATTCAGAACATGTGGTCAATACAAAAGTTGTAGCTCTTGCTCTTACCTTTCTAATGATATGTTATACAAAAATTTTGGTGAAGTGTAGCTCCCTGTAGACTCCTTTTAGTAAAACATGTATTTGTAGCAAGTAGTTGTCACACCCCATGCTGAAACTTTAAGCAGTAAATTGAATGTCTTACACCCAAATTCAGAACATGTGGTCAAAACAAAAGTTGTAGCTCTTGCTCTTACCTTTCTAATGATATGTTATACAGAAATTTTGGTGAAGTGTAGCTCCCTGTAGACTCCTTTTAGTAAAACATGTATTTGTAGCAATTAGTTGTCACACCCCATGCTGAAACTTTAAGCAGTAAATTGAATGTCTTACACCCAAATTCAGAACATGTGGTCAAAACAAAAGTTGTAGCTCTTGCTCTTACCTTTCTAATGATATGTTATACAGAAATTTTGGTGAAGTGTAGCTCCCTGTAGACTCCTTTTAGTAAAACATGTATTTGTAGCAATTAGTTGTCACACCCCATGCTGAAACTTTAAGCAGTAAATTGAATGTCTTACACCCAAATTCAGAACATGTGGTCAATACAAAAGTTGAAGCTCTTGCTCTTACCTTTCTAATGATATGTTATACAGAATTTTTTTTGGTACAGTATAGCTCCCTATAGACCCATTTTAGTAAAGCATGTGTAAGGTTACGTATCTGAGATTTTGATGTCTTAGGTAAAATGGTCCATGTAATTTAGTTGATCTCCTAATCATACTTCAAGAATAACATATAGAGTGAACTTAAGAACTACATGACTTTAAAACCTAGATTGATAGGAGTTCACTAACCTTTGGAGTGACTTAGCATAGGGTATCTAGAGGGAATAAAGTTAAACTAGCCTCACTCAATAGTAGAAGTAGAGATAGTTAGAAACAACAATGATTCACCTTATTCTAGTGAGCATACATAGGACGATCGGAAGTCTTGAACAAATCATAAGAGTCTAAAATGTCCCAAGGCTCAAAGATCATACTAGTCCACCCCAATATCCATAAAGATTTCTAGTAAGCGGATGTTACCAATTGAAGGCATGAACAAATTTTCCTAACACATGATATCAAATAACTCATGGTAATAAAATGGTAGAACGACCAGCAGATCCCCCATGATAAGGTGAGGTTTGGTAGGACTATCTAGGTTCACCTCTCAAATTTGCAAGAGTAGGGTCAACGGGGAGAGAACTTGTAATGTAGAGTCAAGTGAATATATTATTAGACATTTCCACATGCATACCTTGGGAATGAATTTGTATTGAGGCCTAGGGAGAGGCTGGCTGAGCCTGTGTTTTGTACGATATTTAACGAGCTGTAAGCTCGGGGTAAAGCTTTTATGAATAAATGGAATCTGTGGCGGGTCTTCGGTATGGTCTGGGCTGGCACACCGGCGGACATACGTTGACTCAGGCAAGAGGTGAGGATAGGGGATCTGGCTTAGTGGAAGATGTGGAGAAGCCACCACCCCTAAAACTCACACTTGGCCTATCTAAGTCTGACGCGCAGCAAAAAGCACGACTAGTCCGCCCACGCGTGGGTCTCGGAGGGAGTGTGGAGAGGTCTAGGCTTGGTAGTGTGTGTACCCGCCTAGAAGTGGGGGAGCCCGACCCACTGTCACTACGGCCACGGTAGTGAGACCCGGGGTGATAGCTACACCCTGAACAATGGGGAACTAACAAGGTCTGTACGTACTGAGTCGTGTGTGTGAGTAAATCATCATTTCATAATAATGCGCATCTCTGCATAACATAGCATACATCACATCTCTCATCTTCCTCTTTTTCACCCCCATCATATAAAGTAGTATGGGATGCCTTATATGATGGGCCTTGCAAAACGATCCCTTAACTTATCTTCGAATTGATAAGTTAAGGTTTTTCCCTTACTTAAAATTATGAAAAACCTCACTGTTGCCCCATGAACCGTGTTTGTTTACTTTTAGTGGATGTTCCTTTTACTGCAATATGTTACACCTTCTATTGCTTCCCTTATATTGTGACACTGCTTACGTTGTTAGTAACCTTGTTCATTAGTTATTGCCTCACTATATACTCACTTGTTCTTATACCGTGCTCATTTATATAAATCTGTACTATAATTAATCTACCTGCCATTTGTCATCTGCTTAAAATTATACTGCCTTGTGTCCCTCCTTTTCCTCCTCTCCACCCGGTGCCTAGGAGTCGCGGGGGGAGGCGGGGAGGTTGAGGCTGAGTCTTTTAGACTGACGGTCGGTTGTGACCTAACACAGGGGAGGCAGCACCAGGAGACCCAGCACCAGAGGACAGGGGGACCTGATTCGGCAGGAGCTACAGATCCTGGAGCCCCTTCTGTTGGCGACCGTACTACCGTGAGATTCCGTCCTAGATTCTTAGTACTTGGTGATGAGGACCATGTTATAGTCACTTTAGTTTTTGAGGAGTTTTAGTTTCAACTTTATTTAACCGGGTTTGTTCCCGAGTACTCCTTTATGATTTGTACCAGACTGATGTTACCTTTCTATGTCTTTTGGTTTTGGATGGATATGTATCTCTTATGTAATGTTAACTATGGATGCTTCCTCTAGATTTGGCCGGCAGAATCGGCGTTAAGTGGTGGCTGCCCACCACAAGACGGCGGTTCTGGGCAGTAAGACCCGCAGTAAGGCTAAAAGGGCCCTGACAACTCCTGGTGGCCTATTTTTGGGGCCCATCTCTCTTCATGTTCCCTCCGTCCTTCCAGGTCTTGGGAAGTCCGGGGGAAGGGGTCTTACAATTGCACTTTTTGTAACGGTCTCCCCAGCATACAGCTCGCAAGGACGACCGCCGGCACCCCCAGCATCCAGCTCGAAAGGGTTAAACCTAACCAAATGGTCTGCAGACCATGCACCCCAACCCCTCTCTGTCCCACCACAGGGCCCAGCGGGTTGTTGGAGGCCGCAGCCCCCCTTTTCATGAGAAATGATTCAGTTAAGCGACAGCGCAGGGACTTCCCAGGAGGTCACCCATCCCATGACTACTTCAGCCTGAGCACGCTTAACTATGGAGTTCTTTCACTTCTCATCACCACTTGAGCTCAAGTGGTGATGAGAAGTGAAAGAACTTCATAGTTAAGCGTGCTCAGGCTGGAGTAGTCATGGGATGGGTGACCTCCTGGGAAGTCCCTGCGCTGTCGCTTAACTGAATCATTTCTCATGAAAAGGGGGGCTGCGGCCTCCAACAACCCGCTGGGCCCTGTGGTGGGACAGAGAGGGGTTGGGGTGCATGGTCTGCAGACCATTTGGTTAGGCTTAACCCTTTCGAGCTGGATGCTGGGGGTGCCGGCGGTCGTCCTTGCGAGCTGTATGCTGGGGAGACCGTTACAGCGCGCAACCTACGCTTTGATACCAATTGACGCAGGACGAATCTATAGGCGACGGAAAATTCGCGACCTAATCATACATGCTATGCAAAGCCCGACGGATTAAATCACAATTGAATAATAAATAATGACATCCCACGCAGTTAATTCACAGCAAGACGCAATAATTAATTAGAGCGAAACAAGCTTATGCTTTACTCAGCGCGGAGGGCCAAAACTAGAGCGTGCGGCGAATAAAATCCTACAAATCACAATAATAATCTAACAAACCACTACCATGCAAGATATTCAAACAAGTACAAGAGTCAAATCCAATATAAAGTGTTGAATAAAATATCCCAATACAAATAAGACTCACAAAGTAGTGGGTTGACCAAGACACTGAAGAATTCGGAGCCGGAGATGCGTGTACGATGATCAGAGGTGGAACCGATGGCGTGGAGATAAAGACGGTGGCTGCCTTCGGCGGTGGAAGGTGGAATCGGGCCGGGAATGGATAGATCCGGCCACGTAGGTATGGATTCGGGCGAGGGAATGATGGTTCGGGTAGGGAAATCGCTGGATCTGGGCGGGACTACCCAGATCTGGATAGATCTAGTGGTGGAGGACTGTTTGGAGGTGGTTGTAGTCTGGCGGCGGGATTAGGGCAGCAGGGAGAGGGCGGCTGGTTGTGGACAGCAGAGAGAGGGGGTGGTTGTAGGCTGGCGGGGCTGGCGGGGCTGTAGGGGAGTGGGGAAGTAGCGGCAGTGAGAGGGAGGAGGGGCTAGGTGGCGGTCTGCTGGGAGGGAGGGCTGGGGCCGACGGCTGAAATATGAGGTTTACTGTTCACTAACTATATTAGTGAACAGTAAATTTCATTTTCCTACGGTGCCTAGAAGAGGGAGGGGCTGCTGGTGGAGTTTCTGGAACAACAACCGCTGTAACGGGCTGTGGGGGCTGCGAATGAGGGTTTCGGAGGGAGAAGGATCCTAAGGTTAGGGGATACCTTGGGGAGGAAGATACAAACCTAGGAGTCGTCATCTAGGGTTCCACAGAGTCGGCACCGTGGAGGGATCGCCGGATTTCGGGATTTCTCTTCTCCAAAATCTGCAATGCCTCCAATCAGCCCACTACTCTCTTATTTATAATAAAAACAAAGTTAGGGCATCCCAATCAACGACTATGATTGGCCGGGGGAAAATTCACTTAAATACAACAATAATAAACCAAAATATATAAAGTAATATATGATCTCGACTCGCGACGCGAATCCGGACACAACCGCGGATTCTGATCATCGATCCGGGCACGCCATATATGGAAAGTCGCCAAATCAGCCCTGAATGGGCCCAAAGCTCGTCCTCGGCTCTGCTCCGCATCACCTTCTCGCACGAATTTTGCGCCTCCTAGCATGTCCCGCAAACTCAGGTCCCACAAGCTAAAATTGCCAGTCCCGCGAGCTCCTGCTCTGGCGAGTTGTTTCTGGGTTCCTGGCATCTTCACTATCCCGCGAACTTGACTCATGTGAGTTCTACCCTGCGACTTACGTTTCCCACAAGTTCTAACTGGCGATTTCCAACTCCCACGAGCGTTGCATCCCGCCTCCGCGAGCTCTGCCCTCCCGGTCGTACATCTCCCAAATATATTGACCGGGACGCCAATGATGCTCTTGGCAGCACATGGTTTGTAAATAGCCTTTCTGATGACTGTTTGTCTATCATTCGACATGATGAGACTGTGAAGACTGCTTGAGATTATCTTGCAGGTCTTTACTCCAAAGGTGACAAAATTTTTCGGATCTACACTATTTATGCAGATATCTTTTCTTACATAACTCTCTCTAATGATGTTGCGTATCAGGAAACTCAGTCTCTCATAGCAGAACTTCTCCAACATCGGCCTTTCTCTACTGACATTGCAGCTTAGCGGAAACATTTTCAGGAACTACTTGTTGTTTCATATCTTCTATGTCTCCTTGATTCCTATGAGATGATACATGAATAGATCTTGAGAGAACCTAACACTTCCACCTTGGATGCTACTGCAACTGGTATCTATGTTGCGACGTGTAACGACCAAAAAATTAAACAATTAAGGTGTCTTGGGTTGACATTAATTGCTCGGTTGAAATTTATGGAAGTCTTGATGGGTTTATTTTAATTGGCTAGATGTAATAGGGTAAGGGTTAGAATCATATCAATAATGTTTGGGATCATAGAATGCTGATTAAATAATTTTGGTATAGGGCTAAGGTTAAATGTAGCATTTGGCAAGTTTCGGGAATGAATAAGTCGGTGATATTTTAATTGATTTTCAAATGCTGAAATGGGGCTTTCCTATTTGATGTTAGTCTAAAGCTCTCTTATTCTTAAATTATGAAATTAATACCTATACTCTGTATGATTTTGACAGACTTATATCATTGGAATTTTTGTGTGTGGTTGGATCTCTCAAATATAGCCGGCTGTTCTTCTATCCTTACTGGTTTGGACTTATTTCACTTGATGTTAGCAGCCTGTATTCCTTGTGGGAGGTAATTTTTGGAGGAGGTAGTTGCTAAATTCAGTAAATTATTAATTCTTAACTAGATACGGTTAGATATGGTTTAAATTGAAATGAAATTTGGGGTTTATATGCTAATTGGGAGCCGGCTGTTGTACTCAGAGTAGATGTGAGGCTGTTTTCGTATTATTATACATCAAGATGTGAAGTTGTTTTATGTTATGAGTCAGCATCTGTTATTCTCACAACAGGGCCGCGGCCCGCACACCCCAACCCTTCTCAGCGCGTGTTCTCGGCGCTACAGGATGTTGAGGCTGGATCTCGAACCTTTTACCTCCTTGATGTAAGCTCTTAACGACAGCTCACATGGTGATGTGAGCTAGCGTTAAGAGATTACATCAAGGAGGTAAAGGGTTCGAGACCCAGCCTCAACATCCCGCAGCGCCGAGAAGATGCGCTAAGAAGGGTTGGGGTGTGCGGGCCGCGGCCCTGTTGTGGGAATAACAGATGATGGCCCATAACATTTTACTTAAAATTAGAATAACTTAAGTTCAAAAGATAATATTAGACATTTTACTTCCCTCTTATGGTTGATTTGGGCTTGTTTCCTGAAAGCCAGAACTGAACTTAATATTACAGGTTGGAAATTCATTATGAAGAGTTGGGGAGTTGAACTCAGTTTTAATTTAGGCCCAAACAAAGAATTATAGCAAGGAATTAAAATATCTTGAGTCATTGCGTCTTGATATTCTTCTTAAGCTCACCTAGACCATCTTTAAACCCCGACAAACCCTTGATAAAAGTCAAACCGTCTTAGGAGTCAAAATTTGATTTATTCAAAAGACGCGTCCCATTAATCAAATGCATGATAACATATATGACGGAGAGCGACATTCTCGTTAGACGCGGCGGTGCGCCGAAGATTGGCAAAGGAAAAAGATAAGATGTTGGTGAGTACTTATCTCTTTAATTATGCTTAGCTTTGAATTATTTTCATAATACACTTGTATAGCTTTTTCATACAAAAAATATTTTAATGATTGTGCATTGACATGAAATTGAAATAGTTCGAATCTTCGAATCACTGATAAGAAAATGAAAATCGCTAAAAGATGTTAAATCTGAAATAGCAAGAATCAAGCGACGAAAGAATTCTGAGGGGAATTTTAAATAAAGAACACTTGTGCTTACACACGAGAATTCGACGTAAATACTAATATTTAAAATGAATACATGTACGTAAATAAGAATCTAAGAAGAAAGAAAAGATATCAGACGAATAAAAGACAATATGCATCGACGCATAGGAAATGATAAAGGTTAACCCACGTAGCGCGGGGTGTGAATTCCCTACGGAGAAAGAAATTGAGAACTAAGAGGTCGTTGAAGACCGAGAGGTCGTTGAAGGTCAAGATGAATCTACAGAAACCCTTATGATTTCCTAGATTAATAAAATTAAAAAATAAACGAGAGATCTGAATCAGAAGATTGAATATGATTCTGACAATTGAAAGTGAATCACATGAGATATGAACGAAGAATGAATATGAAAGAAGTTTGAGTATGAACGAACATGAACCTGATTGAATATGAAAGAAGATTGAATATGAATGAACATGAACCTGAATGGATAGGAATGAAAACAAACTATGAATAAAGATTAAAACAAACTCGAGGAATCTAAAGAATTGAATGCTAAAGAATACAAGAATCTGGAATATAAAGATTGTTATATAAACGTTGTACTTTCTTTTACTGATCATTACTGGTAAATACTGCATTTTCTTACTCTTACTGCACCTTCTTACTTATACTGCACTCCCTTTTACTGAACGTTAAATACTTATGCATATTGTTGTTGATGTTTCTTGTCTACCTGCACAGCAATTAAAGAGGTAAAGTACTCGCCTAGTCATATTCTTTATGACTAAATCCGTCGTTGTCTAAATTTTTAGGAAGGCAAGGGTTCCCAAAAGGCTCCTAAGAAGACAAAGTTGACCAAAGTAGAAAAGCAAAAACTTAAAGAAAGATTGAGCTAAGGTATGGTTAAAATTTTAGAAAAGTTTTTATTATGTGTTTTATTTTGCACCCACGATGCTTACTTCTAGAACATCATGGGACAAATAACTTGAAAATAAGCTTAGATACAGATTTCTTGTGGGGTCTGAATTGGGGATTCACACTACGAACCTTCTGCACCGGCATTCAATAACATCACCTCCAAGCTCCACCCTCTGAGAATTATGTTCATGTTGTTGGTCGTGGAGCATAACGTGGTCGTGGGGGTCGCATTAGAGGATGTGGGGGGAATCATCCTCACATTGTGGGAGGCTTGGTCATTTTGTCGAGTTGTGCTTTACAAAGCACCATCATCTTCGACCTCAGGCTCGTGTCAGTGCTACTGAGTCCAAGCCTTCTTCTCAGGCCGTTTCTACTCCGCTATCTGAATCCAACCAATGGTTCTCATCGACAGATATTGAGGCTCTGATATGCCTCCTTGCAACTCCTTCGGATAGCGCGCAGGGTAAGTGACTCATTGACGTTGGTGTCACTAATCATATGATTGGGAATTATCATGTCTTCTCTCACTTCGAGAAGCATAGACAGTTACCACTAGTATTTGTGGTTGATGGTCCCTTCTCCAATTGAACAATTACATTGTTATAACTCATTCTATCCAACTAATTGTTATTTTCAGGACCTTCAATCGAAGAGTATGATTGCTACATGGACTAAACGAGAGGATCTTTACTACCTGGATGATATTCTCACTTTCTTAGCAACTGCTGTAACGCCTTCTCTGCTTCAGTGGCATCACAGACTCACAGTATTGGTCACCCTCCACTTCGTCTCCTTCACTAGCTCCTACCATCTTTTCGGTCTGCGTCTATTTAAAATGAGGAGTATGTCAATATGACAAGCATCTTCATACTAATTTTTTTGATAAATATTGTAAGAGTTTTGTACGTACCTTACTCTTATTCATCTGAACATCTGAGGTCCTAGTCCCTCCAAGTCTTGGTGGAGGAAATATGTATTTTGTTACTTTTATTGATAATTACTTTAGATGTACTTGAGTGTATCTCTTAAAAGAATGATCTGAACTCTTTTCTGTTTTTTATAAATAATATAATGAAATTCACACTCAACTTAGTATTGCCCTAAAAATTCTACAGACAAATAATGTGAAAGAATACATAAGCCACCAATTGTCATCTTTTTGTATCTCTAATGGCATCGTTCGTCCGAAAAATTGTGAGCATGCATTCCAACAAAATGGGTGGCGGAAATAAAAAATCATCATCTCTTTGATATTTTCTGAACACTCATATGTCAAAAGAATGTTCCCCAATCTTACTGGGGTAATGAGCAACGTGAAGTAAGCCGTCGGGTGAAACTAAAAAATCGAACTAAACCAAAAAATTTGGTTCGGGAAGGTTCTAGGGTAACAAGTATTTTGGCCGGTTCTTGTTCAAAAAGTTGGAACTGAACATATATGGATCGGTTCTTGATTGTGAGTGGAACCGATCTGAACCAAATCAAGTTGCACCCCTACACCTAAGAATTGTCGGTCTCCCCTTCCACTCCCCTGCTCCAGTCAACGACACAGCCCAGGAAAGCAGAATCCAGGCTCTGAACCTGCTGTCCAGTAACCAAAAATCCCATGGAAGTAAATTCAATTCACTGGAATTTCCTCCATGCAGCCTCCTTCCTCCTCAAAAGCTTCATTTAGACCAACTACACCACTGTCCCACCCTCCTGGACCCCAAATAGCCGGCCAGGCGGTCAACTGCTCCTCCCAACAGCCCGGAAAGCCTCCAGACTCCAGTCCTCTGTCCAGCACCATTCCAGCCCCACCGACGACTACAGAAGTTCAAATTTTGTCCTCCTACATCACTCCGGCCTCAAATCACTCCGTAATACATTCTCTAAGCAATTTTCCCGAAGATCTCTAACCATTGTAATTTTAATTTATGGTTGCAAATTCCTCATTGTTGAATCGTGTATTTATTGTCAATTATTGTGGATGTTTGCTCGTAATATTTGTGTTAAGACACTTTGTGATTTGCAAGTTATCGACTAGCTCTGATAACTGTTTATTACAATCCTTAAAATGGCATTCGGAGGCGGAGAGCTCAAGGACGGAGTTGTTAAATCTCTTAAGGTCTAGAGTTTAATTATTCCTTACCTTCCTTCCAACAAAAGATCCAAATAAATATAACTCACAATGGAGCTTTGTAAAAAGGTCCAAAAAGGACTACTTGCAAAAATACCTAAATAAAACTAAAAGTTGTAAATGGAAATAAAACTAATAAATGCAGTAACTAAGTCATCAAGACTGCGCTAGTAGCATCATAACCAGGAACAAGAATGCATATCAAGTTAAAAAATACTGCCACCAAATGAATCATAAGAGACCATAGAAGAAATCTCTTTCTAGCAAGATTGGTTCTCAAGTTCATGAGCTATCCAATTATTATATTAATGCTTATAAGAACAATATTGCAAACTATAACAAAGATCATGATAAGGAGATACAAATGCAGAACATAATCTATAATCAATACCTCAGCTACACCCAGTGAAACACCAATGGGAGACGTAATTGCTGAAAGAGGGATGTCCATAACTGTAACTGCAAGATCTGGATAAATGTTTTTGCCTTTGAACACCCCTTCAGGTGCACAATCCTCAAATTGTCGGTCATCTGGATACACCACTCCAACTGGCTCAACCTCAAATTTTGAATCACAATATTCTGAAAACATGGTTACCTACAAAAATATATATGAGTGCAAGTGTATCATGATCACCGGCAGTGATGATAATTAAAAGTAGAAGAGAAAAAAACTTCACCCAAACGATTGCTCACCATTGTATTCAAAACAATTTTTGCCTTCGTTAAATCAGTTGCTGTGCATTCAATGAGGACATTTTTTGTTCTAAGAGAGATTGCAGATTGTGCACCATTGATAATTGGGGGGAGTGATAGAACAGTTCTGCAATCACAACAAAATATGTAGAAAAAGAAATCACAAATGTTAGGACTAAACATCAAAAGTTGAAATAGTTCTGCAAGACAAGCAGATTATCTCACATGCTAACCGTAATCATTAAAGTACATGTGATGGTAGATAGCAATATTAAAGTTATTTCCATACTTGCATGTTCATGCGAGCACCAATGCATTTATAAAAACAACAAGAACAATGAAAAAAAATGTCTTTGGATGATGGGGGTTCAGGGAATAAGTAATAGAATGTATAATAAAATCATTGAGAAAGGCAGTTTAGCTCTAAAGAAAGAAGATACATTACCTGTTCTTATCATATATGACAGGGTACACTGGAGAATTCTCAATAATAGGCAAAAATTTCTTTAATTTCAAGTCTGACTGCAAAAAAGAAGGCAGAAATGATGTAACAGCAAGATAAAATTTCTTACTATTGGATGTAGATGCGTATAAGAGATGATACAATCTAAAATAAAAAACGGTGCACGAATGTTATAGTGACAGCATACCCTGTAAAACTCCAGTAATTCATCAGCCCTGAAGCTTTTTTCCTAGTAGCATAAAAACGAGAAGATACGAAGTTAACTAACACAGAATAGCTATCATAACATGCTATCAAACTCATACCTAATTACATATACATACATATATATATATATGAACAAAAAAATAATATCTTTAAGACAACAAACTTTTAGTAATCTAAAAGGCAGCATGAAGCCAAAAATAAGAACTTAAATTATCTTCATTACCATATCCTATCCAGCTTTATAGATCAGGAATCCCATGCATTCTGAAGTGGTCTAATTTTAAAGTGAGGACTTATAGAATTAAAATTAACAATACAATAAACTTTAAGGCCATTTCCTCCAGTTTTAAAAAAATAAATATCCTCAGTCTAACAGAAGAGATCTCTGCTCTAGTTAATTGTAAAAATATTTTTAATTGTTTAGTGTATAGCTAGATAACTTTATTTTGTACTTCTGAGCTATGCATCAAATCATGATAAATTGATCAGTAATTTTCTGGCCAAAAAAGTAAAGTAATATAATTTCAGAAACATCTCACACATTTGAATGTTACTGATAGTAGCAGAGATCCGAAAGGGAAGGAATTGAGCGAGGAAAGGGAAGATTGGAATGGTGGATTCTATACAAAATCGAAGTAACCCCTCTCGCCAAGCAAAAATGTTTTTTTCCTATTTCTCAAGGCAAACTTAGCATGGATCCAAATGTTATAACCCGCCCTCATAAGGAGGTCATTAAATCAAAGAAAAAACAAAGTAAAACAACATATTGATCCTAGCTGGCACTAGCCTCCTTGTGAACCGCCTGTACACTTTCCTGGTGGACTTGACGTGCATGCACATATCGGTTACTGTTGTGATAATGTCATTATTTTATGGACTGCCTTCTCAAAATTCCATTACTTGGAATATGAAAGGTATACAATTACTATGGCCACAGGATACCAAAAAAGTAAAAAACATGGCCTAACAGCTGAGCTGCAGCCATGGGACAAAACCACGCACATAATGTTACTGAGGATGTCAACCATCAACCATGTTTAGTGAAAAGAACGAACACAGGTAGGACAGAATTGTTTTAAGTTTTCCAAAGAAAATTTGATAAATTAAATTACCATGAAAGGTCAAACAATAGGAACCAAGCAACAGTGATTTCGGAAAATCAATGAATGAACCTAAATTCTCCATAATATGTTCTTCACCATTGTTATTAAACAAGATGATGGGGATCATATCACATAAGGGTCTAAACGACGATTGAAGTTATTCATTTTGCGCGGATCGACGACCAAAGAATTTTAGTTATTATTTTTTTTTTTTTGTATTTTATGATTTTATTTTAAACTAATTTGAAAATTTATAATGATCGGAAGATCATGACCCGTTCATGATGGTTACGAACTCCATAAATAGGAATAGAAGGCTTCATTTTGAGGGATCGAAAATTGAAGAGAATTCCTCCTTTCGGTCACTCGGTGCCGAAGCCGGAGCCTAGACCCTCCCCCTCACCACTCCTCTTGGTTGGCCCTCATTCCCTCCTCGATTTCCCACTTCCGGACACCAACAACAACAGCCTCTTGGCCGGCCACCTTCCCCTCCTCACCACTTCTCCACTACTGCATATAAATGAGCTAACCCAACAATCAATAGAAGATTCTTCTCAAACTTTCAAAAACAATGTAGTGGAGATGATTATCATTTTTGCAACGCTTGAACAGAGTTCATTTGCAAAAGTTGGGTAAGGAGCTACTAATGGTAATGCAACTATTATCACTGACATGAACGTCGGTACAAGAGTGACTTCGCCTACTTCAAACTTACCTACCCCACCGTCGAACATTGAAGTAAATCATAACTACCTTCATAACTACCCCCGCTACCAAATAACTACATATAATCACCCATTAACTATCCACCAACTACCTTCATTACTCCATAACTACCAAAAACTACTTTGTAACTACCTCCATTACTCCATAACTACCCAAAACTACCTTGTAACTACCCCCATTTCCCCACTAAGTCCACAATTCATCAGCATGCACTATCCACTAACTACCTTCATTACTCCATAACTACCAAAAACTACTTTGTAACTACCTCCATTACTCCATAACTACCCAAAACTACCTTGTAACTACCCCCATTTCCCCACTAAATCCACAATTCATCAGCATGCACTAGGTTTAGAATATGGAGCTTTAACCGTGCATTGGGCCATGTTTTTAGAGGTTGCTCACTTCTAGGCTTCTTGATCAGATAAAGATGTGAGACTTGTTGCCAGCATCTTTAAGAATAATCAATTCCTAAAAAACAATTGATTCCATATAAACTAAATTAAAAAAGGGGCAGCCATGTGCACAAAGCATCCCCGCGCAGCGAGGGTCCGGGGAAGGGTCCCACAACAAGGGTGAAATGTAGACAAACCTTACCCTGCATTTTTTTATGAAATTAAATTTAAACAATTCATAATTATCCAAATAAATTAAATAACACATAAACTAAGTTAAATATTATTATTTATATGCAATCCAATAATAATAATTGATTCCTAAAAAGTGAATTAAATAATGATGGAAAAATATTCTCTAACTTTTGTCACCCATGATCCATCTAAATCTTCATCCCCAGAAACATAAGTCTGAAGGTGACCTTCCAACAATAACTGTAAATGAAGAGAATGCCAAAGCAAGGACAAAGCTACCATCTACAGTAATCATGGCAATAAAGAAAAAATGGAAAACAAGTTTTGCCAGTTTTAAGAAAATCATAACATAAGCAAATTGAAAGTTACTTGGGTAATTTCAAATAAAAAAATTTTCAAAGGTGGCTAATGTACAACCTTTCATAACAGAAACAATTTAAATGAGGCACTTTATTCTTGCTAACCTGTTTCAAAGGGACGAATGTTATATCTTGAGGTTTCAATGCCTGAGAAGATCATAAGCACAAATAAGATTCAATGAAAAACAGTTTTCCATTTAACAAAGCAAATTGAATATCTATGTAAGTTTTAGTAATGAGCATAGATTCAGTAAATATGAGACTACAATTAAAAAATCTAGTTGAAAAGGCTATGGGAATCTTGCTCAAGGCTCGGAAAAAACTAGCTTCACACTTGAAAAAACACTACACCATGAGCATAAAGTATAAATGATTTGATCACACAGCATGAACACCATCATAGACTCACTTGTCTCTTAATCTCCAACTGCAACTTCAATTAAGAAAGAAATACTAACAGCTCAGAGAATGGAAATGAACTAAAAAACCATGCATCAGGATATAAAACCTTTCCGCTCACAAAACGATAGCAACAATCTTATATCCTCAAAAAAAGGAAACATCTTACGATATAACATGTGAAAAGTATGATTGGCGACAGTTTTACAATAGCCTTATAAAAAATCTAAATAGTTAAATGCCGTGGTGTATCCTAATCCCAATCTAACAGATAAAAGACACTGCAGAACATGAGTGGACTGTGCCAAAATAGAGCTTAAAGAAAGTGTTATTATACATTCCTACTACACAAATAAACTGATGAATTCACCCGTATAACATTTAGGCTCTGTTTGGGAGAGCGGTGGCAGTAGGGTAAAGAGTGGTAGCAAAAGGAGGGTTGTAAATGGAGTTGTAGGAAAAGGTCTATTGCAAATGGAGATCTATTTGGATGAACTTCGTTTGCAGAGCTTTTCAGAACAGAGAAGCACAATAAACTGTTTGGCAAAACTCCGTTGCGGTGGCTTTAAGGAAAACAGGTGAATACTTTATGTGAAGTATTTTTTTAAATAATTATGAAACCATAATAATAGTGCACTGACATAGAAACAATAGTTGATAGTACATATTAATACAACATTTTGAATAATTTTAAAGCATTCAAACTACGTATTAGATTGGTACAATTGTTCTGCAATGTGGTCGCGCAATGCAATCATTTCATCAACACCCACTCGCACACCTCTAACACGGTTTGCATTTGATGTTATATCAGTGGATGGTGTATGTTTTGCTCTTATTACATGTGTCTCTGGATATATTAAATTCTCGTCATCATCGCAGGCCATGAAATCAGAATCAGAACAAGATGTATACCTACGAATATAGTTATTTAAAGTCATGGTTGCTATGACAATATCACGTTGTTTTGCTAAACTATTGAGGCATGCCCCTAAATATAGCCCACTTTTTCTTCCAGACACCAAATGTTCGTTCTATGACACTACGCAGTGATGAATGTGCGTGGTTGAATATTTCATGTCTTCCTTTTATACGCCGATTTCCCCGCGTAAAATCTGGTAAATGATATTGTCTATCTGAATATGGCATTAAGAATTCTCGTTGCAGTGGATATCCGATATCAACCAAATAATAGTTTCCTAAAAAATTTACAATGACAATTATTATGTTGTTTGGAATAACAAAAAATTTACATATAAGAATGATTCAGCATTTACCATGAGGTGAATACGAAAAATTATAACTTGGTTCCATGAATGCACGCTGAAAAATACGACTATCATGAGTCAAACTGTTATGAATCCTCATAACGGCCGGTTCGCGGGACAACAATACCAAAGGCGGAGGAAGGAAGGAGCATCAAGCGGGGCTGAACCAACCGGCTCAACCCCCCCCCCCCCCCCTAATTAATTCAGATGGCGGCAAGTGAGGTTGAACCCGTTAGCAGAACCAACGGGTCAGCCTCTATGGGGAGGGTCGGTCGGCCCTCCTGGGCCCGAAGGGTATTAATACTCCTAGGGTGGCTTTGTGGAGGATTATCGAAGACTCTCAGGGTATTTCTCTCCTCTTCCTCTCAAACCCTAGAATCCTCCTCTTCTCTCCCAAATCCCCCCATCACATTCTTAACATTTGGTATCAGAGGATCCATCATCTACCATGGTGACCAGCTCGCAGGAAGAATCCACCAGGCTCGCAACACTAGAGGAGAACTATACCGGACTTTCAGATACGATGGCTGCCATCGAAGAGAAATTGAAGGAATCAGAGGAACGATTGGATGCTCGCATGAAGGAGATCAAAAGCTTGTTGTCACAAAGCATCAAGGGGAAGTCGGTGCCCACCGAGGAAACCAGCGCTGAGCAGCAGCAATCGAATCCGACAACCGGCGGTAACGCCGACCCCGTCGACCTCACAGGAGGCAGTGATCGCTCCAGAATAGCCTTTCGAGGCCACGCCGGAGACAGAGGAAGGGCGGAAGGGACCCAGCAACACCCAGCCGGGATAGACGCAACCCCGGATGGCTTCAACGGAGCATCCAGAGGAGATTTCCGTTACCAGGCGGAAGGCGTCCACGCACGTGGTGTCGACAGACAGCGGGAAGGCTTCCAGTGAGATTGACGCCCAGTTCAGACGGGGTTTCCCCTACGGGATGGGATCCTTCCCAATCCAAGGCGTACAACCCCGGCCGACAACAATTATGGAGGCGGCACAGAGGAGTACAGGCCACTCCCAATGGAAGCACGGGCCGGAATCCCGTAAGGGGACGAAGGGTGGTACCTGTGGCCGGACCGACGACCGACCGACCGGACTCGGGCAAGAGTATGGGGGCCTCGAACCCCAATATCTGAGAGCCCATATGCAATCGAAGATGAGTCGCATGAATTATCCTAAGTTCAAAGGAGGAGAAGCGCTCGAATGGGTCCAAAAGGCAGAGTTGTTCAACAGTTACCAGGGGATCCCAGAAGAACAGTGGGTACAGCTAGCCTCATTCCATCTGGAAGATGACGCATTCCAGTGGACCTAGTGGTTCCTCCACGGGCACGAATATGCCCCGTGGGCCGAGTTCGTCACGGGTTTGCAACCCGTTTTGGACCATTGGAATATGAAAACTTTGAAGCTCGCCTCTAGAAACTAAGACAGAAGGGGACGATCATGGAATACCGTACGGAGTTTGAAAGACTCGCGAACAGAGTACAGTGGGAGGAGAAAACACTCCTGAGCGGCTTTGTATCAGGATTGAAGGATGACATCAGAGACATATAAGAATGATTCAATATTTACCAGGAGGTGAATACGGAAAATTATAACTTGATTCCATGAGTGCGCGCTGAAAAATACGACTATCATGAGTCGAGCTGTTATGAATCCTCATAACGGTCGATTCGCGGGACAACAATACCAAAGGCGGAGGAAGGAAGGAGCATCAAGCGGGGGCTGAACCAACCGGTTCAGGCCCCCCCCCCCTAATTAATTCAGATGGCGGCAGGTGGGGCTGAACTTGTTAGCTGAACCAACGGGTCAGCCCCTATGGGGAGGGCCGGTCGGCCCTCCTGGGCCCGACGGGTATTAATACTCCTAGGGTGGCTTTGTGGAGGATTATCGAAGACTCTCAAGGTATTTCTCTCCTCTTCCTCTCAAACCCTAGAATCCTCCTCTTCTCTCCCAAATCCCCCCATCACATTCTTAACATTTGGTATCAGAGGATCCATCCTCTACCATGGTGACCAGCTCGCAGGAAGAATCCACCAGGCTCGCAACACTAGAGGAGAACTATACCGGACTTTCAGATACAGTGGCTGCCATCGAAGAGAAATTGAAGGAATCAGATAAACGATTGGAGGAACGATTGGATGCTCGCATGAAGGAGATCAAAAGCCTGTTGTCACAAAGCATCAAGGGGAAGTCGGTTCCCACCGAGGAAACCAGCGCTCGGCAGCAGCGATCGAATCCGACAACCGGCGGTAACACCGACCCCATCAACCTCACTGGAGGCAGTGATCGCACCGGAATAGCCTTCTGAGGCCACGTCGGAGACGGAGGAAGGGCGGAAGGGCCCCGGCGACACCCAGCCGGGATAGATGCAACCCTGAATGGCTTCAACGGAGCATCCAGCGGAGATTTCCGTTACCAGGCGGAAGGCGTCCATGCACGTGGTGTCGACAGACAGCGGGAAGGCTTCCAGGGAGATCGACGCCCAGTTCAGACGGGGTTTCCCCTACGGGATGGGATCCTTTCCAATCCTAGGCGTACAACCCCGGTCAGCAACAATTATGGAGGTGGCACAGAGGAGTACAGGCCACTCCCAATGGAAGCACGGGCCGGAATCCCGTAAGGGGAGGAAGGGTGGTACCTGTGGCCGGACCGACGACCGACCGACCGGACTCGGGCAAGAGTATGGGGGCCTCGAACCCTAATATCCGAGAGCCCGTATGCAACCGAAGATGAGTCACATGAATTATCCTAAGTTCAAAGGAGGAGACGCGCTGGAATGGGTCCAAAAGGCAGAGTTGTTCTACAGTTACCAGGGGATCCCAGAAGAACAGTGGGTACAGCTAGCCTCATTCCATCTGGAAGATGACGCATTCCAGTGGACCCGGTGGTTCCTCCACAGGTGCGAATATTCCCCGTGGGCCGAGTTGGTTAACAGATTTGCAACCCGTTTTGGACCATTGGAATATGAAAACTTTGAAGCTCGCCTCCAGAAACTAAGACAGAAGGGGACGGTCATGGAATACCGTACAGAGTTTGAAAGACTCCCGAACATAGTACAGTGGGAGGAGAAAACACTCCTGAGCTGCTTTATATCAGGATTGAAGGATGACATCAGAGACGAAGTGCATGCTTATATGTCACGCAGCTTGTCCCACACCATTAGCTTGACCCGGATTCAAGAGGAACGATTCAACCGACAAAGGTCAAGAGTGGGGAATACGAGGAATACTACAAATCATTTGGCTGTCAGGAAGGAACAGGTGGTGACGGGAAAGGCAACCATTAAAAATTGACATGGTCGGAGGTACAAGCGAGGAAGGAGAAGGGATTGTGTTTCAACTGTGACGACAAGTACACTCACGGTCACAAATGTCAGATGATCCAGATGACTAGGAGAAGAAGAAGAGGACAAGGAGCCGGAGAAAGACGGAGGAGAGCACGGAGACAACTTGGACATTACTGAGTTCGTGGTATCTATCAAAGCAATAGAGGGAGGATCTACACCGCTCATTATGCGTATCGCAGGGCAGATCTGCCAACAGAAGGTGACAATCTTGGTTGATAGTGGAAGTACTCACAACTTCATCAACCCCACCGTGGCACAGAAGATGGGGCATGAGATCACTAAGGATGCCGCTTTCCAAGTAATGGTGGCTGACGGAAATAAGTTGCAGTGTGATGGGGTGTTGAAGGGTGTGGGGTTTAGTGTGCAAGGCTACACATGCAGAATGAATGTTGACTTGTTGCCCATCCGCGAGTCAGATATGGTTCTGAGGGTCCAGTGGTTGCAACAGCTGGGGAAGGTAACCCTGGATTGGAACCACGTGACCATGGAATTTGCTCAGGAAGGGAGGCAATATTGTTGGGATGGGATCAGAACCTCTCCGATGAAGAAATCTCCCTTCGGTGCTTAGAGGGACTATGGGAACAAGAGGACAATATGGCGGTGATTATGGAGCTCGCGCCACATGCAACACTCCCGCAAGAAATCCCAGAACAGATGACACCACTGCTCCACCAGTATCCAAAGGTATTCCAAGAACCCCAATTGTTACCCCCTCGGCGATTCCGAGATCACCAGATCAGCCTGAAGGAAGGGACTGAGCCGACCAACATTCGACCCTACCGTTATCCGCACATACAGAAGACTGAGATAGAATGGAACGTGAAGGAGATGCTAGCCATAGGGATTATTCGAAACAGCACCAGCTCATTTTCCTCACCCATCATCCTAGTGAAGAAAAAGGACGGGTCGTGGAGATTTTGTGTTGACTACCGTGCTCTGAACACCGCTACTATCAAAGACAAGTTCCTTATTCTCATGATCGAGGAACTCCTGGATGAACTACACGGAACACGCTTGTTCACTAAGCTGGATCTGCGTTTGGGGTACCACCAAGTCAGGATGAAGGACGAGGATATCTTCAAAACCGCCTTTCGGACACATGATGGTCACTACGAGTTCGTTGTGATGTCGTTCGGACTCTCCAACGCACCCTCTACATTTCAGGCAATGATGAACGAGATTTTCAGGCCCCTCCTCCGCATGTTTGTTTTAATATTTTTTGATGACATTCTTATCTACAGTGCCAACTGGGAAAAACATCTCCAACATGTGGAACAAGTGTTCGTGATACTCCGACAGCATCAGCTCTATGCCAAGCACTCCAAATGCTCTTTTGGTCAGGAAGAGGTGGAGTACCTGGGCCACATTGTATCCGCACAAGGAGTCCAGGCCGATCCCAAGAAGGTTGAGAGCATGCAAACGTGGCCTAGACCGCACACTGTTCGTGCTCTCCGAGGTTTCCTCGGGTTGACAGGCTACTACAGGCGGTTCGTGAAGGATTATGGGAAGATAACTTGGTCGTTGACTCAGCTGTTACATAAGAATGCCTTCTACTGGCAAGAGGAAGTGGAAGCGGAATTCCAAGCTCTCAAGACGGTCATGACGACAACACCGGTGCTGGCCCTCCCCGATTTCACCAGGGAATTCATTCTAGAGACCGATGCTTCCGGCGTAGGGATTGGGGCCGTTCTCATGCAAGATGGCCAACCGATAGCTTTTTTCAGCAGGGCGTTGGCACCACGGACATTGGGTTTGTCTACCTACGAGAAGGAAATGCTAGCCATCATACATGTCGTGACTTTTTGGCGACTGTATCTATTAGGCAGACACTTTAAGGTCCGGACGGATCATCAGAGTTTGAAACATTTTTTGGAGTAACGGGTGACATCTCTACAACAGAAATGGGTGACAGGGTTGTTGGGCTACGACTACGAGATAGTTTATAGGCAAGGGAAAGAGAACGCTGTGGCCGACGCACTATCCCGCTTACCAGAGGGGGCACTCCAGCACATCTCAGGTCCACTGATCGGAGCACTAGATCACTAGATGACATACAGAAGGAGATTCTACAGGACCCTGAGCTTTGTCCTATCGTAGAGTCACTTTTACAAGGACAGGACACTTCTCCCGGATTTCAGCTGCAGAACCAGCACTTGTACTTTCACGGTCGGGTAGTCATATCCTCAACGTCTCCATAGAAGGACACTATGTTACACGAGTTCAATTCTTCACCAGTAGGGGGCATGCAGGAGTTCTGCGTACCCTACAGCGAGTGAAAGCTCTGGAAGGGCCAACGAAGGGATGTCCAATGGTTTGTGCAACAACGCGAGATTTGTCAACGACAGAAATACGAAACCACATCCCGGGAGGATCTACTCACTCCCCTGGAGATACCACGACAGATTTGGGATACATTTTCTTTGGACTTCATCGACGAACTACCGAAATCCCAAGGTAAGACAGTCATTTTGGTAGTGGTGGATAAATTATCCAAGTATGGGCACTTCCTGAGCCATCTATACACAGGTGAATCAGTAGTGGACTTGTTTGTGCGGGAAATAGTCAAACTTCATGATGTCCCCCGGGCCATTATATCTGATCGGAATCTGGTCTTTGTGAGCAACTTCTGGAAGGAACTCCTCAAGCAGCAGGGCACTCACCTATGCATGAGTACCGCCAACCATCCACAAACAGACGGAGAAACAGAGGTACTCAATCGAGGAGTTGAGACATACTTACGGTGCTTCGTGATGGACGAGCCCCGCACATGGACACGGTGGTTGCATTGGGCAGAGCACTCCTATAATACCTCCTACCACACGACCAGTAAATTTACTCCTTTTGAAATTGTCTATGGGCGCTCCGCCACGAGCTTTGGTACATATGAACCAGGGTGAACGGCGCTACCTGTTGTTGATCGTGAGTTACACGACCGGGACCGTACCCTTGCCGTGTTACAAGAAAACCTCCTGGCCGCCCAAAACCGGATGAAGGTGCGGGCGGATAAACACCGGTTCGAACGTTAATTTGTAGTTGGTGATGAAATCTTCTTGAATCTCCAGCCTTACAGACAAGCTTTGGTGTCCCGGAGGACTAACCAGAAGTTGGCCCTCCGCTATTATGGTCCCTTAAGGATCCTCAGAGGGTGGGACCGGTTGCGTGCACCTTGGACCTCCCGCGGGCTCGCGTATTCATCCCACATTCCACGTCTCCTTGTTAAAGAAGAAAATCGGGGAAACAACACAGGCATCCCCTACCCTTTCGGAAGCAACCAATGGAGGAGAAATACGACCACTTCCCGAGGAGGTGTTGCTAACTAAGTGGAAGAAACGCATAATTGAATACCGTCAGGAAATCCTTGTCAAATGGAAGAACTTATCTCCAACCCACAACACTTAGGTCGATCTGCTTGAGTTTCGGGAACTGTATCCATATTTCCACCTTGAGGGCAAGCTGGTTGTTGAAGGGGGAGGGAATGTTATGAATCCTCATAACGGCCGGTTCGCGGGACAACAATTCCAAAGGCGGAGGAAGGAAGGAGCATCAAACGGGGGCTGAACCAACTGGTTCAACCCCCTTTAATTAATTCAGATGGCGTCAGGTGGGGCTGAAACAACGGGTTCAGCCCCTATGGGGAGGGTCGGTCGGCCCTCATGGGCCTGAGGGGTATTAATACTCCTAGGGTGGCTTTGTGAAGGATTATCGAAGACTCTCAAGGTATTTCTCTCCTCTTCCTCTCAAACCCTAGAATCCTCCTCTTCTCTCCCAAATCCCCCCCCCCCCATCACATTCTTAACACGAACCCTCCCACCCAGCCATCACAAATGTGAAACACATGTTGAAGTCGCATACTGCCATAATATTTTGGGTTGGTGTACTATGTCATCCAATATATGAAGCTTGCACTTCGGATGGAACCCGTGCACCGACATGTGTTCCAACTATCGCGCCAATACAATTATCAAAATACAATTCTCCCTGTTTCAACTCCGCCATAACTTCCATTCTTTTTTTAAATGATCCCATTTGTTTTTGGTCATAGGATTTTCCTGTCCGTTCGCGAAAATTATTCATCAGATTATTCCATCCATCATTGCTAAAATGCGTTGTTGGTTTGTTCCTCAACTCAATTTCTTTTATGCATAATTCACAAAAAAAATATCACATCATTCATTTCCCAAGTTGCAGAGATTCCACCTCTGTGTTTACCCGTTATGTAGAACTGAACATAAGCAAAAAATAATAAATTTATCACTCATACATACACATGAACACAAATAATAAGATGACTATGCAAACAAAAAATCCTTCCAATTCATAACATTTTGTCAATTTTGGTTATAATATGAGAAATTTCTCACCTTCCTAAAAATCCTGCACTTGCAACAATTTGTAAGGTGGCTGAGATAATGTAAGTAATTTTCCTAATTCCATATGAAAATTAGGAAAGTCGTGACTGATGAGGAAGATTTTGAAGGATTTTCCTCTCTCGGTACTTTATACTAATTCCATATGAATCACACTAATATTTTCCTAATTCCATATGCATTCATACAAATAATATGAGAATCTTCGCACCTTCCTAAAAATCCTCACCTTCATACAAATAATATGAGATCTAAATTGAGGAATATCATAGATCTAAACTGAAATCAAGCGAATCCTAACAAAAAAGCTTTTAGACGATGGAAAAATCGCGTTGCAAGAGTCACCGAGAGTAGAGAATCGCGAACCTGGAGACATAAGTAGATGATGCCGGAAGCTGGAGGGGAAAAATCACGAAGCTGGAGGAGTATCGCGCTGCAAAAGAGGTCGTTGGTAGGAGAATCGAGCCATCAAGTTTTTGCCTGGGAGGAGTTTCGCTATCTGGAGCAGGGTGGGGTTGCGGGGTTTGTGATACGCGAGGAATGGATTTTACCTAAAAGCGAAGCGCGCAAGGTCGACTAAAGCACTCTCCTGACTTTTCTAAAAGCACGTATTTTACCATTTTGGGCAAATGTTGTAGACGCCGGAAGCCCTCCCAAACAGATCTAAGAGCGGTGGTGTTTTCCAGCTACCGCACCGGAGCTGAAAAGCCCTCCCAAAAGGACTTATAATTAAATGTTTGATAGAACTGACTCTTGTAACTCTATTAGAACTATTTGTAAAGGTATAATAGCAAGCCAATCATGGCTCTGATGAGGATCGATCGGGGGCCAAATTAGACTGAGAGATCATTCTGCTAAAATGAGGTCTCAAAAGATGTTGAATGATTGGGAGGAGTGCTTGGACGCATTAGCTAAAGAGTAGTACTGGCATGAGGCAATGGGGTAAATAGAAGGAGAGAGAGTAGTTTCGAGCAATGAACCAGCATTCAAAACAAGGATGCAAAAATTCTACACTTGAGAAAGTTTGAGAATAAAGGTGGTGAAATTCTCCAATGGTTGTGGAGGGTGTGACCAGTGGTAGCAAGATGTCCAACTGGGGGTAGGCGTCTGCAGGGGGTTGAAGGGTAAGGAGATCGTTGGGGGGAAATACCATGAATTGTAGTCCAGCCCTAGCCTTTCCTTATGGTCATCCAAGACAAAGATACAGGAAAGGAGATTAGTTCTCTCTCCATTTGATCCCAAAATATACATCAAAAAGACAAATAAAAGGTAAAAAAAATGCATAGAACCCACCACTCCCAAATCATTTCTCTGTCGGGTTTGGTTTGCAGAGCACAATAGAACCGCCAATTGCGGAGATTCGACCACCATTAGCCTTTTTTATCGGTCCCACTATCTCCATAACATGTTACCTTATGAATCAAGCTCCTAAGTTAGTCTTCTCACACAAACGCGGCTAAATACTACGAGAACAAGGGGATAAAGTACTGAATAAATGTTTAAAATTAAACAATTTGATTATGAACTTAATTGAAACTAGGATACCGCTTGGGTAATTAAAAATGGGAGGGGATCTTGCCCTGTTATATGCCTCCAAAGAATGAATGATGTTCCTAGAACCATTTACACACGCCTTAAGTCTATTTATAAGACTCAACTCTCTGCTCCATTTTAGAATATTCCCCACATTAGAACCACCCATAAATTTTTAGAGACAAGAAATTTATATGAAAGCTTCTAGGTATTATAGTTGTTTATGTTACTATAGAAGCTTTTACATGACTCCATCTACATCAAGAACTCTTACCTTTCTAAAAACTTCTTTTTTTAGTCGCTAAAATTGTGTCACGGATAAATCATGAATTCGCAATGTGTGACACATGAATGATTTATGAAAACAAAAATTATATAGTTTATGAAGCTGGAAAAGGTGATTTGGCATTTTTCTGGTTCAAACAAAAAAAATACTTACCTCATAAGAAAAAGGTCCCTCAACTTTGTCCAAATCATGAGTGCCAATAGCAACTAGTGTTCTTTTTCTACAAATAAAAGATATAGGCTAGGTAAATTTGGTGGTGCTACATGGAGGGCTCGATCATTACAAAAATAAATAAGGAAATCTAGAAATACTTCAACAAAGCAAAAGTAAATAGATATTTAAAGTATGAAAACTATTAACATACCGGCAAATATTTTGGTGAAGCTTATCTTGCAAGTCGATGAAGCTATTGTAGTTTGCTCCGTTGAAACTTACTCCTCTTAAAATAGCACAAACTACGTAAGGACGAATCTGACTCGTCTGTTAAATAGACAGTTTCACAGTCAGAATGCCCCCACTAAGCAGATAATATGAGATCTTTTTGTAGGAGGGTGTTATTATTATTTTTTTGCTATAAAGGGAGGTCGTAGAGCAATGTAAGGTTAAAAGTTGATTATGAATACAACATTTCTCAAATGTAAGGTTCAAAGAGAATATATCAATCCTGCATTAGTTAGAGCCCCATGCAAATGATGTCAAGTTTTTTGTTCGCGAATTTCTTACAATAAAATCATTGCTACATGTACTTACTTCCTTGCTAACATTAATTTGAAGCATTGATTCACAAGGGATTTCACGGCGTCTGTAGACAGGGATTTCTTCCTGCCCAATAAATATGCGGAGGGCCCTGGCAATGCCCTCAAGACAAAGAAGATCATATCTGCAACCATACAAATCAAGGTCAACATTTATTGACGTTTATGAGTACTAAGAGAAGCATTGGAAGTTAATGTACAAACAATTAAAACTCCAACGTATATTCTCCCCACGTCTTTGAGCTTAATCTTCAACAGATAATACTCACAGCTAGCATAAACAATTCACTTCCATAGAATAGAAGTAACTGCATAGCTAAAATCTCCTCCCAGTGGTGTAATAATCACACAAATACATCAAAATTACTCTGGATTAAAATGATAAGAATCAGAAGTTGCACCTTTGATTCGCTCAATTATGTAAGAAATCGTTGAAGTAGGAAAAAAATGTTAAATATTTGACGATGGGAAAATATTACCTGTTAGCAGCAACCTCGATTTTGTATATGACCTCCTCGCCGTCCCCTGCCACGGTTGCTGCTTCCAGGTGCTTTTCCTTTCTAATAATTTCCTTCTCAGTGGTCTATAAATCGCAGAAAAACATACAAAAACATAAAACAGGTTAGGGTTTCTCAGCAAATGAGAAAACAGGCGAAAAGGAGATTGGATAATTAAGATATATGTCGTTAGGCAGCTTGCCACATCGTCAAGTTCAATCCCGTACTCGAAGCAAAGCTCTTCAAATTCCTCTTGCGCTGGAACACAGGAGCTTTCAAAGATGAGGAAAAACCACAAGGACAAAAGGAGATAAACAAACGTCGCATTGCTTACTATAGCTTCGACCAAGTGCCTGAAAGAGACGATCTCTGCCGACGCTCACCGTCGGCATGGCGCGAGGGGGGAGACTGCCGACTACTGGAAGAAGTCGGAGTGGGGCGATGACGGTGGCGGCGGTCGGAGGGTAAAGGCCCCGGCGGGTTTATGATTTCAGTACAGAAATCAACGATCGGATGGCACCCGAGTACATTTAAATGCATATTTTATTTTGACGCTCATTTTGGAAAGCAATTAATTTTCATGTTTAAAGACTTGAGACATACTTAGGTAAGGTAAATACAATTTCATATATTTAACGGTGTAGATTGTTTGTGAAAATATATGATCGTATTTGTGTAATACAATCATCATTTAAAAATGATTGTATTTTAGATCAATTCGTGTTGGCGGAAATATATAATGGGATTGGGGGTCGCACACAGTGATCTAAGGTGTGTTAAACGCACCGACATTTTTTGCGTAAAGACTTGATCAAGTAATTTTTTTCAATTCTCTCTATTATCTCAAATACAAGCTCTGTTTGGCGTGGAGTTTAGGGTTTAGGGTGAGTTCACGGCGGTTCATAATAAAACTAGTTTTGAATATAAAAATGGATGAAATTCTTCAGATGAGATCGAGCATTTCGTTCTCAGCCGCCGCTGCTGTATCAAACGGAACCGCAGCAAAGAAAGATTTGATTTCTCTTTGATAAAGTAGAGATGATAGCAATATTCAACTTGCAGCTAGCAATTATTAGGTTAACGATATCTTATGCAACTATTTAAATGTTATTTTTTGTTAAATTTGTTTTAACCCATTATTGAATATTGGTGGACCACCAATCTCTCGTGCTTTTGGGCTTATTTGTTTCGGCGTTTTTGCTCCATTTTCATCGTTGGGAAGACGATGCGGCTAAAAAATGTTTGGTAACTCTTTAATTTTCTCCGGCGCCACTCCAAAACATCAATTTTGACCTTTTTTGAAATCGTAGCCACCCTCTTCATTCCCTGACGCTCCATTGACATTGCTCTCATTCTCACTACTCCAACTCTCACCGTCGAAACAAACAGACACTTTTGTTAGATTTTGACACCTCGTCGCGCCCGGACCATTAGGATCGCGTCATGTCATCGATTTGTGGGAGGGGGGGTTGTTACTTGTGAGGATTATTCTTTGATTAGGAAATCTCTTATTGGGTTAATCCTATTTAGGATTCTTCATTATGAGGAGGATTATTTTCTTCTTATTCCGGCTAAACCCATTTTTTAGCATTTTTTCTAAATCTGCAGATTATCTCCTATTTACGGGAGATTTTTTATTTGGCTCCTATTTAGCAGGGCGTATCTCCTATTTACGGGAGATTTTATTTGGCTCCTATTTATAGGACCGGTCCCCCCAGCCATCCTTTACGCCAAGCAAATTCCGCAGGAGGGAGGAGGCAGTTGAGAGAGGTGAGCGGCAGCAGCGGCGCCAGTAGCTCGGCGGCAAGGAGGCGGCGGCTCTGTCCAGCGGCGACAGGCGGCCTCAGGCCAAGGGAGCTTTTCGGGTTGTTTCAGGTGGAAGCAGCGGGCGGCGGCAGCGGTGGCTCCAGGAGTTCTTCAACAGCGGCGGAGGCCCTCAGTGTGATCCAGGCCGGCGACAGCCGCGGAACTTGGTTCCGGTGAGAGCGGCGGCAGCAGGGCGGTGGTCCAGGCGTGCGGAAGCAGCGGCGGCGGGTCTTGGGCCCGGTGGCAGTGCGAGACATCGCTCGGCGATATCGGTATTGCTCGCGATAGCTACCAGTGCAGTTTGGAGGCAGATTCTACTGGACGCACCACATTATATTTTTTGTCTCACTATTGTATCTTGTAACTCTCATATTTATAGTGGATCTTTCGGCGCGCTCTCCCCGTGGAGTAGGAGTCCCATACTCCGAACCACGTAATCTTTTGTGTCGTCTGTGTATGCCAGAATCTCGTTCCGTATTTTATTTTGCGCGATACTGGTTCTTGCTCATTCGTGAAATTCAGTTGCGCTACCGCGGCTTAACTCGATCCGATTTCACAACAATTGGTATCAGGGGTAGGTTCCACGGGGGTGATCGTCTGGACGTTCCGGTTCTCTAATTTGGGTCAACGGTGGGTGACGACATTGGTCCGCTTCCTATCTTCCCAGATCGGTTCCGCGAATATCATCTTGATCGCCCAGTAGCTCTGCGAGCAAGACAATGTCGGCAAAATTCGAGATTTTTAGGTACGACGGCAAGATTGATTTTGGCCTTTGGCAGAAGCGCATAAAGGCCGTTCTCGTCCAGCAAGGTCTTCACAAGGCACTCCTCGGCAAGGAGAAGTCCGGGAAGAAGGACGACGAATGGGAGGAGCTCGATCTGAAGGCCATCAGCACGATTCAGCTGTGTTTGGCCGATGAGGTGATGTACAACGTGGTGGATGCTGAGACGACGGCGGACTTGTGGAAGAAGCTCGAGGAGCTATATATGTCCAAGTCGCTGACAAATAAGTTGTATGTGAAGAAGCAGCTATACAGCCTGAGAATGTCGGAGGGCTTGCAACTGCTAGATCACATGAACGTGTTCAACAAACTCGTCTCCCAGTTGCGGAGTATGGACGTTAAGGTCGAGGAGGAAGACCAAGCTCTGCTCCTGTTGTCTTCATTGCCAAGGTCCTTCGATCATCTAGTCACCACTATCCTCTACGGGAAGGATACCCTAAAGATGGAAGAAGTGATGACGACGCTGCTCTCTAACGAAACAAGGAGCAAGTCGAGCCCTAGAGCCGACAAGGGCTTATTCGTGAAGAGCAATGACCCAGGCCGGGGCAAATCGAGAGGAAAAGGCAGGGGGGAAGACCGATCTAGGTTTAAGTCCGGAGGCAGGAATACTAAGTGTCACTACTGCAAGGAGGAGGGGCACTGGAAGAACAATTGCCCGTAGGGAAAGTTTAAGGAGCAGACGCATGAGCCACATCAGGCTGCAGTAGCATCTGAGGATGAGGACGATGTCGACGTCCTTTATGCATGTTGATCGCGGAGACCCCAGGGAGAGGGGGTTTCGTTGTCGCCGGTAGGGGAGATCCAAGGTGGAGGTAGAGTTACGTTTTGTGTGAGGCGTCAGGTGGAGTTTGTCGCGTGAGGCGTCAAGGTGAAGATTGTTAGATTTTGACACCTCGTCGCGCTCGGACCATTAGGATCGCGCCATGTCATCGATCCGTGGGGGGGGGGGGGAGGGTTTGTTACTTGTGAGGATTAATCTTTGATTAGGAAATCTCTTATTGGGTTAATCCTATTTAGGATTCTTCATTATGAGGAGGATTATTTTCTTCCTATTCCGGCTAAACCCATTTTTTAGCATTTTTCCTAAATCTGCAGATTATCTCCTATTTACGGGAGATTTTTTATCTGGCTCCTATTTAGCAGGGGGTATCTCCTATTTACGGGAGATTTTATTTGGCTCCTATTTATAGGACCGGTCCCCCCAGCCATCCTTTACGCCAAGCAAATTCTGCAGGAGGGAGGAGGCAGTTGAGAGAGGTGAGCGGCAGCAGCGACTCCAGTAGCTCGGCGGCAAGGAGGCGGCGGCTCTGTCCAGCGGCGACAGGCGGCCTCAGGCCAAGGGAGCTTTTCGGGCTGTTTCAGGTGGAAGCAGCGGGCGGCGGCAGCGGTGGCTCCAGGAGTTCTTCAACAGCCGCGGAGGCCCTCAGTGTGATCTAGGCCGGCGACAGCCGCGGAACTTGGTTCCGGTGAGAGCGGCGGCTGCAGGGCGGTGGTCCAGGCTTGCGGAAGCAGCGGCGGCGGGTCTTGGGCCCGGTGGTAGTGCGAGACATCGCTCGGCGATATCGGTATCACTCGCGATAGCTACCAGTGCAGTTTGGAGGCAGATTCTACTGGACGCACCACGTTATATCTTTTGTCTCACTATTGTATCTTGTAACTCTCATATTTATAGTGGATCTTTCGGCGCGCTCTCCCCGTGGAGTAGGAGTCCCATACTCCGAACCACGTAATCTTTTGTGTCGTCTGTGTATGCTAGAATCTCGTTCCGTATTTTATTTTGCGCAATACTGGTTCTTGCTCATTCGTGAAATTCTGTTGCGCTACCGCGGCTTAACTCGATCCGATTTCACAACACACTTTGTGGAAACCAGAGGTCGATCTCGCGGCATGCAAGAGAACGTATAGCTATCAGACTGCGGGGAGGCGAGCTCTCGGATGAGGAGCAAAACTTTGGGCTAATTTTGTGGCGTGAGTAGTGCATGCGGGCATACGAGGGGTGGGGATTTCGATCAACCAAGAGACTGGACTATAGTGGCAGTAGAAAGTGCAGGGAAGTTAACCCACATGTCAACTATACGAAGTATTATCCGTTTTTTTATTTGAAACTCGCCCATTTTCTCCTAAAAGGCACCTCCTTCGAGAATGCTCACCTCATTACTTGAGTCACGAAAGAGTCTCCATCTCTTGGCTAGTGTGAGATTAATCGCGGGTCATCACGTTGAGAGTGGTGTTCTGCTCATAAGCCCTTATGCCTACCTTCCATTGAAGTTCATCGTTGAACCTAGCCCGCACCATGATCGCGAGAAACCGACTTTGATGCCAAACGTAACGGCTTGGCTTCACTGCTTCACATCAGTAATGCGTTAGGTGGATTGTGCCTGATTGCAACCAATACCATAATCATTTATTGTAGATCAAGTTTGAAATGGATTATATAGTACCTCCAGCTTAGAGTCGTGTTCTAAATTGACACACAACGAATCCTTATTGAGTCAGTATCAACATGCGCGGACATAATATATGCCAAAATATTCAACACATTGTTAATCATTTTCATTATATTTGCATCATATTTGTTTATTTCCACTATTTATATATTCTTTGACCTCTAGTGCAAATGTTCCATCATCATAGAACGCATATTTGACATGACAATGATTATGGCCGACATCAAAAAAAGAAAACTACTTTTGAACATAAAAGTGGACGAAGTTCTTTACGTGAGGTCGGGCATTCACGAACGACGGTTCATAACCTCCGCGTTCACCACAATCACCGCCGTGCCAAAACGGAGCCTAAAATTAATCAATTCTTCTTGGTGGCGGTCATAATAGTTATTATGTGAAACACATTCATTACAGAGACATTTCTGTCCAAACTCACCGGAGCTAAAAAAAAACACGACAAACGGATGACAATTCATAGCCACCGCGTCGGACCCTAAGTTTGCTCTTCAGACAATGATGCTCTATGATGTTTTTTTCGGCGGGAAATAAACAAGCAATAATTTTTACTTGAATATGAGTTCTAATATATATATGGCCAAGGGCGTTTCCATAGAGCACATCTGGCCGAATTTTGTGATTCGGATTTCGGTCCCATTTTTGAACCCATAACAAATCCACATATTTAGCAAGGGAAACATAATTTACTATATTACCGGGTTTAATTAGTTATTTGGATATCCATTTCACGGTTCAGATCGAATCTCTTGATCCGACGGGTTCACATTTTCTCATCCTTTTATAGTTTTTTTAATCCCAAAAAATCTCCATCACTGGATATATGTTAAAGTGTTTTTGTCCATTAGACAATGAAATGGATCCCCGGAATGGATCTGGATCCCTTGTTTTGGATAGACAATTTTGTGTTCCGGCCCGCTGACAGGTAAGGCAACTACACGCGATGGCGTCGGAGCCCCTACTATTTTCATAAGTAGTAGTGCACATGGTTCTCCCGTGGCCCGACGCGAAAGTGCATCATCCGTTTAAAGTTCCCATAAAAAAAATTTCACGCTAAATAAAAAACTCAAGGCTCCTTTCGTTTGGCGGATTTTCAGGGAAAATTTTGGTTTTGAGTTTTGAATTCCAATTGTTGTTGTTCGTTTAGCATATAATTGGACGGAATTTGTTTTCCTCCAATTCTTACCGGGTCGGACCCGTTAAGAGTATAGGAGAAATGAAAACCCTCCTCATTTCATAGGTTTTGTGTCTCTCTCCCGCTCCCCGCTCCCGAAAGCCCTGCGCCATTTCGTGATTCGCCGACTCCCCCGTTCTCCTCCTCCCGCGTGCGCTCTGGCGCCTGTTCTCCTCCGGCGACGCAAGGAGGCGGCGACACTTGTTCTGTGGCTACGCAAGGAGGCAGCAACGCAAGGAGGCCGCAAGAAGGCTGCGGCTCAGGCGGCTCAGGCGGCGACACTTCGTCCCTGGAGGTCGCAAGAAGGTTGCATCTACTCAGGCGACACTTCATCTCCGACGACCTGGCACCTCCTCCATTATTCCTTCCGCTCAAGGAGAACCACAGGGACCTAGCACCTCCTCCATTTGTGTAAAATCAATTCAATCATGCAATTATACAAAGTACACACAATGCCAATCCAGACTCTCTTCTATATAAACTACAGACAGCAAAGAAAATAGAAGATATACGATGGGCAATTAAACAGATTCTCATATTCTGATGTCAATTTAGCATCCATGACTTCAGATAGTTTATTAAAAAAAAGTAATACCACGCAATCCATGACTTCAGAGAGTAAATATTGTAAATATGTATGTGTGTGTATGTGTATGTGTGTGTGTAAATGTGTGTGTGTGTATTTGTATGTTTGTGTGTACATGTTGTGTGTGTGTATGTATGTGTGTACATGTGTGTGTATGTGTGTCATGTGTGTGTGTGTAAATATTGTTGTGTGTAAATATTGTTTTCGTTACTTACATATCAATTTCTGCGTTTGAATTCTTTCTTGTTACCGAACAGCAGAATTGACAGGTTTAATTCCTATCACTGAAAATCATCCTGCAAACGAACAACAGAATTAAGTTTTGGACCAAAACCAAAACCTATGAGATTTTGGTTTTCGACCAAAACCAATTCTTTCAATCAAAACCTACCAAACGAACGCAGCCCAATAAAATTTAGAGGGGTAATGATATGCATTCTAAAATAAATAAAAAACATACAAATTAAATTATATTGTAGAAAATTCATAAAAATTGTAATAAAGAAATAGTAAAATTGAGAAGATGAATGCTATATGGAAGATGTTTTTCACTTAGGGCCCGTTCGCTTGGACGGACTTAGAATTCGATATTCGAATTAAATATTAATAAATATTGTGGAATTAAATCTTGGTGACTAATTTCAATTCCAACGTTCGCCTAATAAATAATATTGTTGAATATTGTGGAATTAATCAATATTTTTTGTTCGTTTGTTAAATAAAATTCAATTTAAGAATTGAAAAATATTACGAATAAGCTAATATTTATCACATATATCATAAACAAATGTATTTCATGGCGACGATTTTTTCGCCCGGGGGCGATTTTTTCGCCCGAGAACGATTTTTTTCGCCCGGGCGCAATTTTTTCGCACAACCGCGATTTTTTCGCCCAGGCGCGCATTTTTTGCCCGGGCTCATTTTTTCGCCCGGGCGCGATTTTGTGTCCCGGGCACGATTTTTTTGCCCGGGCGCAATTTTTTTTCCCGGGTGCGATTTTTATACCCGCCCGACCGAAAAAACCTCGCATATGCGATAGAAGCGCGTCCCAGTCAAAAACCGCTCCCCGGAGAAAAAATCGCGCCCGAAAAATAGCCCCCGATAAAAAAAAAATTCGTAGGGCGAAAAAAACTCGCCCGGGCAAAAAAATCTCTCCCGGCCAAAAAAATCTTGCCCGGGCGAAAAAATTGCACCCGGGCAAAAAAATTGCGCGCGGGCAAAAAAATCGCTCCCTAACAAAAAATCGCGTTTGAGCGAAAAAATCGCGCCGGGGCGAAAAACTCTCCCCTGGGAGAAAAATTCGCGCCGGTGCGAAAAATTCGCGTCCAGGCGAAAAATTCGCGCCCGGGCGAAAAAATCGCGTCCGAGCGAAAAAACGCTCTCGGGGGAAAAATCGCGCCCGGGTGAAAAAATTGTGCCCGGACGAAAAACGCGCGCCCGGGCAAAAAACTCGCGCCCGGGCAAAAAATTGTATGCCCGGGTGGCAAAACATGCGCCCGGGCGAAAAACACGGGCCTGGGTGAAAAACGCCCGTCAGGGCGAAAAACGCGCGCCAAGGCGAAAAACACGCGCTAGGGCGGAAAATTTCCGCCCGGGCAAAATTTGGTCGTCCGGGCGAAAAACGCGGGTCGGGCAAAAAACTCGCGTCCGTGCGAAAAACTCGTGCCCGGGCGAAAATTGTGCGCCCGGGCGCATAAACGCACGCCCGGGAGAGAAAAACGCGCTATGGCGAAAAACGCACGCCAGAGCGAAAAACATGCGCTAGGGCGGAAAATTTTCGCCCGGGCAAAATTTGGGCGTCCGGGCGAAAAAACGCGCGTTCGGGCGAAAAACTCGCGTCTGTAGGAAAAATTCGCGCCCGGTCGAAAAATTGTGCGCCCAGGCGCATAAACGCGCGCTCGGGCAAAAAACGCGATAAATCGAGCGTGCCAGACTCGCCCAATTCCGATATGTCTAGCTAGATTTTGTGTTTAGGCTAAAATCAATTCCATGATATTCAACTCAAATTTCAATTATTAAAGCTACCTAACAAGCGAACGGCGTAATTGAAATTCGGCCTCGAATTTTAATTCCAAGTCTTCCATTCCGTCCAAACGAACGGGGCCTTGTAGATTAAAAAAAACCATTTTTTCATTTAAATTTAATTATAATTATAATTTTTTTACAAAGATGTTTTTAATAATATTCGTGAATTTTGAACGATGGCACTCCTGCTTACGGTCCTCCAAAATAGTAGTGAAAGTACAACCATGCTCAAGCCAAGCCCGTAAAAGAAAAAGGGAATTGTTATTCACAACCATAAATGTCTATCCGCAGATCAATCTTTTTTAGTTTACAAATTGTTATCCACAAATCAATTTTAGACTTGAGCATTCGATATTTTTATTATCCGCGCATTTATTTTATGAATCATGATCCGTGCACATATTGAAGTGCTCAGAAGGTCATCAGAGATGTTCTTTCATTGTCTAGGAGACCTTAGGCGCCGGAGAGGGTTTCTGTAGAGGATTAAATCCGATTATTAATAATTAATGGAAAAATAAAAGTGAGAAGGGACTGATTTCAGATAATCAATAAACTCGACGGACTGAAAACTTGCAAAACAAAATATCGGGACTGAAATTCAAAAAGATGACAAATTTAGAGACTGAAACAGTAGTTTTGCCCAAATCTAAATCCTAAACCCTAAAACTCTAAACGCTAAACGCCAGAATCAAAAGAACGAGAAAAATCCCTACAGGAACGAGAAGCAACACAATCGGCGGCGGGAGCAACGGCGGCAGTATGAGGGGCAGAATCAGCAGGGACGCCGTCACACAAGCAAGCACCATTAACGATTCCATGCTGAAATAGCCCAGAGGGTATGTTCTCCTCGCCGGAGTCTTAGTCCTCGCGGGCACTTCAGCCCTTCGCCTTCTTCCCTCGGCCAGCCGCGACTTCATCGTTCTAACACCGAGAGCGCCTTCTTCGAATCGCATCTCTGGGCCGAATTCCTCGAAAGGAAACGAGACTGGAAGAACCTGAAAGGTTGAAGGAGAGAAGAAGAATCGCTGAAACCTGCTAGAGATCGAAACAGGGGAAAATCATATATTGCTTGAAATTCTGGATCTGGGAAAGAGAAAACGGGAATGGGATATGAAGAACAGATCGACTTCTTCCCCCAATTCAGATCAACAATTACTGCGTGGAGACGAGAAGAGTTTGATTTCAACTCTTGTTTTTATTTGAAAGTTTGCAGATTGGCGGATATGGCCGGCGCTTGAGATTTTCAAAGTGATCGGATGCATTGAACAAATGATTTCTCGAGTTCTTCGGCCACGTGCCGCTGATTCATTCCCCCTGGTTTCTTACTCTCAAGTGAAATCGTGCTGGTGAGGTTTTGTCTGTAGATCTTATCGAAATCTACAATTTTCGTGTTGAACACGTTTCCTAAAATAACATGTAGGATGATTATTTCCAAAAATTCGCTATAGTTACGCATATGTTTCAATCAGGACGACAATAAATCGTGTGTGTGCATTTTTAAGAAAAATGTTCAACACGAAAGTTGTAGATCTCGATGCGTGTTGATTATTTTTCCTAAAAATGCATGTACAAGATGTATTTCCAAAAGGCGTGTAATAAATCATATAAAAATAGTGTGGATAGCCAAAACTGTAGTGCGGATAACAATCGCCATAATTATTTGATGGGTAAATAGGATTAGCCTTGCACAAAAGGCCCGATCGGGCCCGGGCTTTTGTAAACCGGGTCGAGCCCGGGCCCACTGAAAATCGGGCTCGGGCCGTTACCCAGGTAGGGGGCCTCATCCGGCCCTCAGGGCCGGGCCGGGCCGATTTTTTTGAAAAAAAACAAAATTTAAAAAAAAATTTAAATACTTATAAGTTATAATATTTTACAAAATTAAAAATAAAAAATCTACAAAATTACAAAATCATGACATATTACAAAATAAAAAATTAATAATTTACAAAATAAAAAATTTACAAAATTACAAATTAAAAAATTGAAATATATTATTAATTTTAAATAAACTAAATTACAAAATTTATTAACTTATTACATATGATGCGTTTATCCAATCGTCGTGACTTGTAACGCGCTTATCCAACTCAGATATTCATCGCGTTCATCTCGTCTTCTAGCTCCTCCGAGCTCGCCTCCAACGCTGAAACGTGCTGCTTTCTCCTCGTAGCATCCAAATAGTCCTTGTAGCAGATGCATAGTTCCAGTGATTCTTCATTTAGCCGACTCCTTCGCTCGTTCAAAACCCTGCCACTAAGAGAAAAAGCGGACTCCGAAGCTACCGTGCTAATCGGATAATACACGTCAGATAAAGAAACAGTCGCCCTATGAAAACATTTTAGTAAATCTACATAATATAATAGTACGTCCCAATCGTTATCAGTTAAATCATGATTATTAATTAAGGTGTAATATTACATAAGATGTGTTTTTTGTTGAAACGCTCTTTTCAATATTTTATATGTTGAATTCCATCTCACGGGCATATCAAATTGAGGTTTCAAATATTTATGTCCTTGTGCTGTTACAAATTTTCTAAAATCTTGACTTCGTTGTTTTGTACAATAAATAAATTTAAGCATTGTCCGAATTTTTGAAATATATGTAAGGAAATTACTTTGGGCCCATTATAATTGGACCACACGTTTCTCCTTTTTCTAATTTATGGTCATTATAGGAATTCAATATTTTGTAGGCTATGCTAATCAAAATAACGGTTATGAGATAAATTCCATATTAATTTCTGCCTTGATGGAAGGCTGAAACGCTCATAATAATTTCAACCTTAATAGAAGGTTGAACTCAAGGAAAAACGCTCATTGGAATTCGGTCCTCTCTCCACCTATAAAACAATAGCCTTTCTCCATCACAAGGTTATTATTACGAATTCAGCACATAAGAGTTTTATAGGCAAGGTGAGGGAAACTGAGATTATCCACCTACCTCTTCTTGAACGGATCTCAACTACAATCAGCAACAACATCAGGCAACAAGAGCGGAAAACTCTCTGCGTAAGGATGTCTGGAGGTAATCGTCGAATCTATTTTATGCATGTGATTATCATGATGTTCACGATCCTAAGATTCATGTTAACCAGATGATTACATGTGGTATCAGAGCGAATGGTTTTTTCGAACATACATGATCGTCCATTAAATAGGATAATTTTGTTCCGCCATAATCGGCGAACGCATATCTATTTATGTTTTTAATTTGTTGTATGCCTAATATTATCATCATAATGTTCATAATCTCTATTTGTTCAAACGCATGGAATATTTAATCACCCACAGGTGGATTATATTCATACGTGGAAACAATAATTAAGGAGTGTTTTTTTTTTCATATGTAGACCAAAGATATCCACAGATATCTTACGTCTTGAATATGAATAACATCACTCATCTATGTCTCTTCAAAGATTGCGGCTTTAGATGATATTAAGTGAATAAATTATGGTGACTACCCACAGGAGCACCTAAATTTTTTTTTGTCGCACATATATTCATATTTTATACATGTGTTGATAAAATGTTTTTTATTATTAAAGTCTTATTGTAATATCTCTCTTGCAGTTAACACACCCACTCATATGAATTCGTATGCTACATCTGTCACTAAACTTAATGGAACCAACTTCTCAGAATGGAAAGAGCAAGTTGAGTTCACCTTAGGTGTACTTGAACTGGATATAGCTCTTCTTACAGATAAGCCAAATCCACTAAGTGATACAAGTACACCCGAGGAAAAGGCTCTCTTTAATGCTTGGGAGAGGTCTGACAGGTTGAGCATCATGTTTCTGCGAATGACTATTGCAAACAACATCAAAACATCCCTTCCTAAACCTGAGAATGCTAAGGACTATATGAAGGCTATTGAAGAAAGGTTTAAGACTGCAGAGAAATCCCTTGCTGGGAAACTTATGGCAGAACTTACAACCATGAAGTTTGATGGCACTCGCTCAATGCATGAGCACATCATTGAGTTGACTAACCTTGCAGCAAAGCTAACGAATTTGGGAATGAAATTGGATGACTCCTTTCTCGTCCAATTTATCCTGAATAGTCTACCTCCTCAATACGGGCCTTTCCAAATTCACTACAACACTATTACGGAAAAATGGGCAGTGAATGAGTTGGCTAATAAATTGGTCCAAGAGGAGGAAAGGCTGAGTCAACAAGGTATTAAAGTGGCACATCTCGTTCAAGGAGCTGGAAATAAAAGCTGGGAGAAAGCATAATCCAAGCCAGAAAAGGGCACCACCCGGACCTATTGAGGCTAATCAAAATCTCAAGAAGAAAAAGAAAGAAAACGTCTGCAAATTCTGCAAGAAACCTGGACATTTTCAGGTAGACTGCACTAGACGTCGAGAATGGTTCGAAAAGAAAGGTAACCCAATGGGTTTCATGAGTTATTTCGAATCAAATCTCGCTCATGTTTCTTCTTATACTTGGTGGATTGATACAGGTGCTAATGTTCATGTTTCCAATTCAATGCAGGGATTCCTTATGATCCAAACCATAAACCCAAGTGAGAACTTCCTCGTCATGGGAAACAAAGATAAAGCTCCAGTTGAAGCTATTGGAACTTATCGTCTTATTTTAGATAGCGGTTATCAGTTAGACTTATGTCAAACTCTTTATGTTCCGTCGATTTCCCGTAATTTGGTTTCTGTAAGCGCACTTGATAAAATTGGTTACTCGTTTGAAGTAGGAAATGGTAAATTCAGTTTATTTAAAAATTCTGATCGTATTGGTTCTGGAATTTTGGTTGATGGTCTATACAAGTTTTATCTTGATGGTCAATTTGCTGAAACCCATCTCACCATGCATTCTAATGTCGAATCAAAACGAAAGTCATCTAAAAATGACCCTTATTTCTTATGGCATAAAAGACTGGGTCATATATCCAGTGAAAGAATCAAACGATTGGTAAAAGATGGAGTCCTTCCGGATCTAGATTTTACTAATACTCAAGAAGGCAAAACAACAAAACACACAAAGAAAGGAGCCACAAGAAGTACCCAGCTTCTTGAAATAATTCACACAGATATTTGCGGACCTTTTGATGTTCCAACCTTTGGAGGAGAAAAGTGATAACTTCCTAAAATAGAAGTTATTTGGTCTATGAATAACACATTTTGCACTATGAAATGATGAATATTAATATGAAACTTTGATATAATAAACTTAATTAATTATAAATTACAAAGTAATTATTTCATGGTGATTCTGCTTAAATTCGAGTTTAATATGCAGGAATTAAATGAGTGTTCAGAATGGAAAGAAAAGAAATGGAGGAATAATTAATGCAGGCGGATTTGTCGCAACAGGGTTACAACAAGGTTACAACAAGCGGGCGCTGAAAACATGGCATAAATGGCGCGATTATTTAAAACCATATGATGAGGTGGCAGCAGTTATGCACAGGCGGACATCTGGCTGGAGACGGAATTAGAAGGCTTATTATGTGATTCTAATGAGGAGAATTAAATATAGAAGATGGCGGTTACAAGAATTGAAATTGGGAAGTTACTTAATTTGAATTATAAAATAGAGGGAAAGGAGAGCAAGAAAAAAAGAGAAGGAAATTGGGGGGAGAACGACGAAATTGAGGAGAAAGGAGAAGATATTTTCGGCAAGGAGAATTCTTCCTACTTGGAGAGCCGAACCATTCCAATCCGGGAGAGAGATATTGCAACTTTGGAATGAAAAACTTACCTTCTTCAACCATGTCTTTGAGCATGTCTTGTAAGGATGTTCTTATTTGTTATTTTATTTCAATTAGCATGAACTAAAATCTGTAGCTTTGTGTGTGGAAAAGTACTTTGTCTTTTGTGATATGTATTAGAACACAATTCTGTTAAATTATTTGCTTCAATTCTTTGTCCGTTTTAAGTGTGCGATTACATTTTGAAGATTTTGTGTCAAGCTTTGTATATCTCTTTGGAGTGTATTCATAAATCGAGAGAGGAGTTGCACGCAAGGTTATACAAACCATTTTCTTATGTGGAATAAATTGAGAGAGGAACCACATAAATCTTTAACCAAAAATTCTTCATCCAAATACTGCGTCGCGAAATTCGAGAGAGGAGTGACGAAAGTAATTCGCATATTTTAATTTAATCATTGGAAGTAGAAAGAGATTTCACTTTCTTCATGATTAGTCGCTGTGTACGGATTTCGGAGACCGAGAGGTAATGAGTCCTACATTTAATTTGCGTCAGGAGAATAATTTTACAAATATTTAACTAAATCTTTTGAAATTTCATATCACATAGACTTAGGAAATCCACATGCAAAGCTTTCTCTAAAAATTGGTATTTCTCAAAAATAAAAATAAAAACTCATTGAATTAATTAATTAAAGTTATTTTCCTATTTTAATTTTTCTTCACGCAACCAACTTTTGAATTATTTACTTGGATTCAAAGAAAAAGATAATATTAGTACTTGTGAGCGTTAAATTAACACTTCCCTGTGGAGACGATCTTACTTACACTTTATTACTTGAATCGGCACGTGCACTTGCGTAACACTCATTTTCACCGTATCAAGTTTTTGGCGCCGTTGCCGGGGAGGTGTACTAATTTAGCGTTTTCTTGCAATATTAGTAAATCCTTAGTAATTGGAGCTCACGTACTGTTTTTGTTTTATTTCATTGTTTGTCTGTTTTACTTATTTTAATTGCATTACTTTAATTTATGTCCAGATTTCGGCCTATTGAATTATTCCCGCTAAATTTAGAAATTGAGCGTGAGTGTAGGCAAAATAGAAGAGCTTTTCGCTTAGAGCATTCTAGTCATCCTACTATGAACCCAAACGGTTTAAATAACGGGAATGAGAATGGTCATGATGGTCATGATCATGGGGGTCAGGTGGACCCTAATGGTCAAGTCGAACACAATGGTCATAATGTTCAAAACGCTGCACCGCGAATGACTTGTCGAGACTATAACGCACCATTAAGAGGAGGTTTGCAATTTAGTATAGCGCGACCCACAATCGCCGCTAATAATTTTAAAATAGACTCTACCACAATGCAACTAGTACAACATAACAAGTTTGGGGGTCTTAATCATGAAAATGCAAACGCTCATTTAAGAACATTCTTAGAAATCTGTGATATATACAAGGTAAACGGGGCTTCGGATGAAGCTATTCAATTGAGGTTATTCTCATTTTCTTTAGAGGGTCGAGCTAAAGATTGGCTTAACTCTCTACCTCCTGGTTCCATCACTACGTGGGATCAATTGGAAGAGAAATTCCTGAATAAATATTTCCCACCTTCTAAAACAGCTAAGCTGGTTAGAGACATCACTACTTTTGTCCAAAATCATGGCGAAACACTTTATGAAGCATGGGAAAGGTTTAAAGAAATGCTTAGGAAGTGTCCACATCACGGGTGGCCCAACACCAACAAGTCAAAATTTTTTATAGCGGGTTACAAACCACTACGATGATCCTAGTTGACGGAGCTGCGGGAGGGTCTTTATTAAAGAAATATCCAGAAGATGCTTTTGAAATATTAGAAGATCTTACTTCTAACAATTACCAAGAATTCGAAAGGCAAGGTAATAACCATCCAGCCGGTATTCATCAAGTAGATCAAATCACTTCGTTAGCAGCTCAAATGACCACTCAATTTAATTTAATAAATAAGAGTTTAGATTCTTTATCTACCCCTTCAACAAGTGTGTCAATGACAGTGGAACAATTAAACCAAGTAACTGAAGAAGTACATTATCTTGGAGGCCAACAAAGGCAATGACCTTCAAATTTCGGAAATCATTATAATCCAGAATGGCGAAATCATCCCAATCTTTCTTGGAAAAATTCACAAAATGCAATTCAACCACCAGGTTTCAATCAAAACATTAATTCTATACCAACCCATATGCATAATCAACAAACCAATAATAGGAAATTGACTGATGAGTATATTGTAGGTTTGTTTCAAAAGAATGAATCTAGAATGGGTGGTATTGAGTCTTCAATCCGATCTTTAGAATCCACAATTGGCCAATTGGCCAATGCTTTAAATCAAAGAACAATAAGATCGCTACCATCTGACACCACACTTAATCCAACAAGAGAAGAGCCAAATAATCATTGTAAAACTATTGCATTAAGGAGTGGGTAGAGATCTCAAGTGGGGATGGATTGCTAGAAAAGTTAAGGGAGGAAGAGGCAAGAGAAAATACGATTAGGAGAGAAGAGTCTATAGAAGTTAAGGAGCCGGAGGAAGTGAAAGTAGATCCACATAATAATAAAAAGAAAGAAATTATTTACCCTCCTCCACCTTTTCCATCTAGATTAAATAAAACAAAACTTGACAAATAATTTCAAAAATTTATGGAAATTTTTAAGAAGCTTACAATTAATATTCCATTTGTCGAGGCATTAGAGCAAATGCCTATTTATGTCAAGTTTATGAAAGATATTTTATCTAAGAAAAGAAAATTTCTAGATAGAGAAATAGTTGCATTAACGGAAGAGTGTAGTGCAATTTTACAAAAGAAATTGCCTCAAAAACTTAAGGACCCCGGTAGTTTTACCATACCTTGTTCCATAGGAGTGAAATTTGTCGGGAGAGCATTATGTGATTTAGGTGCAAGCATCAATTTAATGTCCTTATCTATTTATACAAAGTTAGGTCTAGGAGAGATAGCTCCAACAACTCTTACTCTCCAATTAGCCGATAGGACTTTAGCATTCCCTAAGGGAATAGTTGAGGATGTATTGGTTAAGGTGGAGAAATTTATTTTTTCCGGCCGATTTTGTAGTGTTGGACATGGAAGAGGATAAGGATGTGCCCATAATCTTAGGGAGGCCATTTTTAGTAACCGGAAGAACTTTAATTGACGTACAAAAAGGGGAGTTAACAATGAGAGTTAATGAAGAGGAAGTAACATTCAATATCCTAAAAGCTATGAAATTTCCAAATGAAAAAGAAGATTGTTACTCTATTGAAGAAGTGGAGTTTAAAAATCAATTAATTAAGGGTAATGAAGATGATCTAGAACAAAGAATTTTCACAATTTTGACAAATGAAGAGTGGGATGATGATTTAGAATTGGATGAATGTGTGAAGGTCTTAGAATCCCATTATAAATCGCCTATCTTTAGGAGTTTTGAATCTATAACTAGGTCAAGCAAACCAAAAATTATGAAACCCTCAATTATTGAACCTCCAACTTTAGATTTGAAACCTCTTCCGGAACATCTTAAATATGCTTTTCTTGGAGAAGAAAATACTCTTCCGGTAATAATTGATGCATCATTAAAATTTGAAGATGAAGAAAAACTACTTCTTGTTTTGAAAGAATTTAAGAAGGCCATGGGATGGACTATAGCAGACATTAGTGGCATTAGCCCCTCGATTTGTATGCATAAAATAATATTAGAAGATGAGGCTAAAGGGTCAATTGAACATCAACGTAGGCTTAGTCCACCCATGAAAGAAGTAGTTATGAATGAGATAATAAAATGGTTAGATGCAGGAATTATTTACCCTATTTCGGATAGCAAGTGGGTGAGTCCAGTACAATGTGTACCGAAGAAGGGAGGAATTACGGTGGTGAAAAATAATAACAACGAGTTGATACCAACTAGGACGGTTACCGGTTGGAGAATATGTATGGATTATAGAAAACTAAATAAATCAACTCGGAAGGATCATTTTCCACTACCTTTTATTGATCAAGTACTTGACAAGTTGGCGGGTAATGATTATTTTTGTTTCTTGGACGGATATTCCGGTTATAATCAGATTATGGTTGCTCCGGAAGATCAAGAAAAGACCACATTTACATGTCCTTATGGTACGTTTGCATTTCGCAAAATGTCATTTGGATTATGTAATGCACCCGCCACTTTTCAAAGGTGCATGATATCTATTTTTACTGATTTAATGGATGAAGGAATAGAGGTGTTTATGGATGATTTTTTTGTGTTTGGGAAGTCATTTGATTGTTGTTTGGAAGTTCTTAGGAAGGTGTTAACAAGATGTGTTGAGACAAATTTAGTGCTAAATTGGGAGAAGTGTCATTTCATGGTGAGAGAGGGAATTGTCTTAGGCCATAAAGTATCAAGCAAGGGTTTGGAGGTAGATCGGGCTAAAATAGAAGTTATTGAAAAGCTTCCTCCTCCTAAGAATGTCAAGGGCATTCGTAGCTTTTTAGGTCATGCGGGGTTCTATAGGAGGTTTATTAAAGATTTCTCTAAAGTATCAAAACCTTTATGTAACTTGTTAAAAAAAAGACACTCCCTTTATATTTGATAACCACTGTTTGCACGCTTTTGACACATTAAAACACAAGCTAGTTTCTTCACCTATTGTCACAACACCGGATTGGTCGTCACCTTTTGTTCTTATGTGTGATGCTAGTGATTATGCCGTAGGAGTTGTTTTAGGACAAATCCGGGATAGAATTTTTCATACTATATATTATGCTAGCAAAACACTTAATGATGCACAAATAAACTACACTACAACCGAGAAGGAACTCTTAGCCGTAATGTTTGCATTTGATAATTAAGTTCCGTTCTTATTTAATAAATTCTAAAGTGATAGTTTATACGGACCATTCGGCTATCAAATACTTGGTAGAGAAAAAAGATGCTAAACCCCGTCTTATTAGGTGGGTGTTACTATTACAAGAGTTTGATATAGAAATTAAGGACCGTAAGGGGGCTAAAAATCAAGTGGCCGACCACCTATCAAGGCTAGAACAAGAATGTGAAAGGAATAGCCAAGTAGAGATTAAGGAAAACTTTCCGGATGAGTATATTCTTGCAATTACTAGTGATAATACTCCATGGTATGTTGATTTTGTAAATTATATTGTTAGTAATATTTTACCACCGGATTTAAGTTTTCAACAATAGAAGAGATTCCTTCATTTAGTGAAATCTTATTTATGGGATGCACCACATTTATTTAAAATTTGTGCCGATCAAATGATTCGTAGATGTGTCCCCGAAATAGAAGTCCCAAGTATCCTTCACAAATGTCATGCATCTCCTTATGGAGGACATTTTCAAGGACTTAGGACGGCTATGAAGGTCTTAGAAGCTGGATTCTATTGGCCAAATTTATTTAGGGACTCCCATGAATTTGTAAAACAATGTGATAGGTGCCAACGCACCGGTAATATGAATAGAGGAGCGAGTATGGCCCTTAATAACATCATAGAAGTTGAGATATTTGATGTTTGGGGGATAGATTTTATGGGTCCATTTGTGAATTCAAATGGACATCTTTACATTCTACTAGCGGTTGATTATGTTAGCAAATGGGTGGAGGCAATTCCAACTCAAAAGTATGATGCAAAATCCGTACTAAAATTTCTAAAGTCACATATTTTTAGTAGGTTCGACACACCAAGGGCTATCATTAGTGATGGGGGGCACACTTTTGCAATTATCATTTTAAATCCTTGTTGAATAAATATGGGATAACACATAAAGTTGCCTTATCTTACCACCCACAAACCAATGGTTTGGCCGAAGTTTCAAATAGAGAAATTAAATCAATCTTAGAAAAGACAGTGAGTACAACTCGTAAGGATTGGTCACACAAGTTGAATGATTCACTTTGGGCTTATAGGACTGCATTCAAAACACCTATAGGGTTGACTCCATATCGGATGATATTTGGTAAGGCATGCCACTTACCGGTTGAGCTAGAGCATAGAGCTTTTTGGGCAATTAAGAAATTGAATTTTGATTTTAATAATGCAGATAAAAATCGTTTAGCCCAAATAAATGAACTCGATGAAATACGATTTCATGCATATGAGAATCATAAGCTCTATAAAGAAAGGACGAAGAAATGGCACGACGCTAGGATTTCACCTAAGGAATTCCGGGAAGGACAATTAGTATTATTATATAATTCAAGGTTGAGATTATTCCCGGGTAAACTAAAATCTAGGTGGTCGGGACCATTTCGTGTAACAAAGGTACACTCATATGGGGTTGTGACCATACAAAATGAGAAAGACAAATCTGAATTTAAAGTCAACGGACAACGCCTTAAGATATATTTTCAACAAAATGAGCAATGTGAGGCGGTGATAACCATATTAGCATAAACACTATCATTAGGTCCTGCCGGGACTTTAAATTAGGCGCTGGATGGGAGGCAACCCAATAAAATGTAGAATAAGAAGCTATTTTTAATTTTTAATATAATTTCTTTGCATAATTACTGCTTTTTGCTTGAACCATAGATGTGTTTTGATTGTTACTTTCTACACTATTCTGCTGGGTTGGTTATGTTTTTCTGAACGAATATTATTGTGGAAGCTAGGACCCACATGTGACTACTTGTGGTTGATCATTATGCTGCTGAATATTGTATTTTGTTGGGATATTGCTATGCATGTATTGTTTTTGGTGAGTTTATGTTGCAGGAAAATGTGACATGCCGAGCCCAAGGTCATCTACTACATGGAGCTTGGAGCTAGTTGAATGGATCCAACATACTCCTATGTTTGGAAGGGGAGTATTTTGTTCAATTTATATCGTTATATGAATACATCTGTTTTAACTTGAGGGCAAGATAAATTCTAAAGTGTGGGGGTGGGTTGGTTATATTTGATAACCTTTGTCACTATAAAATTTTACCACCCCGTTATTTTCATAAGTAGCAAGGATAATTATTTTGCCAAATGAATGTATATTTATTTTCCAAAGTTAGGGAATAATGAGAGTATTCTTTTGAAAAATTTGTTGAACACTACTTCTCTTTATTTCATGAGCTCTAAAACAAGTTGTATATATTTTAAATTTCTATAAAAATTAAATTCAAAAGTAGTCAAGAGCAAAATAAGCATTGTTTAGTCCAAAGCAATAATGAACTAGTAAATATCATTTATCGAACCATTACTTGCTATCATCTTGGAAAATCAACTTCATTCTTGAATATTAATCTTGTGGATTTTCTCAAGTGACATCCATGCTAGTGTGTTAAATCATGAAAAAAAATCAAAAGTAAAAAGAAAGAAATTGCTTATGGTGATATGTGGCCTGGATATTTGCTTGCTTACTTGGAATGATCCCTGCTATGTGAGTATATGTTAAAAAAAAGGAGAACGTCTCATAATGATATGTGGCCTAAACATGCATATGTTTGGAATGATCCCTATTATGATGATATATTTATAAAAAGAAAAAAAAAATATTTAGTACCATAGTGATACGTGGCCTAAGTAAGCATTCAAATATTTGGAAAGATCCCTATCATGAGTACATAAAAGAGTAATAAATGTGTGTCTTCATGACCTAAGCACTAGGGGATTGTTGCTTTTTGAAAATCCTTTCTCATTTGTTATAAAAGACCATATTGTTGAGAATCCTTTCCATTCCTTGTTTTTACTAAATTATTATTGTAATGGACTAATCATGGTTATTAGCATTGTTCTACTCAGAATTATTTTTTTTATAGATGTTTAAATGTATTAATTTGGATTGGAACGATTGATTTAAAAGAGAATCGCACACACACACACACACACACTATGTGAAGTCTCATTTGAATATTATTCCCACTATTTCCCTAACTTACTCAAATATGTTTATTTGGCAAATTATACAATGTTGTTGCTTGCTTAGCCTCCTTATATTATAAATCTTGAGCATGCAAGCTCATATGAATCAAAAAATTTGTATGTAGTTTTGCTAGGGGCTAGCAAAAAGCTAAGTGTGGGGGTGTGATAACTTCCTAAAATAGAAGTTATTTGGTCTATGAATAACACATTTTGCACTATGAAATGATGAATATTAATATGAAACTTTGATATAATAAACTTAATTAATTATAAATTACAAAGTAATTATTTCATGGTGATTCTGCTTAAATTCGAGTTTAATATGCAGGAATTAAATGAGTGTTCAGAATGGAAAGAAAAGAAATGGAGGAATAATTAATGCAGGCGGATTTGTCGCAACAGGGTTACAACAAGGTTACAACAAGCGGGCGCTGAAAACATGGCATAAATGGCGCGATTATTTAAAACCATATGATGAGGTGGCAGCAATTATGCACAGGCGGACAGCTGGCTGGAGACGGAATTAGAAGGCTTATTATGTGATTCTAATGAGGAGAATTAAATATAGAAGATGGCGGTTACAAGAATTGAAATTGGGAAGTTACTTAATTTGAATTATAAAATAGAGGGAAAGGAGAGCAAGAAAAAAAGAGAAGGAAATTGGGGGGAGAACGACAAAATTGAGGTGAAAGGAGAAGATATTTTCGGCAAGGAGAATTCTTCATACTTGGAGAGCCGAACCATTCCAATCCGGGAGAGAGATATTGCAACTTTGGAATAAAAAACTTACCTTCTTCAACCATGTCTTTGAGCATGTCTTGTAAGGATGTTCTTATTTGTTATTTTATTTCAATTAGCATGAACTAAAATCTGTAGCTTTGTGTGTGGAAAAGTACTTTGTCTTTTGTGATATGTATTAGAACACAATTCTGTTAAATTAATTGCTTCAATTCTTTGTCCGTTTTAAGTGTGCGATTACATTTTGAAGATTTTGTGTCAAGCTTTGTATATCTCTTTGGAGTGTATTCATAAATCGAGAGAGGAGTTGCACGCAAGGTTATACAAACCATTTTCTTATGTGGAATAAATCGAGAGAGGAACCACATAAATCTTTAACCAAAAATTCTTCATCCAAATACTGCGTCGCGAAATTCGAGAGAGGAGTGACGAAAGTAATTCGCATATTTTAATTTAATCATTGGAAGTAGAAAGAGATTTCACTTTCTTCATGATTAGTCGCTGTGTACGGATTTCGGAGACCGAGAGGTAATGAGTCCTACATTTAATTTGCGTCAGGAGAATAATTTTACAAATATTTAACTAAATCTTTTGAAATTTCATATCACATAGACTTAGGAAAACCGCATGCAAAGCTTTCTCTAAAAATTGGTATTTCTCAAAAATAAAAATAAAAACTCATTGAATTAATTAATTAAAGTTATTTTCCTATTTTAATTTTTCTTCACGCAATCAACTTTTGAATTATTTACTTGGATTCAAAGAAAATGATAATATTAGTACTTGTGAGCGTTAAATTAACACTTCCCTGTGGAGACGATCTTACTTACACTTTATTACTTGAATCGGCACGTGCACTTGCGTAACACTCATTTTCACCGTATCAAAAAGTACTTTATTACCTTTATTGATGATTTTTCACGTTACTGTTATTTGTACTTGTTGCGTGACAAATCTCAGTCTGTGGATGTTGTACAAGTGTTCATTACTGAAGTCGAAAGGCAATTAGATAGGAAAGTGAAAATCATAAGGTCAGATAGAGGTGGTGAGTTTTATGGTAGGTATGACGAAACGGGACAACATCCCGGACCTTTTGCAAAACTTCTCCAAAAACTAGGAATTATTGCCCAATACACAACGCCTGGTTCTTCATGGCAAAATGGTGTAGTTGAAAGGCGAAATCGTACGTACATGGAAATGGTTAGATCCATGACGAGTCATGCTAACTTACCTATATCCTTGTGGATGGATGCTCTACGCACAGCTGTTTATATCTTGAACAGGGTTCCCAGTAAGGCAGTCCCAAAGACACCTTTTGAACTGTGGAAAGGATGGAAACCCAGTTTAAGACATCTCCAAACTTGGGGTTGTCCAGCCGAGGCTAGAATCTACAACCCACATGAAAAGAAATTAGACTTTAAAACGATCAGTGGTTACTTTATAGGTTACCTAGAAAAGTCCAAAGGATTTAGGTTTTACTGCCCTAACCATAGCACGAGAATTGTTGAAACTGGTAATGCTAGATTCTATGAGAATGGCGAATTCAGTGGGAGTAACAAAACTCAAGATGTGATCATTCAGGAAATTAGGGTACCTATCCCTTTACCCTATATTCCGAAAGACGTTGGGAACCCTTTCGTTGTTGAGCCAATTAACAATGAGGAGAACCCAATAAATGATCAACAACTCCATAACGAGATTATCGCTAATGAACATGTCGATGAAGCACCAGAGGAACCAGCATTAAGACGGTCTCAGAGACAAAGGAGATCAGCTGTTTCCGATGATTATATGCTTTACCAAATAGAATCTATAGAAGGGACAATTAAAGATCCAGTTTCTTACTCACAAGCAATTAAAGATGTTAATTCTAGTAAATGGATTGATGCCATGAAGGATGAGTTGACATCTATGGTTGAAAATCAAGTATGGGAAGTAGTTCAATTGCCTCCAGGACACAAACCAGTTGGCTGTAAGTGGGTCTTCAAGACTAAGCGCGACTGTAGAGGCAAAATTGAACGACATAAAGCCAGACTTGTTGCCAAAGGTTTCAATCAGAAAGAAGGTATTGATTATACTGAGACCTTTTCTCCTGTATCAAGGAAGGATTCTCTTAGAATTATCATGGCATTAGTAGCTCATTATGACCTCGAGTTACACCAAATGGATGTGAAAACAACTTTTCTTAATGGAGACTTGGAAGAGGAAGTCTACATGCGTCAACCTGAAGGCTTCATAATTGAAGGCAAGGATGACATGGTCTGCAAACTTAAGAAATCAATATATGGACTGAAACAAGCTTCGAGGCAATGGTATCTAAAGTTTCATGAAATCATTACTAACTTTGATTTCAAGGAAAACATAGTTGACCCTTGCATATATCTTAAGATCAGTGGGAGTAAGTTCATATTTTTGGTTCTGTATGTCGATGACATATTACTGGCTAGTAGTGATTTTGGTTTATTACATGCAACCAAGACTTATCTTTTTCAAAATTTTGAAATGAAAGATATGGGTGAGGCTTCCTACGTGATAGGAATAGAAATATTCCGTGACAGGTCACTTGGAATTTTGGGATTGTCTCAGAAAGGATATATTGACAAAGTTTTGGAGAGATTTGGCATGATAACATGTTCTTCTAGCCCTGTTCCACTGCATAAAGGAGATAAGCTTGATCTTGAGCAGTGCCCAAAGAATGACTTGGAACGTAAAGAAATGGAAAAATATCCTTATGCTTCTCTTGTAGGGAGTTTGATGTATGCACAGGTCTGTACCAGACCTGACATTAGTCATGTCGTAGGCATGCTAGGTAGATTTCAAAGTAACCCGGGAATCGCTCATTGGAAAGCTGCAAAGAAAGTGCTGAGATATTTGAAAGGAACAAGGAATTATATGCTCACATACAGAAAAACAGGACACCCACAGGTGACTGGTTATTCAGACTCAGATTTTGGAGGATGTCCTGACACCAGACATTGCACTCTTGGCTATGTGTATCTCTACTGTGGAGGTGCAATATCATGGAAAAGTCAAAAATCTGAATTGCTTTACACATCCACCATGATGGCTGAGTATGTGGCATGTTATGAGGCTGCTATTCAGGGAGCATGGTTGCGTAATTTTGTTACTCAGTTTGGAGCTTTGAGTTTCATATCTCGGCCTCTAACTCTTTACTGTGACAATGAAGCCGCAATCTTTTTCTCAAAACATGACAGGATATCTAAGGGAGCAAAACACATGGACCTTAAATATCTGTCATTGAAACAAGATGTTAGATTAAAGAAAATTGTCATTGAATCCATACGTACAGATTTCATGGTCGCAGACGTATTCACGAAAGGACTACCTCCAAAGACCTTTCAGGGACATACTAAAAGCATGGGTCTTGAAGATAGCTCATAATTCTCAATTTCCGCTATTCCTGTCTATACTTACTTTTGACATTTATTGAGCTCTTAATGCAACTCTACATCTGTTATTTCTGTTTTCCATTGTGTACATATTTATGTTTTGATAAATACTAACAGAAATTGTCTTTATACAAAGGCATAATGGGACCATTACATAAATCTCATCTTACGGTCTATCTTTGAAAGTTGTAAATGGCGTAGTACATGGAAGTAAGCATGTTGCAAAATAATGTGTGCACGCCATGACTCCCATTGACAACCGCATTAGTCAAGACACTTATGCTAATCGACTAAATAAATGTTTAACAAATTATGCGCGCCTTACGATTCCTATATACTAATTGATCTTCCTATTGACCAAGTGGGAGACTGTAAGGAAATTACTTTGGGCCCATTATAATTAGACCACACGTTTCTCCTTTTTCTAATTTATGGTCATTATAGGAATTCAATTTTTTGTAGGCTATGCTAATCAAAATAACGGTTATGAGATAAATTCCATATTAATTTCTGCCTTGATGGAAGGCTGAAACGCTCATAATAATTTCAACCTTAATGGAAGGTTGAACTCAAGGAAAAACGCTCATTGGAATTCGGTCCTCTCTCCACCTATAAAACAATAGCCTTTCTCCATCACAAGGTTACTATTACGAATTCAGCACATAAGAGTTTTATAGGCAAGGTGAGGGAAACTGAGATTATCCACCTACCTCTTCTTGAACGGATCTCAACTACAATCAGCAACAACATCAGGCAACAAGAGCGGAAAACTCTCTGCGTAAGGATGTCTGGAGGTAATCGTCGAATCTATTTTATGCATGTGATTATCATGATGTTCACGATCCTAAGATTCATGTTAACCAGATGATTACAATATACGGTTCCATAGCTGCTAGACTATCTTGCACTACTAAATTTAAAACGTGACAGGCACATCGAGTGTGAAAAAACACACCGTTTAACATTGGTTTTAAATCGCGTTTTAACCACTCTATTGCGAGGTTATTATTACTAGCGTTATCAAAAGATATACTCATTATTTTATCTTTTAATTTAAATTCGCGCACGCATTTAATAATAACCTGATATATAGCTTTACCTGTGTGCGGAAATTCAAAACCTTCAAAACATATAACGTGCTTATTTAGCTCCCAAGAAACGGGATCGATCCAATGACACGTGATACATATATACGATAATCCTATTTTTATGGAACTACTCCAGACGTCGCTCGTTAAACTCACACGTCCCTCAAAAGTTTCAAAATAATTTATTAAGATTGTTTTGCCTCAAAATATAATTTAAGTGCGTCGCGTCTAATAGTGGATCTACTTACTTGTTGATATTTCGGCTGAAGTCCTTCGTGTATGTACTCCGCCGCCTCATCGTTGTCATAGTGGCTAAACGACAACCCACGTCTGATGACGTCTTTCACCTGCAATTCACGTTGTCGAAGTTGATCGTACGTCCATATTTGCCCCGATGCGGATAGTTGTGCATGGCTGGTCTCCGGAGCTTGTTTCGCAATACAAGACTTTATGTGTCTTGCTAGTGTCGAGTTGCCGGTAAGGATTAGCAATTTTGAACATAATTTGCATCGCGCCTTGAATTCGTCGCCGATTTTGACTTTGTCAAAATGATCCCAAACTGGCGCTTTCCGATTATGCTCCACCACTTCGGCCGTACTTTGAGTCGACGACGCCGACGTTGATGAGGAGGATGCCATAAATATTAGAGAGCGAGAGAGTAGGAGAGTGAGAGAATGAGAGAAAGAGAGAGATGGTGAGAGAGAATGAGAGAGAGTGAGATGGTGAGAGAGAATGAGATGGCGGATTTTTTTTTAAACGTATATTTATAATTTTTTTTTTTAATTTTTTATTATAATTATTTATAATAAAATGTTTTTTTTAAAAAAATAATAAAAAAAATAAAAAAAGGACAGCCTAGCCCCTAGGCTGTCCCGCTGCCAGCTGACATTAATGTCAGCTGGCAGCAGCAGCCTTAAAGGCTCTTAAAAAGAGCCTTTAACGGCTCTTAAAAAGAGCCGTTAACGGCTCTTAATAAGAGTCGTTAACGACTCTTATTAAGAGCCGTTAAAGGCTCTTAATAAGAGCCTTTAACGGCTCTTAATAAGAGCCTTTAACGGCTCTTTTTAAGAGCCGTTAAACGGCTCTTTTTAAGAGCCGTTTAAGGCATCTCGGGCCAGCCAGCCCTGGGCCGGGCTGCGCCTGGGCCCGGGCTCAGGCCGGCCCGAAAATTGGGCCTTGCCCAGCCCGGCCCGGGCCGGGCAACTGGCCGGGCAGAAGCTCCAGATTGGAGCCCTGCCACGGCCCCAAGCCCAGGTTAGGCCCGGGCCGGGCTTTTCCCGGGCCGGGCCTCAAAGGGCTTTTCCCGGGCCGGCCCAGTGGGCCCGGGCCTTTTGTGCAGGGCTAAATAGGATCTTAAGAGGTTTATAAAAAGTCCATAATTAATATTCTCTAAAATTTTCCTTAAAAACAATAAATTGTTTAAAATGATCGTTTTTTCATATATCACCCGCTCGTTACACGTTTTTATGGTTCTAAGTGTTCAACGCCACTTGTATAAATTAAATATAGTGGTGGTATAGGCGCGTTAATAATGATTATGTGCAATTAAAATATATTTACATCCTTAGTTTGTATACTTGCACACATACATACTAATGGCGCACCAAAAATATTTTTTTAATATTTGGACGTCAACTAAAAAAATGACCGTTGCTTCTAAGTTTGTTCGGTAGTTTTTTGTATTGTCGTTTTGTTATATGGACATGTTATTAACTTTGCAACTCATTAGATGATATATTCCATTCTTTTTCTTTAGCACAATTCAATTTTTTTCAAGCTAAAAACATAACAAAAGTAATAGTAATAGTCCCGACAAAAAAAAGTTAACCAACTTAATAATCTTAGCATTTCATTACAACAAAGTAGTTAGCAAACTTAAAAAATAATTTTGTTGGTAGATTAAGTCGAATGTTTTCAAAGCCCCCTCTTAATTTCTTTCTAGTAATCTCGACATGCATAAGTATCAAATTATGTAATAGTTTTATTATGCATCAATTACATAAAAGTATTTAAAAATGCAATGTATCTCTACGTGATTTTTTTTCTTTTTATGAACATTCACCTATAAATACGAGACTTCAACTATCTGCATAAGAAACAAGAGGGATTTCCACTTGAATCTTTTCTGTATGGCTTAGGAGGACATGTCAACACAGCATCAAAAATGTCATCATCAATAGATTTCATATACAATTTAATTCTGGTCTTCCAGAGTATAAACTTGTCCGGGTTAAATATTGGTGGTCTAGTTGATACATAGTCCTTAGAACTCATTTTCTTAAAATAATTTTGAAATATAGAAATATAACCGAGAGGAATTTTTGATCAAGATGTTAACCTTTTTTTTATCAACCTATCTCTGATACTAATTGAAAGTGCATAGTTGTTCCCCTGAGAATTCTCTAGAGGGGGGGGGGGGGGGGGGGGGGGGGGGGGTAGAGATTTAAAAAACATTTACTAAAACTTAGATAGAAAATTAATCTTAATTACTACTTAAGTATCCAAAATTCTAACTAGAATTAAAACAATCACAAAATAATAATAATAATAATAATAAACAAGCGATAATCACAGAAAATGCACAAAAACAGAAGACACAAGAACTTATAGTGGTTCCCCAAATTTATAGGTACTTCACTCTTCTACCCCCTTTGTAGAAATCCACTATCCTAGTGCTGAGTCTTTTGATAAGGAGACTCGCAGAACCACTGAGTCTTTTGATAATGAGACTCTTAGAACCACGGAGTCTTTTGATCATGAGACTCTTAGAACCACTGAGTCTTTTGATAAAGAGACTCTTAGAATCAGTTCTGAGTCATTTAAAGAGAGATTCTTAAAACTCTTTTACAATATAATTGAATGAACCAGAATAAGAACATGAGTAAGAGTAAGAAGTAATCAGAAGAATTATAAGACGAGAATTCTTCTGATCAAGTTCCTCTTTCAGCCGCACTGATGATCTTTGAGCACTAAGTGGATGATCTCTCTTTAGATCTGATGAATCCTTGATAAGCAGAAGGTCAATGATTATTCTTTTTCACAGTTGTTGATCAGATGATCTGTTATTTGATAAACTCTTTTAGAGAGAAAATGAAGAAGAAGTTTTTGCAGATTGAGGAAGAAGAAATGTTGTCCAGAGTTTTGTCTTGTAGAATGAAAGAGAGAGAGAGAGAGAGAGAGAGAGAGAGAGAGAGAGAGAGAGAGAGAGAGAGAGATGGAGAAGAAGAATCTGGAGGGGAAGAATAATCCTCTGCCTTTTCCTTCGGATTGATTCTCTAATTGGAATGTAGAATGAGAATTATAGCTTTCTTTCCATCTGTGTTGACAACCCGTCAATAACCTTTAATAATATATCTTCTAATCTTATCACCTCTGAATCTCAAGAGATTTTCTTTCACTATTTGTACATCTGCGACCCATTAGGATTCAAATATCTCCTATATATGCATGTTGAATAATCCTCAAAATTCATTCCAAGAAGTTTCCAATTCTTTGACTGTATTCGACGTTGCGTCTAATATCTTCTGACTTCATATCTACGCATCTTTGAATTCCATTAGAAGCTACGTCAAGATCTGTTTCAAAAAACCTCAGCTTTGAATTGAACTTTTTATCGACACTGTGTTGATTCCTTATCGACGTAACCGTCGACATTAATATAAATGAACATAGCCTTTGACTTATGCCTTCTGCGTCGAATATCATTCGATGTTGCGTTGAATTCAACTTTCATCAGTACTTCGTCTCTTTCTCGACGCATTATTACAATCTTCTCGACAATATTTGAGTTAGAAGAAAACGAAGTATGAATCGACTTAGACTTTTGTCTCTGCGTCGATACCTAGTCGACGTTGCTTCGACTACCAATCAAATGAAGCGTTTGACTGCCAGTCTGAGTTACCTTTAACTTTCTTTCAAAGTTGCTTCGACTTTCAATCGAAGTTGTGCCGACTGTTTTTCGACGCAAGTTTAACTCAACTGATTTTTAGCCTCATTTTGTCTAGGCTTTGACACCATAAGGTGAATATGACATTATAGAACATTTAATGACCAATTTACTCTCACTATACAACTTGGATAATAATTCATAGAGAATGAAATTACTTTTATATAATTTGTAAGATAAATCATGAGGGTGTTTTTCCCAATAAAAGTGAAAGTAATAAGAACAATGCATCGATGCAAAATGTAATGGGCTATGTTAAGAATGTACTAAACTAGTGGAAGTGTGGAGTGAATATCCTCCCAACATGAAAATAAATGAAAAGTAAACGTGTGTGAATATGACAAGGCACGTTTAAAGGATATATATGTGTGAATATGAAAAGACACGCAAATAAATAAATCATGTTATATAAATACATGAAAATGTATCCTTAACAGTGCCTAACAAAGAAAATAAAAAAGTGATGAAATACTCAACATGTTAAAAGAATGAGTGACACCAAAGAATATGTAACTACATACTAAATGAATATAATCACATGTAGACTAAAAGGAAAGACAAAAGAAGGAAGTGAGCGGAAAATGATGAGAAGAAAAGTCAAGAAGAAATGTGAATTATAAAATGCATAAATAATTCATCATAAGTAATAAAGGGGGAAAAATAAGAATTTGCAGTCTCTTGACTAATTAGAAAATGAAACTAAACAGGTCAAGGAAGAGACCACCTCAGCCACCAGTAATTCACGTCCACCATGTTCTCCTCGACAGGAGAAGAAGCACAGTCTTTGGGTCGAAGTGTCTACAACAATGTTTACAGTTTTGGATGCTCATAGGGAGAGGTGCATATAGACCCCGAGTGCCATCGTGAAGAGTTTTAGTTTTATTTCATGTAGAGTCAGTAGTCCTTTTGATATATGTGTCTGTAAATAGTAGTGTGTTGTTATGAGTCATGGTTGAGTTGGCCTTGTACATATACTACAGTTTTGTGATAAACCTTCCTTTTGTATGTATATTGTTGGGCTATCTATTGTATTGTATCAGTTTTAATGAAATAAAATATTTTATTTACCTTGCACTTTTCTTTTTGTACTCTGTCATGATATTTATGATCGCTGAATGTTTCTATCTGGCGCCTCTGATGATTAAATGATAAAAGATGATGAATATGTTAAATTTTAATAGTAGCCGACTAATGGGGCCATTACATACAGATTGATAAGAAGCAGTCTGCGCCCATTCCTTCAGATTCTAAGGCTCCGTCGACATAGGGGACCCATCGCGAGGATTAGAAATACTGGGTCAAAGAGGAGATTTCATTAGGAGAGTGCATTCCACCATGAAGCCAACACGTACTTGGGACTTGATGTCGGGACTTGGTAAAAATTGTATGTTGAATTCACCGAGCTCTTTCACCCACTTAACCAACCTCTCGGATACCTCTGGCTTTTGTAGGATGGAGCAGAGGGATAGCTGGGTAAGGACTTTGATAGTGTGTGCCAGAAAGTACGACCTGAGCATCCTCGCCAAAAATACTAGTGCCAAAGCCGTCTTACCGGTCGTGGGGTATCTAGCCTCCATGTCGGACAAGAGCTTACTGATATAATATATTGGGCATTGCACTCCCCTTTTCTCTTTGATTAGGACCGAGATGAGAGTGTGTGGTTGTAACACCTCCCCAGTAATGACTATATATTATAGGTCCGGCCGGGACCCCACAGCATATAACCGCCACAGCTTCAGTATTAAAAAATGATATAACTACCCAACTCAAAACTCAGACAACACAACGGAAACAAAACTAAGAAACACAGAGATTGTCCACGACTACATAGGAGTAAAACTGACCTTAAGGCTTTACAAAATCGGTGTCCAAGTCATCAAACATTCAACACAAAATGAAATCCCAAAAAGAGGGGAAAACTAATTTTCCTAAGCTACCTCGGCATGCAAGCCGGAACATCAAAATAAAAGTACAGAAATGCCGGAAAACAAAAGTAAACACTTCATGAGGCTTAGGCCTTTTTGGCCGGCGAGCTAGGTCCAGCCTGTAATCCTTGCCCTGCATCCAAATCACAAAGAGCGTTAAACGAGGGTCAGCTATGGCTGACCACAAACAGTGTAACAACATCCCTCCTCCCGACCGTCCTAGCGGACCCTGGGGAACTACTTCACCCTGCAAGTCAGCACTTCATATGCAAATGTACATAAAGAAAAACAACATAAACAACAGACGTGAGTGTCACAAGCATCATCCATGTTTCTATGTTGAGCAGATAATAAAGGGGCCTACAAATGCAATATGAATGCAAACCCGGGTTTCACCCAAGGCACCCTAATGCGTATGAATCTAACACATCATCATACATCATCCATCACATCACAACCATAGGGTACTCATCATTTCCCCCAAAGGGCATCGTAGCCCAAGGCCAAGAACTCATGGTATGATCCCACCGCGCCTGGCCCACCATGCCATCAGGCTCATCCATCAGCTCACCTGTTCTTGCCTCCATCATCACATCAAGCATCAACGATGCGAGGCACTCGTGCCTGGACCCCACCCGCACATGGCTCACGGCGCCATCGGGCTTGTCCTCATTCCAAGGCGTTCTCGATCTCATACGATCTCATCAATTTCACCACAATCAACACAGAAGAGGGGACTTGTCTTGTTGGGACACCCTCCACACATGACTTGCAATATCACGGGCTGGCCAGCCGACCACAAGACAATTCCGCGCCTTCACAATACAAACAAGCATCACAAGCCATAACTCACGCACAATATTTCCCCGCCCACAAACCAACATTCGTTCTCATACGAAATTACAAGGGCATCACAACGACGTTTTCGCCGTAATCGGATTTCTAGTAAAATCCCTAAAATTGCGCGTCAAACAACATCACCGAATCGGACCAATGGTCGCGATTCCGGCTTCAACCACAATGTATGCCTATTCCGCTAACGGAGCGGATCTCTAATGCAAAAATCATGTCGGGGACGGACTCAATCGACCTGATGGTTCCTCTTGAACCAAGGCGACCCGGATCCCTCTCACTCGACGGATCTGGTGCCAAAATGCAGAAAAAGAGAGGAAAAAGGGATGTCATGCACGGATCCTAAAGACCGGGAGGAGAAATGTCATTACCTTTTGAGATTTCCTCCTAGACATGGGAAACTTGCAAACGAATGGAGGAGAAGAAGCGCCTCGACGTCCCCTACGCATTGCCGGTCTCGGATCGGCGAACGGAGCTCCGAAGCTCCAACAATGGCAGGAACTAGCTCTCTTCCTCCTCTAAACCCCTCCTCTCTCTCAAGCCCTCAAAACCCAAAAAGAAAAGGAATGATGAAAGGAAACCTTCTCAGCCCTACTTAGGGTTCTCCCACGAACCCCTCACAGTCGTCTGATCAAGATCTAAAACAAACGGACGCCCAGATTAGCTATTTACGAATCTGGTTCCGTCAGCTACCGCGCGGAGGTAGCGCTAACGCGCCGCGCTAGCTCCGCGAACCCCCTTGTCGTCTCAATGGCTCCCCACTGAGAAGAAGACCTAATGCCAGCGGTAGGGTTATCTGCCCGAGCTAGCAACAAACCTCGTTTTTTCACTTTCTAGCCACCTTCTACCGCGCCGCGCTAGCACTACCGCGCCGCGGTAGTGGTTCGACGAAAACGTGCCCCTTCGACGATCGTCGACCTCTCGCATTTACCTACCGCCGACGGTAGTACCTACCGCCCGACGTTAACTCGCAAAACAGCAAAACTGGGTTGTTACAACTTCACCCCCCTTAAAAGAATTTCATCCTCGAAATTGCAAAAAAACTGAAACAGAAAACCACGATGCATACCTGATGCAAAGAGTTCCGGGAAGTCCTTCCGCATCTCTTGCTCATGCTCCCAAGAGAATTCGTCTCGCCCGCAATTGTCCCATCAGACCTTTACTGCCTGACTTCCTTGTTACGCAACTGCCGGACTTCCGAGTCCTCCACGCAGATCGGACGAGCCCTCGTCCTTAGATCCTCCATCACCGGCACCACCGCCGCTTCGACCACGACGCTTGGCTCTACCAAAGCTTTCCTCAGCACATAGACATGAAAAACATCATGTAATCCACTCAACTCGGCGGACAATGCCAAACGATAGGCTGCTTCGCCAATACGCTCCGTAACCTCAAACGGACCCAAATATCTTGGACTCAGCTTCTTGAGTCGCCGCACACGCGAAGCACCCTTGAACGGCTTGATCTTCAAGTAGACCTTGTCGCCCACTGCAAACTTCACATTTGTATGGCGCGCGTTAAAATACTTCGCTTGCCGATCCTGGGCAACCTTCATGCGCTCCTGAATCGTCCGCACGATCTCGCAAGCATCTGCCACCACTTGCTTTCCCAAAAGCTTAGTGTCTCCCGCCTCTGCCCAAGACATCGGCGTTCGACACTTCCTTCCATACAATGCTTCGTATGGAGCCATCTTGATACTCACCTGGAAGCTATTATTATAAGCGAACTCCACCATGAAAAGGTGGTCTTCCCAACTCCTACCAAAGTCAAGAGCACACATCCTCAACATATCCTCCAAAGTACGATTCGTTCGCTCCGTCTAACCATCGGTCTGCGGATGGAATGCGGTACTAAACTTGAGTTTGGTGCCTAAACTTGTCTGCACTAACCTCCAGTCCTTCGACGTGAACCGCCCATCGTGATCACTAACAATGCTCTTAGGAATCCCGTGCAACCGGACAATATTTCGAACATAAAGCTCCACGAGCTTCTCCACGCCATCGCCCTTCTGATTCGGAATGAAGTGAGCCACCTTGGTCAGACGATCCACTATCACCCAAATCGTATCGTTACCCTGCTGCGATCGAGGCAAACCATGCACAAAATCCATAGAGATATCGTCGAATTTCCATTCAGGGATAGGAAGAGGCTTCAAGAACCCGTCGGGCCTTTGGCACTCATCCTTCACTAAGGCACAAGTCTGACACCGGCTTACATACTCAGCTACATTCCGCTTCATCCCAGGCCACCAAAAGGATTTCTTCATATCCGAGTACATCTTTGTACTACCTGGATGAATGGAGTACTTCGTAAAGTGAGCCTCAAACATCAATTCCTCGCGGAGCTTGCTAAAACGCGGAACACAAACCCTTCCGTCCCTCTTCAAAATCCCACCGACCATCTCCAAAGCACTGCCTTCGCTTTGCTGAGCTTCCAACACCAACCGTTGGCACTCTTCGTCTGCACCAGCCGCCTCTCGGATTCGATCTGTTATATCACACTGCATTTCAATCCAGTTCAACCGGGTCACGCTAGACTCACCTCTAGCCACACAATCAATGTCAAGAGACTCCAAGTCTCGCACCAAACGCTCGTCAAGCGCCTCAATCCAATTACCTTGCCCGGAGTACTTCCTACTCAAGGCATCCGCCACCACGTTGGCTTTGCCTGACGTATACTGAATCTCCACGTCGTAGTCCCCAAGGAACTCGACCCACCTACGCTGCCGCATATTCAGATCCTTTTGGTCTAGGAGATACCTCTGGATTTTGTGATCCGTGAAAATCTCCAGCTTTGCACCATATACGTAGTGCCGCCACAATTTTAACGCAAAGATTACCGCCGCCAACTCCAGATCATGAACGGGGTAATTCCTCTCATGAGTCTTTAACTGCCTTGACCCATAAGCTATCACATTGTCGTGCTGCACCAGCACGCAACCCAAACCGCAACCTGATGCGTCACTGAAAATCTGAAATCCTTCCGTCCCACTAGGAAGACTAAGGATCGGAGCAGACATCAACCTTTCCTTCAAATTCTCAAACGCACAGGCACACTCCGGCGTCCACACGAACTTTTGGTCCTTGCGAGTAAGAGTGGTGAGGGGGCAATGCCACCCGCGAGAAGTTCTCCACGAACCTTCTGTAATAACCGGCTAGTCCAAGGAAACTCCGGACTTCCGCCACGGTTCTCAAAACAGGCCAATCTCTAATGGCTTCAATCTTCGCCGGATCTACCGCCACCCCATCTCCACTGATCACGTGACCCAAAAATGCCACCTTCTCGATCCAAAACTCGCACTTTGAGAACTTCACATAAAGATGGTTCTCCCTCAACGTTTGGAACACTAATCTCAATGAGACTCGTGCTCCGCTTCCGATTTCGAATATACCAAAATATCATCTATGAACACTACCACAAACGAATCCAAAAAACGGTCGAAAAACCCTGTTCATCAAATCCATGAACACAGATGGAGCGTTTGTCAGTCCGAACGACATCACCGAAAACTCATAGTGGTCATATCGAGTCCCAAACGCTGTCTTGGCAATGTCCTCTTCCCGAATCTTCAACTAGTAGTACCCCGACTTCAAGTCCAACTTTGAGTACACCACCGACCCCACTAACTGGTCGAACAAATCATCGATTCGGGGAATCGGATATTTATTCTTGACGGTCAACTTATTCAGCTCACTGTAGTCAATGCACAACCGCATACTTCCGTCCTTTTTCTTTACGAACAATACCGGCGCGCTACACGGCGAAGAGCTGGGCCTAATGTACCCTTGCTCTAACAATTCTTGCAACTGAACCTTAAGCTCGGCCAATTCCTTCGGTGTCATCCTAAACAGAGGACGCGACACCGGCCTCGCACCCGATACCAACTCTCTCGAAAAAAAAATCAATTTCACGCTGAGGAGGTGCTCCCGGAAGCTCCTCGGGGAATACATCCTCAAACTCTTCCACCACCGGAACATCTCCAATAGCCAACCTTGTGGAGTGAGTCTCCAACAAAGCTATGAACGCCTCGCCTCCTTGGTTTACCGCACGCCTCACTTGCGTGGCGGAAATCAGGGAGCAAGCCACTCCGCTTTGGCCTTCAAACTTGACCTCTGCTCTACCCTTGCCTCTCAGGGTTACCACCTTCAACTGGCAGTCGATACTAGCTCGCTGCTCTGCAAGCCAGTCCATCCCTAAGGTAACGCCAAATTCGGCCAGTGGCAGAATCGCTGCTACCAAGTCGAAATCACAATCGCAAATTTACAACACGATGCATCCTTCCCTCACGGTGGTCATGAAAGACCCATTCGGTATGCGCACACTCAGTACCATCTCTACCTTGACAGACTCAACACTGATCCCCCGGGTAAAGCTTCCCGCAAGAAAAGAGTGTGATGCTCCCGTGTCGAACAACACTTGAGAGGGGTAACCAAAGACTAGCACGAAACCTAGATACGCGCACAACAAATACGAAAGATCGCAAACAGCTTTAAGATAACAAATGAAAATCTAACTTTTCGTACCTGCCGTCACATCGGGTTGACGAAACGTCTCTTGCTGCCCAAGGGAAGAATCACTAGGCTGCACCGGAGGAAAGCGTGAAGCGCTTGACTCCACTGATTTTCCCTTTTCCGCATAACTAAGACTGGAACGCACCGACTGCTCCAGCCCCTACACCGACTCAGCTCCACCCTCGGAACACAACCGAGCGATGTGGCCCACCTTGCCACACTTAAAGCACGACATGGGTCCTTTGGAGCAGATCTCCCCAGAAGCTGCACCGCTTCTCCCACTAGGCTTACAGGAACGAAATCTTTTCCTTCCTCGGCTTCCCTCCGATTTCCACTGAGATTTAGAAGGTTCCCCTTCACATCGCTCTGCTCCAACGTCCTTTCGACTCTGGGCTTGGTCGGGATATCTCTCCAACGCTCTAGGAACGGTCAACTCTCGAGCTCCATCTGGTGTGACAGGCATCGCAACCGACGTCACTCTCACCGCTAGAGCTGACACCAAAGCTTCTGCTAGCATACGACAAAAATCATTCGGGGACATGCCCACAATCATGAGGCCCGGAGCAGTAGCACTGCTCCCCGGAGGCTCCTCCTGCCTCCTCGACGTCCCCGCATTGTCGCCAACATCCTAGCACAAGCAAGGAAACAAACTAATCAAGCTCTACTCGCGAGACTCAAACACAGGGATACTCATGATCCCGCACAATACTCCTATGTGGACAATCTCTTTACGCGATCCAAAAACATGAGATCTCGCAAGAACACTCAACCTCTCTCTGATACCAAATTATAACACCTCCCCTGTAATGACTATATATTATAGGTCCGGCCGGGACCCCACAGAATATAACCGCCACAGCTTCAGTATTAAAAGATGATATAACTACCCAACTCAAAACTCAGACAACACAGCGGAAACAAAACTAAGAAACACAGAGATTGTCCACGACTACATAGGAGTAAAACTGGCCTTAAGGCCTTACAAAACTGGTGTCCAAGTCATCAAACATTCAACACAAAATGAAATCCCCAAAAGAGGGGAAAACTAATTTCCCCAAGCTACCTCAGCATGCAAGCCGGAACATCAAAATAAAAGTACAGAAATGCAGGAAACACAAAAGTAAACACTTCATGAGGCTTAGGCCTTTTTGGCCGGCGAGCTAGGTCCCTGTGATCCTTGCCCTGCATCCAAATCAAAAAGAGCGGTAAACGAGGGTCAGCTATGGCTGACCACAAACGGTGTAACAACATCCCTCCTCCCGGCCGTCCTAGCGGACCCCGGGGAACTAATTCACCCTGCAAGTCAGCACTTCGTATGCAAATGTACATAAAAAAAAACATAAACAACAGACATGAGTGTCACAAGCATCATCCATATTTTTATGTTGAGCAGATAATAAAGGGGCCTACAAATGCAATATGAATGCAAACCCGGGTTTCACCCAAGGCACCCTAATGCGTATGAATCTAACACATCATCATACATCACCCATCACATCACAACCATAGGGTACTCATCATTTCCCCCAAAGGGCATCATAGCCCAAGGCCAAGAACTCATGCTGTGATCCCACCGCGCCTGGCCCACCATGCCATCGGGCTCATCTGTTCTTGCCTCCATCATCACATCAAGCATCAACGATGCTAGGCACTCGTGCCTGGACCCCACCCGCATATGGCTCACGGCGCCATCGGGCTTGTCCTCATTCCAAGGCATTCTCGATCTCATACGATCTCATCAATTTCACCACAATCAACATAGAAGGGGGGACTTGTCTTGTCGGGACACTCTCTACACATGACTTGCAATATCACGGGCTGGCTAGCCGACCACAAGACAATTTCGCGCCTTCACAATACAAACAAGCATCACAAGCCATAACTCATGCACAATATTTCCCCGCCCACAAACCAACATTCATTCTCATACGAAATTACAAGGGCATCACAACGACGTTTTCACTGTAATCGGATTTCTAGTAAAATCCCTAAAATTGCGCGTCAAACAACATCACCGAATCGGACCAACGGTCGCGATTCCGGCTTCAACCACAATGCATATTCCGCTAATGGAGCGGATCTCTAATGCAAAAATCATGTCGGGGACGGACTCAATCGACCCGATGGTTCCTCTTGAACCAAGGCGACCCGGATCCCTCTCACTCGACGGATCCGGTGCCAAAATGTAGAAAAAGAGAGGAAAAAGGGATGTCATGCACGCATCCTAAAGACCGGGAGGAGAAATGTCGTTACCTTTTGAGATTTCCTCCTAGCCATGGGAAACTTGCAAACGAATGGAGGAGAAGAAGCGCCTCGACGTCCCCTACGCGTTGCCGGTCTCGGATCGGCGAACGGAGCTCCGAAGCTCCAACAATGGCAGGAACTAGCTCTCTTCCTCCTCCAAACCCCTCCTCTCTCTCAAGCCCTCAAAACCCCAAAAGAAAAGGAATGATGAATGGAAACCTTCTCAGCCCTACTTAGGGTTCTCCCACGAACCCCTCACAACCGTCCGATCAAGATATAAACCAAACGGACGCCCAGATTAGCTATTTACGAATCTGGTTCCGTCAGCTATCGTGCGGCGGTAGCGCTAACGTGCCGCGCTAGCTCCGTGAACCCCCTTGTCGTCTCAGCGGCTCCCCGCTGAGAAGAGGACCTAATGCCAGCGGTAGGGCTATCGCCCCGCGCTAGCAACAGACCTCGTTTTTCACTTTTTAGCCACCTTCTACCGCGCCGCGCTAGCACTACCACGCCGCGCTAGTGGTTCGACAAAAATGCACCCCTTCGACGATCGTCGGCCTCTCGCATTTACCTACCGCCGGCGGTAGTACCTACCGTCCGGCGTTAACTCGCAGAACAGCAAAACTGGGGTGTTACAGTGGTGATACTGCTAGGTATAAGCACAAAGCTTCCCCCAAAGAACGAGATTCGAGAGAAGTGGGGGGATGGGAGGGCAAGTACTGCTTGAGGAGCTCGAAGGCCGCCTGACATTCGCTGCCCACTCGAAGCTTGTATTGTCGGCTCCACGAAGGTTTTTAAAGATGGTGAGGTACTCGTCTCCCGTCCGAGCCAGAAAATAGGAGTGCTTCTATCCTTCCATTGAGGCGCTGAACTTTCTTGATATAGCGAGGTGGAGACATTTCCTTGAGGGACTTGATCTTCCAGGGTTGGTCTCAATGCCCTGGTGAGTTACCATGAAACCCTAGAATTTCCCCGAAGTTACACTGAAGGCGTTGGTGAGATTCAGGTGCCTTTGGAACTGTCGAAAAAGCTTGAAAAACATGTTTAAGTCACTTAGATGGTCTTCATGGTGGTCACTCTTCACTAACATATTGTCTACATACACCTCCATAGACCGCCCTGACGAGGTTTCTAAAGATCTTGTTCATCAGCCTTTGATACATCGCACCATCATTTTTGGGCTCAAATGGCTTCACTTTGTAACTGTAGACCCCTATATCAGTTCTGAACGTTGTGTGCTCCTCGTCGATATGGTTTATCCTAACCTAATTATAGCCCGAGTAGGCATCCATAAAAATGAGGAGTTCATGACTCGTGATGACATCGACGAGCTGATCTATTTGATGGAGTGGAACAGTGTCCTTCAGACAAGTTTAGTTGAGATTGTTGTAGTCGACGCATATCCGCCACTTCTCTGGGATTTCTTTACCATCACGATGTTTGCAAGCCAAGTGGAGTAGTTTACTTCTCGGATAATTTGGCCATGAAGGAGATTCACCGCCTCATCGATTGCCTGAAGCCACTCAGATGTGAAGTTGCCCTTATTATGTCCACCGGTTAGTGGTCTGGATTGACGTTAAGGGAATGATTGATCACCTTCGGACCTACTCTATCATATCTTCCGGGCTTCAGATGGCTTTGCACGGAGAAAGTACATATACACTTCTCGCTCCTCCAGGTATAGAAGGGATCCAATCCGAACAAATGCGCGCCGCATCTCCTAAAGTGGGCGTGACTACGACGACGACCTCCAATGGAGAGCCTCATCACACGATGGCCTCGTTCCACATGTCAAAGGTATCAATATGGAGGTCCACACTCTATCCAGGTTGGGCCTGCCATAAATAGAAAGGTCGTGCTACCTCTTGGTCTCCTCAGGCGACTCCCACCTCGTCGGGAGTCACAAGCTTCATTGCAAGATGTGGAACAGAGGACACATATTTGACCATAGATTGCAGCGGTCTCCCAAATATGACATTATACATAGAGTTGGACTCCACAATGACAAAATGAATGTTATGAATTACTTACATCAAGATGTACCCAGTATGACTGGGAGGGTGATCATACCCTGAACTGGAACCGTGCGGTTGTCGAACACTCGAAACCATGCACTAGGCCTGTAGCCGGTCTGAGATGTTCCCTTGCCAGCTTCATGACGAGGAGCATGGACATGAACTACACATCAACCGAGCTTCTGTTGTCGATAAGTATCCACCTGACATTGAAGCAGGGGTCATCAATCCCTGCGTTAATAACGAGAGGGTCTTGGTACGGTATCCGTAATCCCCTGAGGTCTTCATCTTCATAACTAATTATGATGTCTTAACGAATCTTTTAAGCCTCATTCCTTCTCTCTGGGCGCGTGATGGAGAGGATTTGAGAAGATGGGATGAGAGACCCAGCCATGGTCTCCACTTCTCCCATATGGGCCTCCCCCACTTGTGTGCTCCCTAGCGCATCGTGGGTTGCTCTCTAACATGTTGATTTGGAATTATGTCTGCAAAAATCTCCAGAGTTTCCCCTGACGGATGAGCCACTTGATCTTGTCCTTGAGGTGGGTGCAAGCTTCAGTGTTTTGCCCGTGCCTGCGATGAAAGTCACAGTATTGCGTATGATCACTTGTGTTAGTGGTGAGTGGCCCTATACAACTCTGTATTTGGCGAGTATAGCCCAAGTATATCGACGAGTGCGACTAGTAGGAGGCAAGTGTGGCCCCATGAGAAGTATAACACTCACCCGAGGTTTTTGGCTTATGTGATGAGCCCGACAACTCATAATGGACTCGCCGGTCTTAGGAAAGGAGGTGAGGATCGGACATCATGAAAGAATATCTAACCACAATCATCAAGGGCGAGCGAGTGGGGAGAGCGAGTGCGAGGGCTCAGCTCGATAGGTACCCTCGACCCCCTTGGCGAGTGCACCAAGGGGGAGCACTCACCTCTGTTTTTTGTGGTCTGCCTTGTAACACCTACCCTGTAATAACCATATAGTATGGGTCCGACCAGGACCCCACAACATATAATCTCCACAGCTTTAGTATTAAAAGATGATATAGAATCTACCCAACTCAATACTCAGAACAAACACAGTGGAAATATTTAACAAACATAAACATTGTCCACATCTACATAGGAGTATCCTGACCTTAAGGCCTTACAAAACCATTGTTCAAATCATCAACTATAACAATACCAAATCAACAAAAGCTAATAACATTCCTATGCTACCTCGACATGCAAGCCAGAACAAAATAATGAAACACAACCATGCAGAAGATCAGGAGCAGATAACACTTCATGAGGCTTAAGCCTTTTTGGCCGGCAAGCTGGGGTCAGCTTGCGATCCTTGCCATGCATCCATTACACAAATTACGGTATAACGAGGGTCAGCTATGGCTGACCACAAATAGTGTAACAACACCCTCCTCCCGGTCGTCCTAGTGGACCCAGGGAACTACATCACCCTGCAAGTCAGCACTTCGTATGCAAATATAAATAAGCAAAAGTAACATAGAAACAACAAGTATGAGTGTCACAAACATCATCCACGTTTCTATGTTGAGCAAATAAAGTAAGAGGCCTACCAATGCAGCATGTATGCAAACATGAGTTTCACCTAATGCACCCTATGACGTATGATTCTAACACATCATCATACATCAACAACAATCACATGGGTACTCATCAATTCCCCCAAAGACATCCAAGCCCAAGAACTCCTGCTGAGACCCCACCCGCACATGACCCAAAATGTCATCGTGCTTGTCCATCAACTCACACGTTCTTGCCAGAAGCACCAAACCAAGCACAACAGATACTAAGAACTATTTCCTAGACCCCACCCACACATGGCTCACAATGTCATTGGGCATGCCCATCAACACAAACGTTCTCGTCAGTTTTCACAGAAGGGGGCTTGTCTTGCCGGGACACTCTCCACACATGAATTCCAACATTCATGGGCTAGCCATCCGACCACAAAGACAATTCCACACCTTCGCACAAATAAGCATCACAAGCCATCAATCACACACAGATTTTCCCTCCGCAAGCCAACATTCGTTATTACACGAAAATACAAGGGCATCACAACGACGTTTTCGCCGCCAATGAATTTCTAGCAAAATCTCTAAAATGCATGTTAAGCAACATCACCGAATCAGACTATCGGTCGCGATTTCGGCTTCACCCACCATGCCCAATCCGCTAACGGAGCAGATCTCTAATACAAAATCATGTCGGGGACGGATTCAATCAACCCGATTGTTGGAACCCGGATACCGGTCCAACTTGTTCGAGACTGGGGGAGTAGCTTGAGTTACTTCTCTCTTCGTCGGATCCCTAGAACTAAGTATTCCGAGCTAAGAACTGACCCTCACAGGTTGGTAGGTAGCTCCCTAAGAATGACCCACTGGCTGCAGCGAGGAGGTCCCGCCACTAACCCGGAAATCTAACTTGATTTCCCCTCCCAAAAACCAGAGGCTGAGCCTGTCTCAGACAGCACAAGGAAGAGAGCACGGGCTCTCTCAAGGGGGGTGGATCTGTGCTGATCTGAGACATAATGGGTCCTATTTATAGGCAAACGCTTATGAGGGTAAAATGGTCCGGATGGCCTGCGGATAGCGTAGTTCCGCTTTACGTTTCCGCTAAACGCACCCCAAGTTGGTCTGCTGATAGCCGGGCTCCGCTGTTCTGAGGAGCTATGGGCAGACCACTAAGGGCATCCATGGAACTTTATCTCAAAAGATCTTCCTGGGCGAATTCTCCCGACCTGGTCTCGCCTGAAAACGGGTCCACTCGCCTGGAGGTGTCGGCCTACTCGTCGGACGCCCTCGGATCTACTCGTCAGGGGGTGCCAGCCTACTCGCCGGACACCCCTGGCTCTACTCGCCAGGGGATGCCAGCCTACTCGCCGGGCACCCTTGGCTCTACTCGCCAGGGGATGCCAACCTACTCGTCGGGCACCCTTGGCTCTACTCGCCAGGGGATGCCAGCCTACTCGTCGGGCACCCTTGGCTCTTTTCTGCCGAATAGGGGTTGTACACAATCCCCGCTTTTTGCGAGCTCGTCAGAGGTCGGAAAGAAGAGTCCAACCTACTATTCGGCGGGGCTGCGCGCTGACAGGGCCTTCTTCTATAAATAGGGTGAGGGTGTATCATGATCCCCTCATTCCAAGATGTCTTATGGGGCGGGTTCTTCTCGGGCTGATAACCGGGTTCTCGCGGACGACGAACCCGAGGCGGCCGCGGTCTGATGAGTAATTTATTTACTCATTTTATAGTTTAGGTCTATTATGTTTTTTTATATAAAATTATGTTATTTTATGGAAGTTTATCATTTAAATCCTTCCATTGTTACTTCATAAAGCTAACTTAAGTTTATTTGGTGTCTTCAGGTTTTCTGGGCTGTTTCAGGCAAGAAGTCAAAATTACACGCCCCAGGTCACGGGCGTGACCATGGGCGTGTAGCCTGCGAAGTATTCCAGACCTGTTTCTGCCACTCCGGGGATGTTCCGTGAAAAGTTCGCAAAGTACACGCCCTCGGTCACGGGCGTGGCCAAGGGCGTGACCCAAAGTCACGGCCACGACCCGCCACAGCATCTGAAGCTCGCCGCCACGTCAACTAAAATTACACGCCCTCGGTCACGGGCGTGACCGAGGGCGTGACAGAATGTCACGGGCGTGACTCGTCCAGCGCGCCTTCCCGCCAAAGCTTCCCGCCAGCAGCACTTAATTGAGATTACACGCCCTAGGTCACGGGCGTGACCTAGGGCGTGACACGTCCGTAACGCCTGCATTGAAGCCAGACGGCGCCTTCTCCGCCCGCAGCTAATCACGCCCCTTACACGCCCTTGGTCACGGGCGTGACCAAGGGCGTGTAACACCAAAAATTCAGCTATTTAAAGGGAGATTTTCCAGATGTTTGGGGACGAAAGTTTTGGAGTTCTAGCCTATTTTCTTGCACTAATTTTAATCTCGTATGTCTTTTTCTTCTTGCACTTTCATCTCAAAAGCTTGTAACTCTAAATTTTCTAGTTGTAATTTCTTTTGCTAAGTAATAAAATAGTTCTTTCCCCCTTACTTGTCTTCTTATTTTCATTATGCACTTCTTCTATTTCATCATTTCCTCAATCTCTATGAGTAGCTAAATTCTATTAGTACTCGGCCGAGATGATCCAAGGGAAATATAATTCTTGATCTAATTTTAGCTTCTCTTTCTTCCGTAGAATAATCTTGATTTATTCTTGAACTACTTTTGTATTGAGATTATATTATCGATATATAATTCTCATCTTTGTCTTCGCAATCTTATAACCGAGAGGTTTCGATTCGAATCGATCATTTCAAGAATAAAGAGAGTTGAATGCACTCCTCAAGCAAGGATGACATAATTCTCCCGGATTGGAGTCAAACCACGATAAGGCGAGTTTTAGACCTTGATTCTAGAACGAAAGTTCGTTGATCAACTAAACTCAGTTGAGCGTATCCTCGAGAGAGGTGCGTTCCTAAATTGGGAACCTCCACGGTCAAGTATTTTCATGAGAGAATTAGAAGTTGTTCTTTCTATATTTTTATTTTTCCCGAGGTGATTCAAGGTTGAGTACTAACCTTTAACTCATTAATTTAATATAAGCTATTTCTCTTTCTCGCAACCAACCAACCGCAAGTTTTATTCGATAAAATAATAGAGACTTTCCGAAGTAAGAGTATTCAACCGCCCCGAGTCTAATACGACCTTGTTTTAATAACCTATACTACATTCGATACGGTACACTTGCCGTTATCGTTTGCAAGCATAGTTTTGTCCATCAAGTTTTTGGCGCCGTTGCCGGGGATCGAACCCGGGTCACCCGCGTGACAGGCGGGAATAAAACTTGATGGACAAAACTATGCTTGCAAACGATAACGGCAAGTGTACCGTATCGAATGTAGTATAGGTTATTAAAACAAGGTCGTATTAGACTCGGGGCGGTTGAATACTCTTACTTCGGAAAGTCTCTATTATTTTATCGAATAAAACTTGCGGTTGGTTGGTTGCGAGAAAGAGAAATAGCTTATATTAAATTAATGAGTTAAAGGTTAGTACTCAACCTTGAATCACCTCGGGAAAAATAAAAATATAGAAAGAACAACTTCTAATTCTCTCATGAAAATACTTGACCGTGGAGGTTCCCAATTTAGGAACGCACCTCTCTCGAGGATACGCTCAACTGAGTTTAGTTGATCAACGAACTTTCGTTCTAGAATCAAGGTCTAAAACTCGCCTTATCGTGGTTTGACTCCAATCCGGGAGAATTATGTCATCCTTGCTTGAGGAGTGCATTCAACTCTCTTTATTCTTGAAATGATCGATTCGAATCGAAACCTCTCGGTTATAAGATTGCGAAGACAAAGATGAGAATTATATATCGATAATATAATCTCAATACAAAAGTAGTTCAAGAATAAATCAAGATTATTCTACGGAAGAAAGAGAAGCTAAAATTAGATCAAGAATTATATTTCCCTTGGATCATCTCGGCCGAGTACTAATAGAATTTAGCTACTCATAGAGATTGAGGAAATGATGAAATAGAAGAAGTGCATAATGAAAATAAGAAGACAAGTAAGGGGGAAAGAACTATTTTATTACTTAGCAAAAGAAATTACAACTAGAAAATTTAGAGTTACAAGCTTTTGAGATGAAAGTGCAAGAAGAAAAAGACATACGAGATTAAAATTAGTGCAAGAAAATAGGCTAGAACTCCAAAACTTTCGTCCCCAAACATCTGGAAAATCTCCCTTTAAATAGCTGAATTTTTGGTGTTACACGCCCTTGGTCACGCCCGTGACCAAGGGCGTGTAAGGGGCGTGATTAGCTGCGGGCGGAGAAGGCGCCGTCTGGCTTCAATGCAGGCGTTACGGACGTGTCACGCCCTAGGTCACGCCCGTGACCTAGGGCGTGTAATCTCAATTAAGTGCTGCTGGCGGGAAGCTTTGGCGGGAAGGCGCGCTGGACGAGTCACGCCCGTGACATTCTGTCACGCCCTCGGTCACGCCCGTGACCGAGGGCGTGTAATTTTAGTTGACGTGGCGGCGAGCTTCAGATGCTGTGGCGGGTCGTGGCCGTGACTTTGGGTCACGCCCTTGGCCACGCCCGTGACCGAGGGCGTGTACTTTGCGAACTTTTCACGGAACATCCCCGGAGTGGCAGAAACAGGTCTGGAATACTTCGCAGGCTACACGCCCATGGTCACGCCCGTGACCTGGGGCGTGTAATTTTGACTTCTTGCCTGAAACAGCCCAGAAAACCTGAAGACACCAAATAAACTTAAGTTAGCTTTATGAAGTAACAATGGAAGGATTTAAATGATAAACTTCCATAAAATAACATAATTTTATATAAAAAAACATAATAGACCTAAACTATAAAATGAGTAAATAAATTACTCATCAAATACCCCCATACTTGCTCATTGCTCGTCCCGAGCAATCCATTTTTCACAAGGGTGAAAAAATAATGCAAGATAGAATGTGAAGACTAGAGAGTAAAATGCGAAGTATTATGCTCGCATGTGTAGATATTTTAGTAAAAAGATGTTCTTGGCATAAATGCTAATTTATGAAATACTTTAAAAATGCGTTATAATTATTTATCAAAATTTTTTAAAAATGAGTCGACGGTCAATCAAAAAGTTATGTGAAGGGAGAAAATAGCGTGATTGCTGAGATTTAAATTACTAGATGTAGACGTTTGGGGTGGCCTCCAAAGAAATCCATCAATGTCGACGGCCATAGGCTTGCCCGTTTGCACTTTCTCCACTACACTTCGAACTAAATCGACTCTATGGATCTTTAGGACTTAAATAGGGTACATTTTAAGGCTTAGGTTTAAGGGTGAGGTAACAATGATAAACATGAAGGCGCATTTCACTTAAACAAAATTTTTGAGCTAAAAGAGAATGATTGCCACCACAAAATAATGAAGCTTTACCCCCATACTTGCATTTTTTTTAACGGGGAAACACTCTCATACTCTTTTATTTAAATCAAGAATCTTCATAATTGGGATCATTCCAAGTATGCATGTACATACCTAGGCCACATATCATTATGAGATTATTACTTTTTGAGATTTAAACATTTTTTGAATTGATACCCATATTTGTCTTTTTTTTTCATAGAATCGTACCCAAAAAATTTTCATTTTAGCTCAAAATCTCAAAGTGTTTATTTGGGTTTTGGGCATTTTAGTCTTGGTGCCGAAATGATGAGGGTGGATCAAATAAAGGTGTAAGGCTCAAATTTGTGTGAACAATGGTGGTAAATCTAGGTTGGGTGCAAAGGCTCAAACTATCCAAAGAAAGGCCTAAATCATTTCCATAAAGTTAATTTGTCTAAAGTGCATATGTTTTGAAAATAGCTTGGGGCAAGTTCTAGACATCGAGAAAGGACACCCTTTTGTTTAATTCGAGTAATAGCTTTCTAACAATCTTCTACACACTCACCAAAACTACTTTTGGATGAGACCAGATTCGAATTTAAAAGTAGAATAAATTATTACTACGCAAATTAATAAAACATAATTTTAGATCTATGCCAAGAATTTAATTTTACACCAAAACTACTCAAGACAAGCATAAGACTAGGAGCACTGCATGAGTCAACAATTTTACTCAAAAGTTTCAAAAACTATTCTAGCACAAAATTATTTTTAGTCCATATGAAGAACAGTCTACTTTAGAACTTGCAATTTAGCAAGTGGGGGTTTTGATGAATAAAAAGAACATTTTCTAATAGATTTTTTTTTTTTTGTTCTTGGATTTCCCAAGATCTGCCCTGTGAAGGGTTTGCAAGGTACTAGAGGCTATGATGGGAATTCAAGCCCAAAGCGTCCTTTCCAAGAAATTTAATTTCAAATTTTTATAATTTTTAATTTTGGGTTTTTTTTTTTTGTTTATTTGTTTTTTTTTTTCAAGTAAAACTATAAAGAAAGCTATGCGACACCCCCATACTTAAAATTAAACATTGTCCCCAATGTTTAAAAATAAGTATGAAAGATATAACTAACTGAAAAAAATGACATTAAAGAAAAATCAAGATAAATTACTAAGGTGTAAAGAGGGCTTCCCTGTAGTCGGGGTTGCTGGTCAAACACCTGCAGAGTTAAATTAGAAAAACAAACAAGAAGAGAGAAAAAAAAAAAAAAAAAAAGTTAACATTGGGTTGCCTCCCAAGAGCGCTTTGTTTACCGTCGCGTAGCTTGACTAAGTGGCGCTTTCTTAAATATTCGTTAAGTGCATTGTTTCGATATTTCCGGACGCTGGGTCGCCGGGGTGGTATAATTTCAAGCGTTGTCCGTTAACCTTAAAAGATCCTTTTTCTGGGTGCTCTATAAGCACGGTCCCGTACGGCCAAACTTCTTTTACTCTGAAGGGACCGGACCATCGGGTTCTTAATTTCCCCGGAAAAAGCCTAAGTCTAGAGTTAAACAGTAGAACAAAATCTCCCGGTGAAAAAGTTTTTGGATGTTTAATTTTTTTATCATGATAGAATTTAGTTCGCTCCTTATAAAATTTATTATTTTCATAGGCGTTCGCGCGCCATTCTTCTAGTTCATTTAGTTGTAGTTTTCTTTGTTCGGAGGCTAAATCTAAATTCAAATTTAAAAATTTAAGCGCCCAAAAAGCGCGATGTTCTAATTCTACCGGCAAATGACAAGCTTTACCATAGACTAACCGGTACGGCGTACATCCTATGGCAGTTTTGTAGGCTGTCCGATAGGCCCAGAGTGCGTCGTCTAATTTTAAAGCCCAATCCTTTCTATTAACGGAAATGGTTTTTTCTAAAATTCTCTTAATTTCGCGATTTACCACCTCCACTTGGCCATTTGCTTGTGGGTGGTAAGCGGTAGATAGCTTGTGTGTAACTCCATACCTTGCTAAGATTTTAGCAAGTTGGTTGTTACAGAAATGTGTGCCCCGATCACTAATTAGTGCTCGGGGTGTGCCAAATCGCGAAAATAATTTTTTTAAAAATTGTACGACGACTCTCGCGTCGTTGGTGGGAAAAGCTTGTGCTTCCGCCCACCTAGACACGTAATCGACCGCAACGAGAATATATTTATTATTACAGGAAGCGGGTAAGGGACCTACGAAATCAATTCCCCACAAATCAAAAATTTCGCATTCTAGAAAAATATTTTGGGGCATTTCGTCCCGGTTACTAATGTTACCTGTCCGTTGGCACCGATCGCAATTTCTAACAAAATTGTGAGCGTCTTTGAATAAGGAGGGCCAATAGAAGCCCGCCTCAAGTACCTTCCTTGCGGTCCGGTTCGCTTGGTAGTGACCGCCGGTTGGTCCCTCGTGGCAGTGCTGTAAAATTTTGATGCCTTCCTCGCTCGCAATACACCTTCTTACCACTTGGTCCGCGCAGACACGAAATAAAAAGGGGTCCTCCCAAAAATAATTTTTCAAATCTGAAAAGAATTTCTTCTTTTGCTGACTTGAAAAATCTTTCGGTAGGACCCGACCCACCAAATAATTGGCCAAATCCGCGTACCAAGGGGTGGAAGAAGTTGTTACCTTTACGATGGCGAGGAGGCGCTCTTCAGGGAATTTGTCGTCAATCTCGGCCTCCACTAGTGCTCCTGCCGCCGGATTCTCCAACCGTGAGAGGTGGTCGGCCGCAACATTCTCCGCTCCCCTTTTGTCTTGGATCTCCAAATCGAATTCTTGTAGTAGGAGGATCCATCTTAGCAGTCGAGGCTTTGCATCTCCTTTTTGTAGTAAATACCGGAGAGCGGAGTGATCTGTAAAAATAATAACTTTTGAAAGCGTTAAATATGATCGAAATTTGTCAAACGCAAAAATTATTGCCAAAAATTCCTTCTCTGTTGTCGTATAATTTGCTTGTGCGGATGTTAGCGTTTTGCTTGCGTAATAGATTGGGTGAAAATGTTTATTCACCCGTTGGCCTAAAACTGCGCCTACAGCAAAATCGCTCGCATCGCACATGATTTCAAACGGAAGAGACCAGTTTGGCGCGATTAAAATAGGGGAATTTATTAGTTCATTTTTGATTTTGTTAAACGCTTTCAAACACTCGTCATCAAAATTAAACGCGGATTCTTTTTCCAAAAGATGAGTTAGCGGTTTCGAAATTTTTGAGAAATCTTTTATAAACCGTCTATAAAAACCCGCATGTCCTAGAAAACTTCTAATAGATTTTATATTGGTAGGAGGGGGAAGTTTTTCTATGACCTCGATCTTGGCCCTATCGACCTCGATCCCCTTATTAGAAATTTTATGCCCAAGGACTAATCCCTCTTGGACCATAAAGTGGCACTTCTCCCAGTTGAGTGCTAAATTCGTGTCTTCGCAGCGTTGAAGAACACGATCAAGATTATTTAAACAATTTTTAAATGAATCGCCAAAAACAGAAAAGTCGTCCATGAAAATTTCCATGACGTCTTCTACAAGTTCGTTAAAAATTGCCAGCATACATCGTTGAAATGTAGCCGGCGCGTTGCAAAGACCAAACGGCATTCTTCGATATGCGAAGGTGCCGAACGGACAGGTGAATGTGGTTTTCTCTTGGTCTTCGGGCGCAATTGGGATTTGAAAATATCCCGAAAGACCATCGAGAAAACAGTAGTGTGAGTGACCGGATAAGCGTTCTAAAATTTGGTCAATAAAGGGTAACGGAAAGTGATCTTTGCGGGTAGCATCATTTAATTTTCTATAATCGATGCATACTCGCCAACCCGTAACAGTACGGGTCGGGATCAACTCATTATTTTCATTTGTGATTACCGTTATTCCACCCTTTTTGGGCACGACTTGCACTGGGCTAACCCAAGTGCTATCCGAGATTGGGTAAATAATTCCCGCATCTAATAATTTTATTATTTCGGCCTTGACGACGTCCTTCATATTTGGATTAAGCCGTCGTTGAGGCTGAATGGTACTGCGAGAATTATTTTCTAAATTAATTTTGTGCGTGCAAAAAGAGGGGTTAATCCCCTTGATGTCAGAAATTTGCCATGCAATTGCATGGCGGTGATTATTTAATATTTTTATTAATTCGGAAGTTTCCGAATCGTTAAGCGCGGAAGATATAATAACAGGCAATTTTGAATCTTTTTCTAAAAAAACATATCTTAAATGTTCCGGCAGTTGTTTCAATTCCAAACTCGGTGGCTCCTCGTAAGATGTTTTTATTTTAGAGATATTTAACTTAACTTCTTCAAATTTGAGCGGCCGAGTTATTTCTTTTAGACAAAATAAATTTTCAATTTCCGGATTTTCAAATAAGGGTGAAATTAATTCAGAAATTGACGTTATTTCTTCTTCAAAATTTGATTCTAACGTGAAGCAAGAGTCGTCATTAGAAAATGAATTTCTCATAGAGTTGTTAATGCTAAAAGTTATTTCTTCATCCCCAACTCGTAGGAGAAGTTTGCCATTACAAACATCAATGATTGCCCGAGAGGTGGCGAGAAAAGGACGTCCGAGTATAATTGGGACTTCGGCGTCTTCCTCAATGTCTAGGATGACAAAATCTACCGGGAAGATAAATTTGTCAACCTTGACAAGCACGTCCTCAATCACTCCTATCGGGTATTTAATAGATCTGTCCGCTAGTTGAATGCTAATATTGGTTGGGCTTGGGGTGCCCAAACCAAGCTTTTTAAATAATGAAAATGGCATCAAATTTATACTAGCGCCCAAATCTGCCAAGGCGTGTTTTATTAAGAAATTACCAAACAAGCACGGGATGGAAAACCGTCCCGGATCATTTAGTTTTTGCGGTAATTTATTTAATAAAATTGCGGAGCATTCAGCATTTAAAGATATACGCGAAAAATTTTCAAGTTTATTTTTATTGGAAAGTAGATCTTTTAGATACTTTGCGTATTTGGGCATTTGGGCGATTGCTTCGAAAAATGGCACGTTTATTTGAACTTGTTTAAAAATTTCAGTAAATTTTCTATATTGCTCCTCATTGCGTTCATCTTTAAATTGCGAAGGATAAGGAATAGAAGGATTTTTAAGAATACGCGGAGCTAAAGCAGAAGAAGGTAGAGTAGGAGAAGAAATAACTTGCGGAGATGAAGTTGAAACGTTTACCTCTGGCTCGACCAATTTTGAAGAAGTTACCTCCTTTCCGCTACGGAGGGTAATTGCGTTGGCGCTCTCCCGTGGGTTGGGCTCAGTATTGCCCGGTAGAGCTCCTTGCTGGCGTTCGGAGAACATCTTGGCGAGCTGTCCAATTTGATTTTCTAGACTTTTGATAGATCCGGAAAGGTTCCGGATATTGGAGTCAGTAGCGGCAACGTATTTGGTGAAGACCTCTTCAAGTGAAGGGGACTTTGGTGGTTGTGGTGGAGCGAATCCGGGAGGATTCACTTGTGGGGGGCGTTGAGCATTATTGGGGTTGCTCCATGAAAAATTTGGGTGGTTCCTTAAACCCGGATTATAACTATTAGGAATATTATTATTTGGGTTATAAGGAGGACGATAGGAGTTCCCCATATAATCTACTTGTTCTTGATTATAATTATTATTATAATTATTATTATTGTTAGCCCCGTTAATGGCGGAGGAAGCAGACATCTCCGCCATTTGCTTAGTAAGCCATTCTACTTGATGTGCTAAATTCGGTGTGGCCTCGACTTCAAAGAGTCCGGTCGGTTTGTTAGGACGCGACCGTGGCGCATTCCACTGATAAGCATTCATGGCCATCTCCTCAAAAAGCTCTTGAGCGGCATCTGGGGTTTTGTTATTTAGAGTTCCCCCAGCTGCTGCATCAATCATCTGCCTTGTTTGGAGATTCAAACCATTGTAGAATGTTTGAACTTGTTGCCATAAAGGAAGGGCGTGGTGAGGACATCTCCGCAATAATTCCTTGAAGCGCTCCCATGTGTCATAGAGAGACTCCGAGTCTATTTGCGTAAACGAGAGAATGTCCGTACGTAATTTAGCGGACTTCGCCGGAGGAAAATATTTAGTTAAAAATTTCTCCGTCATTTCGGCCCATGTAGTGATGGAACCTCTAGGAAGAGATCCCAACCATTGCTTGGCCTTAGTCCGCAAAGAAAATGGAAATAAACGCAAACGAATGGCGTCATCGGTGACGCCATTAATTTTAAACGTGTCGCAAATTTCCAAAAAATTCAATAAATGTAAATTTGGATCTTCATCTGGTAACCCGTCAAAGATGACGGTTTGCTGTACCATTTGAATGATACTAGTTTTGATTTCAAAATTATTATTTGCCACTGCCGGGCGAATAATACTTGATTGTGTTCCCTCCCAATTTGGCCTCGCATAATAGGACATAGTCCGTAGCGGAGCCTCATTATGGTCGGGGTCACCCATTATATCTTCGTTAGTTTCTCCGACTGACTCTTCGCGAATTATTGGTAGATCACTAAATCGGAGACGTCGCCGCAAGGTGCGCTCGATTTCCGGATCAAAACCAAATTCAAAATCAATTAAAGAGTTTCCTCGGGTCATAAACCAAAAGAGAAGAAAAGAAAAGAGAAGAAACGAAAAAAAATAGGATTTTAGATAAATAAATTAAATTTTTTTTTTTTTTTTTTTTATTATATATTTTTTTAGATATATATTTTTTTTTATATTAGGTGATTTAAAATTAGTCCTGGACTTCCCAAGATCTACCCGGTGAAGGGTTTGCAAGGTACTAGAGGCTATGATGGGAATTCAAACCCAAAGCGTCCTTTCCAGGAATATAATTGCACCTTTAAATTAAGAAAAAGAAAAAAGATAAAATTAATAGATATTTCGGTTTTCGAAATATCAACCGTCTTCCCCGGCAACGGCGCCAAAAACTTGATGGACAAAACTATGCTTGCAAACGATAACGGCAAGTGTACCGTATCGAATGTAGTATAGGTTATTAAAACAAGGTCGTATTAGACTCGGGGCGGTTGAATACTCTTACTTCGGAAAGTCTCTATTATTTTATCGAATAAAACTTGCGGTTGGTTGGTTGCGAGAAAGAGAAATAGCTTATATTAAATTAATGAGTTAAAGGTTAGTACTCAACCTTGAATCACCTCGGGAAAAATAAAAATATAGAAAGAACAACTTCTAATTCTCTCATGAAAATACTTGACCGTGGAGGTTCCCAATTTAGGAACGCACCTCTCTCGAGGATACGCTCAACTGAGTTTAGTTGATCAACGAACTTTCGTTCTAGAATCAAGGTCTAAAACTCGCCTTATCGTGGTTTGACTCCAATCCGGGAGAATTATGTCATCCTTGCTTGAGGAGTGCATTCAACTCTCTTTATTCTTGAAATGATCGATTCGAATCGAAACCTCTCGGTTATAAGATTGCGAAGACAAAGATGAGAATTATATATCGATAATATAATCTCAATACAAAAGTAGTTCAAGAATAAATCAAGATTATTCTACGGAAGAAAGAGAAGCTAAAATTAGATCAAGAATTATATTTCCCTTGGATCATCTCGGCCGAGTACTAATAGAATTTAGCTACTCATAGAGATTGAGGAAATGATGAAATAGAAGAAGTGCATAATGAAAATAAGAAGACAAGTAAGGGGGAAAGAACTATTTTATTACTTAGCAAAAGAAATTACAACTAGAAAATTTAGAGTTACAAGCTTTTGAGATGAAAGTGCAAGAAGAAAAAGACATACGAGATTAAAATTAGTGCAAGAAAATAGGCTAGAACTCCAAAACTTTCGTCCCCAAACATCTGGAAAATCTCCCTTTAAATAGCTGAATTTTTGGTGTTACACGCCCTTGGTCACGCCCGTGACCAAGGGCGTGTAAGGGGCGTGATTAGCTGCGGGCGGAGAAGGCGCCGTCTGGCTTCAATGCAGGCGTTACGGACGTGTCACGCCCTAGGTCACGCCCGTGACCTAGGGCGTGTAATCTCAATTAAGTGCTGCTGGCGGGAAGCTTTGGCGGGAAGGCGCGCTGGACGAGTCACGCCCGTGACATTCTGTCACGCCCTCGGTCACGCCCGTGACCGAGGGCGTGTAATTTTAGTTGACGTGGCGGCGAGCTTCAGATGCTGTGGCGGGTCGTGGCCGTGACTTTGGGTCACGCCCTTGGCCACGCCCGTGACCGAGGGCGTGTACTTTGCGAACTTTTCACGGAACATCCCCGGAGTGGCAGAAACAGGTCTGGAATACTTCGCAGGCTACACGCCCATGGTCACGCCCGTGACCTGGGGCGTGTAATTTTGACTTCTTGCCTGAAACAGCCCAGAAAACCTGAAGACACCAAATAAACTTAAGTTAGCTTTATGAAGTAACAATGGAAGGATTTAAATGATAAACTTCCATAAAATAACATAATTTTATATAAAAAAACATAATAGACCTAAACTATAAAATGAGTAAATAAATTACTCATCACGGTCCTAGACATCCTTGGCGAGTTTTCGATGCCTCGCCTCCCGGGTTTCGCGAGAAAAAGGAAGCCTAAGAGAAAGAGGGCGGAACCCGAGCAGCGTGAGAAGTCCTCTACCGATCCCGACTCTACGGCCCGGTGCGGTCTCCCACTTAAGAGGCCTACCGCTTCGCTGATCCCTGAAGAGCCCCACGCTGACGTTCCTCGCCGAGAGAATGAGGGCGGGGTCGAAGTCACCACCGGTGGGACTGAGGACGCGAGAGCGCCTCCAGTCCTCACGACCGGCCTGCTGCTCCCTCCTGCTCCTACCGTCTTGACGTTGGGTAAGGCTACGGTTTTCTTCCGATTATATCTACCAGGTCTTGACTTCATGCTCCGTGCAATGCTCTCTACTCGCCCTCCTTCACAAGGGCAACCTGCTGCGGTGCCCTCAACGAATTTAGCGACCGCGCCGTCTTCAATTTTGGGGCGGGCTGGTTCAACTCCGGCTCCTCCCTTGCAACAGCCCCTGTCTCAGTCTGGGATAGGTCAGCCCGCCCGCCCAACCTCTGGAGGGAAGTCGCTGACGATGGGCCCCTTGCCGGGGAGGACTGGTGTGGTTCTTCGCCTATCCACCTCCACCGGGGGGTTGCGGACAGATCCACCTCGGCTTCAGGGAGAGGACAACGCGTTGGAGGGTACTCGCCTCGCTTACCTCGTCTCTATTCTTCTTTCCGTCTTGCCCTTCTCGCCTGACTTCTCGTCTTCAGGCAGCCACGGGTCCCTTCCGTCTAGCCGTCTACCGTCTTCTGACTCGATTCCGGGGTCGCCGCCGCCAGCGACGTCCACTCCCTTAAGGGAGTTTCTCGCGGACCCCCCCTGCCTTCAACGAGGAGTCATGGACTCGCCTGATGGCTGTCCTTCGGGCCCATGATTCCTTCTTGATGATTATGCCGCCGGCCAAGGTGAAGGCCCAATTGGTCAACCTTGGTGATCGCCTCGCCGAAGTGGAGGGACTTCACGACAACCTGCAGGGTGAAGACGGCCTACTTGGCCGGATGAATGATGCAGAGGCGAGGTTATATGAGGTGGAGACTCGCCAGAAGGCTACCGATGACGATCTTCATCGCTTTGCTCAGGTGGCGGGCACCGTGGGGGAGGCCTCCCTTTTGGAGGAGCACATTAGGCGAGGCGAGGAACGTATCCGCCAAAGCGAAGGGATCCTGGAGAGGGCTCGCGAAGACTTGCGTGCGGCCCAAGGCATCGCCTGGAGAGCTCGCCACCCCCAACGTCCTCGCTGTCGGGGCCGCGGTCCGGTGTATCGTGGTTGAGATCTTCAGGGATAGTCCCTGTTCTTTCTTTTGATTTTTTGAGATCCTGCTCAGCAATCTAACTCGCGACCCACGGGTCCTTGTAATCCTCAGGCGTCCTTTTATGTCCCTTTACTTGTACTCGCGCTGGGCACCCCAAGAATGTTTATCATATATTTACATGTGTTCTTTTTGTGCTTGTATGGTGTGCTTCCTTCGTTCGTTATTTTTCCTTTTTCTGATGGGCATGCATTCTTTCTATATCTATTCGCTGCTTAGGGCCTACTCGCCACGCTAGGTGATCTGCTCGCGCGCGGTTAGGCCTGGGGGCAGGGTCAATAAATAGAGGGTCCTCCTGCGCTGGTAGGTACGCTTCCCTACCCCTCCCAGGCATCCTATCTCTGAACCTCCTCCACCGAATTCCCTTGCTCCTACTCGCGGCCCGCTATGGGGAAAGAACCATCCGAGGAGGGGCGCGCCTTCTGCATTCGCAATTTCAGGGCGCACAACTTTCCCAGCTCGCAGACCCTCGGCGAGGAGTTGGCGGATGTCGAGAAGCGTTACCTGCCTCCGGGCTACACCGCGAGGCGGCCAGGACCGGGCGAGTTTCTCAACTCGCTGTATAGTGGAGAGCTCGCCATTCCCTTGGCACACTTCCAGGTAGGATTGAGGCTGCCCCTGTGGCCTGAGGTTCGTCAAGTCTTCCGGTATTTCGGGATGATCCCTGCGCAGGTCAACCCTAACGCGATCAGCGTCCTGGTCGCTTATGTCTGCTACCTCCGCGGAGAGAAAATAGAGTTCAACCTCTCCACCTTCCGCAAAGTGATGACCCTGAAGGCGACCAGCGACGACACCTTATTTTTCACCAACGTGTGCGTCAAGGTTGCCGAGACCTTCAATAAGGTCCACCATTGGATGGACAAATTCGTCCTGGTGCGAGGCGACTACGGCAACATTCCCTTCGCCCCCATCCAGAAGACGGAGGCAGAGTACCGACCGCCTCGCCTGAGGGGGGACGCGCTCGAACTCTACCGTTTCTTGAAGGACAAGGTCTTGGACGTCGTTTTCCTGCGGCAGGGCGTGGATCGACTCGCCTTCGTTAATCCAGGAGCGGGTTAATCTTACTCGCCTCGCGGTATTGGTTATCTGTTCCTGGTGGGGGTGGTTACTAACTGCCTCGTGTTTAAATGCAGGAGAGCGCACCGTCCCCCTCTTACCCCCTCATGACGCTTCTCGGCAACGGTCCAGTGAGCCTTCCAGGGAGGGGTCCCTCGCAGGGGTGGTGGTCACGGTGGACAGCGGGCCGGCCTCGCCGGTGGACAAGGGCAAGGGGCAGGTGGATCCCGAAATTGCCTCGGCGAGCGAGCCGAGGCCAAAAAGGCAGAAGACAGGGGGTTCTTCCTCCCGCCTTCCGGTGAGTCCCCCTCCCGACCCTTCCACTCACCCGCATTACGGGCTGGGGATGCGGAGTAAGGACTCCCGGGGTGACCCCCTCATGATATGGGATCACGAGGCGAACCGGGTTTCCGTGAGTGCGCTCCTCCCCTCTTGGGAGGATTTCGAGGAGGTCGGCGATCAGGCGTTCAATCTGATCTTTGGGTTGTACGGGCGAGATGACGCCGAGGTACTCGCGGAAGTTCCTATCCGCGAGTTGGCCAACCTGAGTTGCCGCTCCGCCCTCCGGACAGCCGAGCTGATTCACCAGACAGCGCGGCGGGGGATTCAGTCGAACAGGCGGCTCCGCGACCTGGGCGCCGCCCACGCGGAGTTGGAGAAGAAGATGATTGAGAGGGATAGGGAGATAGCCGAGCTCCAGGCCAAGGAGGTTCCCCCTCCCGAGGTATTTAGCCCGCCTCGCCTCCGTCCTACTTGCTTAACTTGGGGTTAGCTAATGTCTCGTTTCTCAGGAGACCGCGGTGGCGCTAGTGACGCGGATATCCGAACTGGAGGAGCAACTCGTCGCCTCGCAGCGTCAGGTCGATTATCTCGGTAATCGCCTCGCCGAAGCCGAGTCTGAAATAGAGGAACTTCGCCACCCCAGCCGGGGGGAGTCGTCGAACGCGCCAACCCTCCTCCAATTTACCCCTGCTCAAATCGCCGAGACGCGCCGGAAGCTGGCGATCGCGACCGCGGTGTTCGTGCGGGAGCGCCTCCGGCACCGCTTCATGCTTACTGCTGATGGGGCCCAGGTTGATCTCGCCACCCTTCTTCCAGAGTTATACCGCGAGGCGGTGAATCCTGCTCCCACCGAGGCCCAAGATGAGAACTCCTCTAGCGGGTCAGAAGAAGAGGGTCCGGACGTCTAACCCTTTTGGCTTTGTAACAATAAACTTATCTTGGCGTGTTTATTTTGGGTGTACTCGCCCTTCTCCTCGTATTTGCCTTGATGCGTTTTGCTTTATTTTGTTCTGTGGTTATGTCGCGCATGCTTAGGATCAATTTTTACGCATACGCATTTTCTACTCGCCCTTAGGGTGTACTCGCGCGTGACTGTGACTCGTACAGGAGGGTTCTTTTGCAGATTCGGCGCCCAGGCCCCCCTTCCCTGGCCACTAACGCGAGGAGGCTGGCGGAAGACTCGCCGCTCTGGTTGCTCACGCGTTCGCACTGGGACTTCCTGCGAGGCGGTAAGATGGCGGCGGTGTCGGACTCGCCTCGGAGGGATGTTAATACCACTCGCCCGCCCACCTGTTCATACTCCCATGAGGTGGTAACAAGGTTCTAGTACACTATAGGGTACAACCCTCACTCGAGGGGGCAAGTAGTCAGCCTGTAAGGGAGGAGCCTAGTGCTACGACTTGGTCTACGGTGACAACACATCCCGACGACTTAGAACTCACTCGAGGGGGCAAGTATCCAGCCTGCAGGGGAGGAGCCCAGTGCTACGGCCTGGTCTACGACAACAACACATCTCGAGGACTTAGAACTCACTCGAGGGGGCAAGTAGCTAGCCTGCAGGGGAGGAGCCCAGTGCTACGGCCTGGTCTACGCCAACAACACATCTCGAGGACTTAGAACTCACTCGAGGGGGCAAGTATCCAGCCTGCAGGGGAGGAGCCCAGTGCTACGGCCTGGTCTACAGAAACAACACATCTCGAGGACTTAGAACTCACTCGAGGGGGCAAGTAGCCGGCTTGCAGGGGAGGAGCCCAGTGCTACGGCCTGGTCTACGGCAACAACACATCTCGAGGACTTAGAACTCACTCGAGGGGGCAAGTAGCCGGCCTGCAGGGGAGGAGCCCAGTGCTATGGCCTGGTCTACGGCAACAACACATCTTGAGGACTTAGAACTCACTCGAGGGGGCAAGTAGCCGGCCTGCAGGGGAGGAGCCCAGTGCTACGGCCTGGTCTATGGCAACAACACATCTCGAGGACTTAGAACTCACTCGAGGGGGCAAGTAGCCAGCCTGCAGGAGAGGAGCCCAGTACTACGGCCTGGTCTACGGCAACAACACATCTCGAGGATTTAGAACTCACTCGAGGGGGCAAGTAGCCGGCCTGCAGGGGAGGAGCCCAGTGCTACGGCCTGGTCTACGACAACAATACATCTCAAGGACTTAGAACTCACTCGAGGGGGCAAGTAGCCAGCCTGCAGGAAAGAGCCCAGTGCTACGGCCTGGTCTACGGCAACAACACATCTCGAGGATTTAGAACTCACTCGAGGGGGCAAGTAGCCAGCCTGCAGGGGAGGAGCCCAGTGCTACGGCCTGGTCTACGACAACAACACATCTCGAGGATTTATAACTCACTCGAGGGGGCAAGTAGCCAGCCTGCAGGGGAGGAGCCCAGTGCTATGGCCTGGTCTACGACAACAACACATCTCGAGGACTTAGAACTCACTGCTCGATGTCTGTCTTCTAGGTGATGAGACGTTATAAGTTTGTCATGGAAAGCGTTATTATTTTTAAGCATAACAAGGATCGACTAAGTACTACATTAATGCTAGGAGTAGAAACGCTTCAAGTCGTCTCCACTCCAAGTGTTTCCTAAGAGTTCTCCCTCAACGTTCTGCAGGCGGTACCCGCCTGTTCTCAACACCTCTAACGCAATGTAGGGGCCTTCCCAATTGGGATGAAGTTTGCCCACCGCGGCGGATCTTCCTGCGGCGTCCACCTTCTTGAGAACCAGGTCTCCTTTGGTGAACTGCTTGACTCGGACCTGCTTGTCAAAGTGCTTTGCCATCCTTCGCTTGATCTCTTCTTGTCGGATTGTGGCCTGGTCGCGAAGTTCCTCCACGAAATCTAAGGCGAGTCGCTGCGCCCCTTTGTTCTCGAGTCTCCACCCTTCATCCCCGCCTTCTGCCGCTACCACCCTGGGACTCCGGACTTCGAACTCTATCGGGATGAGAGCCTCCGAGCTGTGCGATGGCTTGAATGGTGTTTCGCCGGTTGTCGTGGTGGGGGTGGTCCTCAGGGCCCAGAGGACCGAGGGGAGCTGCTCCACCCAATTTCCCTTCAGGTTTTCTACCTTCTTCTTGAGCAGGTTGAGGATGATTTTGTTGGCTGCTTCAACCTGGCCGTTGCTTCGCGGGTGATGAACTGAAGCGAAGTGGAGATCGATGCCAAGTTGACTACAGAAATCGGTGAGCTCAAGGCTTGCGAATTGCGGGCCGTTATCGGTGACGATGGCGAGGGGTAGGCCATGTCTACACACGATCTCCCCCCAAATGAAGTTCTTCACTACCAGGGAGGTTGTTTTTGCCAGGGCCTTCACCTCCATCCACTTGGAGAAATAATCGATCATCACCAAGAGGTATCTCCTTTGCCCGCTTGCCGGGGGGGAATGCTCCTACCAGATCCATCCCCCAAATGGCGAAGGGCCAGGGGGTGGTGATTGACCGGAGACGTTGGGCTGGCTGTAACTGGAGCGGGGCGTAGAGTTGGCACTTTGAGCATCTCTTTGCGAACTCTTCAGCGTCTTTCCGGATGGTGGGCCAAAAGTATCCCGCTTGGAGTACTCTCTTCTCCAGGGTTCGGCTTCCCGAATGACTGGCGCACTCGCCTGCGTGAACCTCCTCCAAGACCCGGGAGGCCTCCTCTTCGGACAGGCACCTGGCTAGGGGACCGGATAGAGTCTTCCTGTAGAGCACCCCGTCAGTTAGTAAATAATAGGCAGACTTGTACCTGAACCATCTCTTATCTTGAACCTCCGCGGGCAAGCATCCTGTGGTCAAGAAGGTGACCAGGGGATCCATCCACGAAGCGGGTCGGTCGATGTCCATCACCTCTCCTTCCTCGATCGAAGGCCGAAATAACTCGGTGATTGCTTCCCCGACCAGGGGGCCATATTTGGCCAGCCGGTCTGCTCGGGCGTTCTCCTCCCTTGGCACGTGTTGTATGGAGAATGACTTGAAGACGCCCACCAAGTCTTTGACTTTTACCAGGTAGCGTTGCAGTACCGGCTCTTTTGCTTCAAACTCTCCTCGGATCTGGGAGGTGACCACCAGTGAGTCGGAGTGGACCTTAATGTCATGGATTCCCAACTCCCGGGCTAGGCGTAGCCCCGCTATTACGGCCTCATATTCTGCCTGATTGTTGGTAACGGGGAAGCGAATGCTGACGGCCTGCTCAATTCTGGTGCCCTGTGGGCTGATCAGGATGATGCCTCCTCCACATGAGTTCCTCCCCGACGCTCCATCCACGAACACTTCCCACGCCACCTGCTGGGGTATCTCCTCCCTGCCTACTTCTGTGGTATAGTCGACTAGGAAGTCTGCCACTGCTTGGGCCTTCATGGCTAGTCGGGGCACGTAGGTGACGTCGAACTCGCTAAGTTCTACTGACCACTTCGCCATCCTGCCAGAATGCTCTACTACTCCTTCTAGGACATTGCGGAGAGGGTGGTCGGTCACTACCTTGATCGGGTGGGCCTGGAAGTAAGGTTGGAGTCTCCGCGCCGATACAATCAAGGCAAACACCAATTTTTCCAGGATGGGGTACCGCAGTTCTGCCTTCCGCAGGACCCGACTTACGTAGTAAATGGGGAGTTGGCGCTTCCCCTCCTTGCGGACCAGGACCGAGCTTACCGCTTCCGACCCCACCCCTATGTATAGGAAGAGGTCTTCTCCCTCTCTAGGCCCTTGTAACAGGGGTACCTGGGCCAACTGGAGTTTTAGGCTCTCGAAGGCTCCTTGACACTCTGCCGACCACTCAAACTTTTTATTGTCTCGGAGGGTTTTGAAGAAAGGTGAGCATTTCTCTCCTGTCCTGGAGAGGAACCTGCTCAGCCCGGCTAGGCGACCTGTCAGGCGCTGAACTTCCTTGACGTTCCTGGGTGCTTCCATCTCCATGATCGCCTTCACCTTGTCCGGGTTCGGTTCTACTCCAGCCGGAGTCAAGAGGTGTCCCAAGAATTCCCCTTTCCAGCCCCAAACACGCACTTGGCCGGATTTAGTCTCATCTTATACTTTCGTAGCGTGGCGAAGGTCTCCTCCAAGTCATGGAGGTGCTCCCCGACGCTCTTGCTTTTTACCATGAGATCGTCGACGTATACTTCCAAGTTTCGCCCCTTCTGCTCTTTGAACACCCTGTCCATCATGCGCTGATAGGTTGCTCCTGCATTTTTAAGCCCGAATGGCATCATTTTATAACAATAGCATCCGTCGTTGGTAATGAAGGATACGTGCTTCACGTCGGGTGGATGCATGCGGATTTGATGGTAACCAGAAAAAGCATCTAAAAAACTCATGACAGGGAATCCGACGGCCGAGTCTACTAGCTCGTCGATTCTAGGCAAAGGGTAACAATCCTTGGGGCAAGCTTTATTAAGGATAGAAAAATCGATACACATGCACCACTTCCCCTCTCCCTTCCTCGCCATTACAACATTGGAGACCCAGCCTGGGTACTGGATCTCCGACACAAACCCTGCTTCCAGCAGCTTCTTGACCTCCTCCCTGATGGGCTCGGCTAGGGTGGTGGCGGTTGCTCTCTTCTTCTGTTGGATGGGGTGGACTCCTTTATCCAAGTTGAGATGATGGCAGGCGACGTTCGCGTCGACGCCTGGCATATCAGCTGCGCTCCACGCAAAGATGTCCGCATTCCTCTGGATGCAGGACATGATCTTCTCCTTGTCTTCCTCTTCCAGCTCCCTGCTGATCTTCATCTTTCCTGGCCTCCCGCCTTCAGCTAGGATCTCCTTCTCCTCCATTTCTTCGGCTGCCTCCAGCCTTGCCGTCTCCTCTGCTTCTTCGGCCGCATCCTGCCTCGCCATCTCCTCCATCACCAGGTCCACCGCCTCTGCCTCCTCCTTCTAGCTGATCATGTTGACAGCGTTAAGATAACACTGCCTTGCCACCTTAGGATCGCTTCGGATCCGGATCTGCACACCTCCTTGGTTATACTTAAGACACTGGTGGTAGGAGGAGGGCACACACTTGTAGGCGCTGATGAGCGGCCTGCCGAAGATGGCATTATAACTGCTGGGGGCGTCCACGATGACGAACCTGCAGCACTTGGTGGTTCCTCCCAGCGTCACCACCAACTCCACACCTCCCTCTACTTCCTTTCTTTCTCCCGCAAATCCAAAGAGCGGCCCTTCCGTCGAGGTAACCCTCTTCTCTTCCACCTTCATGACATCAAACGCTTTCTTGAACACGACATTGACGGAGCTCCCGTTATCCACCAGGATGCGAGAGACCGTATAGTTTTTCTATCGCGGCCTTGATCACCACAGCGTCGCAGAAAGGATTTTCGTTCCCCAACATGTCTTCCTCCGAGAAAGTGATCTCTCCTGACGGTGGCGGAATCTGGGAGGTAGAGGCCACGCTCTTCCGATACACGGCGTTGAGGCTCCCCTTCCGGGTCGCCTCCAACCCTGCTCCTCCGTGGATGACCCCTATCCCCCCATGGGCTCCCAGATCCCCCCTATCCTCACACCTCCTTGGGGCGGGGGCTCCTCCCCCTTCGATCCTCAACATGTCTCCTTCTCGCCTCTCATGCCCTTTCTGGGCTCCTCCAGCTCCCCTCCTCAACTCCAAGAACTCAGGGCACGTGGCCGTCGCGTGGCCCTCCAACTGATGGAAGTCGCAGTAGGGCATCGCCCGACGCTCTTCTCCACCTCGAGGCTGTCGCGGCCTTCCTCCTCTTCCTCGTCCTCGTCCTCTCCTGATCACATTAGCTTCTCTGGGCGGTGTTTGGTTTTTCCTCCACTAACCTTGCCTCCGCTCGGGGGAGTGACAACGGTCTCGTCGCTCCGGGGAATACCTCCCTCCCGGTCTCCCTTGGTAGCCTCCTCCAGCAGGTCTCCAGGTCGGCCGGCGGGGCGGAGCCTGGAACCTCCTCTCCTGATCTCGCTGATCCCGGTTCTCCCGGGACCCTCCCTCTTCTCGCCTCCTCGGCTCACTCCTCTTCTTGGACTCGCGTCGGCCGCTCCCCTCTCCTTCTTTCTCCCCTCCCTCCAATCTGGCTAACTTGGCTACGAACTCTAGGCTGGTTGCCTCCCCCGCGATCTGCCTTCCGGCCCGATCGACTAACTCCTCGAACGATAGGGGGGGGGGATTGCGAGTGATCTCCATCTTGAAAAACCCTGGCTGCAACCCCAGCTTGAATGCCAAGATCAGGGTATGTCCAGGGACCTCTTGGACCAGGAGGATCTCCTCCTGAAAGCGATCCAAATACGACCCGAGCATCTCCTGGGGTCTCTGCTTGACAAGGAAAAGATCTTCTGAACCCTTCCTCCTCTTCTAGGACGTGGAGAAGCGGAGCAAATAACTTTTGCGCAGGTCATCGAACCCGTAGACGCTTCCCGCCGGTAACTGGTGGAACCAATCTCTGGCTTTTTCCTGGAATGTTATGGCGAACAACCGACATTTGAAGGGATCCGTCATCGGCTTGATGGAGACCATATCTTCAAACCACTGCAGATGCTTGACGGGATCTTCTTTCCCGGAGTAGAAACTCATGGCGGGCTCCGTGAATCCTGCAGGAATGGGAGCGGACAGCACCAACTCGCAGAACGGACTACGCGGGGCGAGCTGGCGGATGGGACGAACTTGGTCGTACTCGCCCTCTGACTGGCGAGTCTCCGTCGGGCTGGCAAAGAGCACTCGCGCGCGGAGCGGCTGGTCTTCCTCCCCTAGGAGCGCTTCCTTGCCGAGGCGCTGACTAGGACCTGCCTCCGTGGGCGAGGCGACTGTGACAGGGGGGATACTCCCACCTCGACACGAGGTGTGAGTAACCTCCGGATGGTATCCTCCATCGCCTTCATCCCCTGCTCGAAGACACTCTTGGTCACGAACTCGCCCGAAGGCGGCGAGTTCTCCTGGCCGGTTCTCAGCTCGTCACGTTCAGTCATGGGATCGTCAGATGAGATTTTCTTCTCTCGCTACAGTCCACGCTCACCGCACCAAAAATGTTGGAACCCGGATACCGGTCCAACTTGTTCGAGACTTGGGGAGTAGCTTGAGTTACTTCTCTCTTCGTCGAATCCCTAGAACTAAGTATTCCGAGCTAAGAACTGACCCTCACAGGTTGGTAGGTAGCTCCCTAAGAATGACCCACTGGCTGCAGCGAGGAGGTCCCGCCACTAACCCGAAAATCTAACTTGATTTCCCCTCCCAAAAACCAGAGGCTGAGCCTGTCTCAGACAGCACAAGGAAGAGAGCACAGGCTCTCTCAAGGGGGGGTGGATCTGTGCTGATCTGAGACATAATGAGTCCTATTTATAGGTAAACGCTTATGAGGGTAAAATGGTCTGGATGGTCTGCGAATAGCGTAGTTCCGCTTTACGTTTCCGCTAAACGCACCCCAAGTTGGTCTGCTGATAGCCGGGCTCCGCTGTTCTGAGGAGCTATGGGCAGACCACTAAGGGCATCCAGGGAACTTTATCTCAAAAGATCTTCCTGGGCGAATTCTCCCGATCTGGTCTCACCTGAAAACGGGTCCACTCGCCTGGAGGTGTCGGCCTACTCGTCGGACGCCCTCGGATCTACTCGTCAGGGGGTGCCAGCCTACTCGCCGGACACCCCTGGCTCTACTCGCCAGGGGATGCCAGCCTACTCGCCGGGCACCCTTGGCTCTACTCGCCAGGGGATGCCAGCCTACTCATCGGGCACCCTTGGCTCTTGTCTGCCGAATAGGGGTTGTACACCGATAGTTCCTCTTGAACCAAGGCGACCCGACCCCCTCTCACTTGAGAGATTCAGTGCCAAAAATGCAGAAGAAAGAAAGGCAAAACCAAAAGATGTCATGCACACATCCTAAAACCGGGAGGAGAGATGTCGTTACCCTTTGAGATCTCTTCCTCGCCATGGATCGGTTGAAAAGCACGAATAGAACCGAGCGCCTTCAAACCCTCTCCGCAAAGCTGGTCTCAGATCGACAAACGGAGCTCCGAAGCTCCAATAATGGCGAATCTTGCTCTCCTTCTCCCTCCAAGCTCTCCCTTTCTCTTAGCCCCCCCCCCCCCCCCCCCCCCCCCCCAAACACAAATGACTTAGGAATGAGGGAGGAGAACTCCTCTGCCCTACTTAGGACTTTCAGAAGCACAAACTTCAGCCCTTAGATCAAGATCTAAGAAGATCGGACGCCTAGAAACGCTACTTACGGATCTGGTTCCATAAGTTACCGCGCGGCGGTAGTGTTACCGCGTCGCGCTAACTTCACGCTTAACCTCTCGCAGTGTCCCGTCGATTCGCTCTCGACGACACTACGACACACATCAACTTAAAGATCTACCGCCAACGGTAATACTACCGCGTCGCGCTAGCGTCTCGACGACAGCTACTCGACGAACTATCTCGACGATATCCACTCGACGCACCTTCTCGACGATCTCGACGCCAAAGATACCGCCATCGGTAGCACCTACCGCCCGACGCTAGCAACCAGAATGCCTGTTTTCATATCATTATGAAAACTGAGGTGTTACATGCTTCTAGTAATCCCCAATAGCAGGTTTTTGCTATCCGCATATCATTTTGGGTTGCGGTTAGGGGAAACCAAAAGGCGGAGGCCGCTACACGCAGATCATTCTTGGAATCCTATAAATATACCCCCATATGCACCTTACAAGGGTTCTGATTTTCTGATTTCTAGAGAGAGAAAAGAGAGCTTCTTCTTTGGCTCTCTGCTTTTCTAAGGTGCCGAGCTCAGTCTTGGTTTGGGAGGTAAAAATTCTTAGATCTTTCGGGTTAATGGCGGGACCTCCTCGCTGCGGCCAGGGGTCTGTTTAGGAGGTTCAGTGATCTTGTGAGTTCTTTTCAGTGCCGAGTGCCAAATGTACAACCCGTATTTGGCGAGTGGGTCCCTCGAGTCAGTTGATGGGACAGGGGTCAGCCAGACCATTCGCCCGTACCAAGATAGGAAAAAGGATCCCCAGATTAGTGGGGGTAGGCTGCAGGCGAGTGGGAGCCTGACGAGTGATGCCTCCACGGACCATTCGCTCAGAGGCTTGATCATTCGCCCAGTCAGGCGGGAACTCGGCGAGTGGTTCCCTCACGGACCACTCGCCCAGAAGGCAGTGAGGAGGAAATGACCATAATACCCCTTGTGGTCTGCATATAGCCCTTCAGAACAGCGGAGTTAGGCTATTCGTAGACCAATTTGGGGTGCCTTTAGTAAATTTAAAAGGCGGATTCAGGCTATTTACAGACCAGCCTAGGAAAACTATAAATAGACCCTTAAGGGCACCTTGGAGGAGATCCGATTTTAGAGAATCCTCTCCTCTAGGCTAGTTTTGGTTGGCAGCCAGTGCCCTCCAAGGTGCCCGGTTGAGCTTTGGTTTGGGAGGGGAAGCTCTCTAAGATCTTCCGGGTGTGTGGCGGGACCTCCTCGCTTCAGCCTTGGGTCTATTCCGTTCCCAGCATCCACCGTCAAGAGAGTCTAGTGAGGGAGAAATAAGCATCGGCTACACCCCCAGTGGGTCCGAACTCAAGAGACCAGTTGCTGGTTTCAACACCAAACTTATTAGCTTTCGCTCGGTAGAAGTAAGGATGAGCAACACCCTTTGCGGGGTCCGAACTCTGTAAACCGAGTTCTCGGTTCCAACAGGCCCGAGCCTTTGAAGGTTTCCATTGTCATGGATGGAAAAAATCACATTAGCCCGAGAAGTCTTGAGGGGTGAAATCTTGAGGACCGTGAGGCTGATGCTGTCAGCGTCCATCATCCCATCGGGAGCCATATCATCGCTCTTCATTCTTCTTAGCGGGTGGCAGTGGCAGCTTCCACCCCTTCTTCCTGTTTAGTATGCCCTCAAGTTTTTGCCAATATGCCTCGATAGTTTTGTCCGCCGTTATTTGAGCAGTGACACAATGGACAAGATTGAGATAACTTGGTACCGTCTCTCTCAACAAAGTTATGGGGTCGAAACTCCGTGAACCGAGTTCTCGGTTCCAACAGGCTCGAGCCTTTGAAGGTTTCCATCGTCGTGGATGGAAAAAATCACATTAGCCCGAGAAGTCTTGAGGGGTGAAATCTTGAGGGCCGCGAGTCTGATGCTGCCGACGTCCACCATCCCATCGGGAGCCATTTCATCGCTCTTCATTCTTCTTAGCGGGTGGCAGTGGCAACTTCCACCCTTTCTTCCTGTTTAGTATGCCCTCAAGTTTTTGCCAATATGCCTCGATAGTTTTGTCCGCTGTGATTTGAGCAGCGACACAGTGGACAAGATTGAGATAACTGGGGACCGTCTCGACGACAGCTACTCGATGAACTATCTCGACGATATCCACTCGACGCACCTTCTCGACGATCTCGACGCCAAAGCTACCGCCATCGGTAGCACCTACCGCCCGACGCTAGCAACCAGAACGCATGTTTTCATATCATTATGAAAACTGAGGTGTTACATGCTTCTAGTAATCCCTAATAGCAGGTTTTTGCTATCCGCAGATCATTTTGGGTTGCGGTTAGGGGAAACCAAAAGGCAGTGGCCGCTACACGCAGACCATTCTTGGAATCCTATAAATAGACCCCCATATGCACCTTAAAAGGGTTCTGATTTTCTGATTTCTAGAGAGAGAAAAGAGAGCTTCTTATTTGGCTCTCTGCTTTTCTGAGGTGCCGAGCTCAGTCTTGGTTTGGGAGGGGAAGATCCTTAGATCTTTCGGGTTAATGGCGGGACCTCCTCGCTGCGGCCAGGGGTCTGTTTAGGAGGTTCAGTGATCTTGTGAGTTCTTTACAGTGCCGAGTGCCAAACTTATTAGCTTTCACTCGGTAGAACTCTGTAAACCGAGTTCTCGGTTCCAACAGGCCCGAGCCTTTGAAGGTCTCCATTGTCGTGGATGGAAAAAATCACATTAGCCCGAGAAGTCTTGAGGGGTGAAATCTCGAGGACCGCGAGGCTGATGCTGTCGGCGTCCACCATCCCATCGGGAGCCATTTCATCGCTCTTCATGTAACATCCCCCAGACAGCTAGACCCCCCAGGTGAATCTGTCATGACAAGGTCATGACAAGACCTTGTGAGCTTAGGAAAGAAGAAGAAAACCACCTTGGTCTGCAAATAGCAATTTCCAGTTACCAAGCTTATGGTTGGACTTTAGGGCCTAAACTTGACCATTTGACCCCACCATAGTATCCCTAACCCTTTAGGGGTCCCCTTAGAGCACCAAGGGCCCATTGGGGTCAACCAAAGAGGCCAGATTGACCAAAGTCAACCCTAACCCCAAATTGGTCAAAGTAGCCTAATTAGAGTCAATTGACCTTCACCATGCCAACCTGACCACACATTTAGGTCTAAAATACCATAAGAGACCTAGTAGGCCTAAAAGCCCCATCATGGGACCCCCAGTGGTGCAAATTGACCAAAATGCCCTTTTAGGTCAAAATGACAATTCTTCACTAAGTGCCCTAATTGACCACCTCCATATTAAATTGACCCTACCCATAGTGTTGCAATATCATAGGGGACCCAGTGGAACAAAAAGCCCCATGACTGGGTCAACCCTAGGGCTCAATTTGACCAAAGTCAACTTAGCCTGTTTTGGTCAAATCAGCTTATATTGGGTCATCTAAGGCTCATGTGACCAATTTGACCCCACCAGTAGTTTCTAAATTTAATTTGGAGTCCAATGGACCCAAAAGCCCCATCCTAGGGTCCCCCAATTGGTCAATTTGACCAAAAGTCAAACTTGCCCAATTTAGGGCAAATCACTTGGATCTAGCCCAATCCCTTTGGGCTAAGCCCAAATTGATAACTTGACCAGCATGCTTGACTGATAACTAACCTAGGTGAGAGAGAAAAATCGACCATGATGAGTAGGAGAGAGAAAAACCCATTTTTGGGGGAGAGAGAAAGAGGGGGAATTAATGGGGAGGAAGAAGAAACCTTCAATCTCCCCCATTAATGGTTGCATTCATCTCCTCTAGGGGAGAGGAGGAGTTTCCAGCCGTTTCCCGGCCTCCTAGGGGTGAATCCCATGGGATTTCACCATGGCCGAATTTCTCCATTCATGGCCATAAATGGCATTGAAGCCATGGCTCTTCCCCTCCCTCAATTGGAGCCTTTAAAAGCTTCCCTAGACCCAGAGCATCGTTTTCCCCCACTTACCTGAAGGATTCGGGCAGCTTGATGTGGAAGATGCAGAGCTCGCAAAAATGGTGGTCGGCCATGAAGGTCCACCCATACAACAAGGCGGCAAGCCCCACAACAGGTCCATTTCCCTTCCCTAACCTCTGAGGAATAGATCCCAATCGCCGGCGGCTCGAATCGTGGCCAATTGGCCGTGAAACGAGCCAGCCAAGCCTCCCGTAGATCGGGTTGGGCTTATCCTCCCAGAATACGAATCCGGCCACCTCCGGCCGATCAAACACCGCTCATCGCCGGCCACCACCTCAACGGAGGTGGTGGTGGCGTTGGTCGGTCGGGGCGGCGCTCAGGTGGCCGGGAAATCCAAGATCAAACGGCAACGGGGGCGGCAAATCCTGGCCGCTGGTTTATCGGGGACGAAGACCAGGCGCGGTCGGATTGCTTTAAGATTCGTGCGCCTCCCTTAGTGTTAATTCCTGTTTTCTGTGATCAAAATGCTGCAGTTTGTTAAATACTTTAAAAATACTTAGAGGCTTCTAGAGAAAATTTGTCCAACATCAAAGTTGGATCCCCTGATGTCTAGTTTAATCCAAAATTGAGTTCACTCGATTTGGAGTCCTGGTTAGGGCACAACACTCATTTTGGTGAGGTCTGTCCATAGGGCTAACCAGAGTTTGTTTTGGATGCCCACACCAATCCAGAACTCCAAATGACTTGAAATTTGGGGGGTAGGCTATTCTTATGTATATGAAGGACATATCCAAAAATCAGAATTTTTGGAGAATATTTTTTTATAGTTTTTGGAAAAATTTAATAATCCATGTATGATTCAATTAGGTGTCTTAAACACCTCAAAACCACTCCAAACTTGGATGTGTGGTCTTAGAGAGCATACTAGGTCTCTGGTTAAACTCCCATAATTTTTGGAGTTGATTTGGTAGGGTAATTTTCAAAGTCAATCCTAGGCTCCCTAGGTTAGAGAAAAACTTTGGGTGAGTGCCCCCATTCTTCCACAAAGCCAGTTGGCTTCATATTTGGGGTGCACATCAGCCTCACCCTTGCCAACCCTTGGTCCAAATTTGGTTGCCATTGGAGGTGGTTTACCCTAGTAATTTGCAAGGGGCTAATTGCTATTTGCACCCCAATTAGGCACCCAAAAGAACCCCACTCCTCACCAAATGTTGGTAGGACCTTGGGTGGTCATTCACTGACCTCTGGCCAACACTTTGAGTAGATTGGACTTGGACAAGGTAGGGAGTTTTCCTTGGGCTTTTGTTTTGCTTAAGGGTTAAATTAGGGTAAAATTGGACTTAAGCTAATTTTGGAGTGTGGAGGGGCTTCCTCCCATTGATTGAAGGAGTGACTTTGGTCACTGACTTGGGGTGTATGGGACACCCCAAGGAGCCAATCTTGGATGAGTTGGGCTTGGTGTGCCCTTAAACCCTAGTGGTTAACCCTAGAGTGCCCTTTAGGGCTTTGTGAAGGACATATGAGTGTTTGTCCTTGAAGAAGTGTGTAATGGTATCATCTGAGTTCTATGAGTGTTATAACACTCCCACAAGAAGTTTGGGTGGATTTTGGGAAGTATGGACCTTAATCCTAGGTTAAACCCTAAAGTGGTGCAGTTAGAGGCCAATGAAGGAAGAGGGGTCAAACCTTAATGGGTTGACTTGAAATTTTGGGGAGATGGTCATGGCGACCAGAGAGTACTACAGTGAGAAATTGGTGGGGTTTGTAGTTGCCAACCCTAGGTAATAAATCCTTGGGTAGATTTGTAAATATTTAGGTTTTTGGGATTTAGGAAGAAATAATACTTATTCATTAACCATATTCTGTAACCAATTTAGTTTTGATGCTATTAACTTCTGGAGATTCTACTAGAACCATTGGAAAACTTTTGGAGGTCCAAATTATAAATATTCATATTGTTGGCAATTTTTGGGATGAACAATTTTAGGGTGTTAGTTTTCAGTAATATAGTGAAACCTTGCTGGATAACATTTCATACCATTATGAACCCACAGTAATTTTCTCATAAGTTTTGGATTGGTATTTTTGGTACTTCTAGTTCAAATTGGAATTAATTGCAAATATGTCCTTTGTGGAAAATTACAAATGTAACCTCTATGGAATATGGTCAAATTTTGTAGGGCTGAATATTTTAGTATGAATCATCTCTGTATAAATTTACATAAGGTTTGGAGTTCATATGAGGGTACCTCCTTTGGAAATAATTGAAAATTAATGGGTTTTGGAATTTTTAATAATATTAAACCTTGCTGGAATTTCCTACAAATTCATATGTACTGATTATGAGGTACCCTTGATTTATTTAAAAAGTTTGGTAGGCAATGGAAGTCAGAAAAGTGCACCTGTAGTTCAAACCTTAGGAGGTTGTATTTTTGGAAAATTGCTTTAAATATTAATAATGTTGGGAAAAATACGATTCTCTGGAATTAATCTTATGACATCATGATAGACCTCCAGTAAATAGCTTGGGTCATTTGGATGAAGATTTGGAGTACCTATAGTTGTGAGCTTCATATAATTAATTTGGTCTGCGTATAGTAAAACCGTGAAATTTGAGAATCAAGTGGATCCTTAGGAGGGATGGGAGGTATGTGGTTTACCTAATTTAGTTGAGAAGGTAGGATGGTCAACAAGAAGGGTTATAGATGGTAAAGTGTGCTTGGTGAGTTGAGGGTAAAGTGGTGCTCGGGATTGACGAAGGATCGTCTTGGGAAGTCATAAGCCACCTAGGGTTAATACAATTGTAATAACGAGGAGGGTGTTCTTATGGGTAGATATCAACAACACTAAGTGTCTTGAGAAAAGGGAACTTTGGGGTGTCATCCAATTCAGTTCCTAGTACCGTAGCGAGCCCCTTACAGGGTAACCCTCGGGAAGTCCAAGATTAACCATAAACTGTAAGAGTAAAAATGTTATACAAGAATAACTTAATAATACACACACCCACACCCCGTGGTTACGAGAAGTTAGTTGGTTTGGTTTTACGAGCAGTAGGCTCGGTGGTTGAAGCAGCGGATTACTGAGTCAGGTGAGCTTGTAACTTAGTAGTGTTTGTAGGTACGGACGGGTTGGTTCGGCGAGCCGATGGCTCGGAAGGTTATTGATGGCGGGTAGGTTAGCCCGGTGAGCTTATGGCTTAGAGATAGGAAGTAAAACATGTTGCATGTGCATTGAAGGTGGTGGGTCTTCGGTATTGGACGATCGTTCACACCGACGTCAATACGTTGACTCGGCAAGTGTGGTATTTACACTTAGCCTTAAAAGTCTGGTGGTCCAGCCAGTAAGAGTACTCAGATGCTCCGTGGGTTTTGCGTTGAGGCGTACGATAGTCTTGCACGCTCCAAAAAGGGGGAACTAAAGGTCTATGCGCATAGAGTCGTAGTGAGTGAGTTGCACTTGTATGAACATAGCATAACAGCATACCTCGCATGACATAGCATAAACATTGCATTCAACCAACCCCTAACGTATAAGTCGGTTATGGGACTTCTTATACGGTAGGCCCTGCTAAACGACTCCTTGGTCTATAGGTTTGTATGGGCATTCCTATAAATCAATGGTTACTTTTATAATACTTTACTTGGCATTATACTTACTGCTTACTGCTCTTTATGTACTTTTTAACATGCTTTTACTTACTGCTTCGCTTATTTATATACACCTGTGTAGTTGTAGAATTCATCTTGTCATCTGCTACTGTATTACCCCTTGATTGTCCTCCGCTTCCTCCTCCCCATACGGTGCCTAGGAGCCTTTGGGGGAGGGGTGGGGAATTGGCTGAGTCATGTTTGACTGACGGTCGGTGGACCTTATCATTTTAGGGTTTCGAGGAGACACAGCAACATCAGGGAAACAGGTGCAGCAGGATCCGACAGGGTGGGCCCCACGGCCATGCTACCATTGTCACCAGCCGGGACACACTCGAGTCAGATGCCCCATGACGAGAGGAACCCCTCCAGCACAGCGACCAGGAGGCCGAAGGCGAAGACGTAGACATGGATTGCGAGGCAGCGACCGCAGGCTAAAAGAGAAGAAGCATTCAGTGTTGCAGCACCAATGGAGCTCAGAGTCTGCAGGGATGGGTCAGACTAGTCTGGGTACTCCCATTTCAGTGTCGGTGGCGATTAGCTTTAGTTTTACCTTATGAGTGACTTTGTAGTGAGGACATGATGTGCTGGGCATGAGCCCTTTCAGCCCTTTATTATTGTAACCCTTTGTAATCATTTATTCAGTTATATCTGTGGACATTTACCTTTATAATTCATGTGATTCTGGACTTGAGCTTCTTATTTGTTCATGTATACATTCTTCTTCGTGAGCGAATTGGCCGGCAGGATTGGCGTTTTGTAGTGGCGACCTTCCCGAGCGAAGGTGTCACCGCAAAACGGTGGTTCTGTGCCTAAGACCCGGTAGTTTTTGCAAAAAGAAAAGGGTCTTACAACTGGTATCAGAGCAAACCTCGATCCGAAGAAAAGAAGTCCACAAACCCTGGGCCACCCCGCGCGAGTTTAGTTTGAGGACAAACTAAGCAGCGGAAGCAGTGGTGTGCCCATATGGGGAAATTACATGAAAAGTCCACTTTTAACTGAATCTTCTTAGTCAATTTCCCTTACGAGTGTCGAGTTTTCTTTTGTAGCCTGCGGCGAACCCTGCCCCTAGCAGGGAATACCTTCAGCTGCAAGGAACTCTTTAGATAGTCCTTTAGTTAATGAGTTAGACTTAACCCCACTAGGACACGTGACTTACCTTGACAACTTATACCATGACCTAGTCTGAAATAGACCGTAAGTATAACTTTTGGTGAAGGTACGAGGATACCCAAAAGAGGCTAGAGAAAGAAAGATTGACACATAAGTAGAATGGTATGAGATAGACTCAATCCTCGTATCCGTGACGTGACTACCTTAAGACAACCACCACGACAAACACCGAGGGTCGGATAAGAATTAAAGTTCGGAAGGGACCCGTTTGGGATTGGATGACATATTAACCCTGATAAGGTTGTCATAGAAGGCACCTAGAAGAGTCTAAGGTGTGGAGTATACCAATGAGCCTCAAGATAGAACCCTAAGTCTAAGGTTGTGTGCCCTAAGGATTGTTTGCATACCTAGGACGAATATAATATGGTGATATTGAAGATACTTAGCCCAAAAAAATAGATAGAGGCTTATCTTTTGTTTATTGGGGCGTACCTTTTGTTTATTGGGCAAATTAACGACGGACTTGGATTTTCCTTAGACTTAAGTTAGAAATTTTTTTTTGATGAACACTATGATTTTGAAGTCGATCTTACTCAATGTTACTTGGAAGAAGATGAGATGGTGTAACAGTATGTTCGGAATAATGATCCATAGTATTACTAGGGCAATGGATAAACACCGTTGATCAAATAATAACTTGACCTTAGTTGAATCATCGGAAATGTAAAGTTGCTAGGTCTGGTTACTTAGGGATGCAGATACCCTTCTGGAAGTTGGGAACCGAAATTAGGTCGAGCAAGCTCTAATTATAATTGGAGGTTCTTGTAGTTTGGGGCATTCAGAAGTGATTAACTCATGAATCGTTATAAATCACGCCCTATCATTGTACAACCCGTATTTGGCGAGTGGGTCCCTCGAGTCAGTTGATGGGACAGGGGTCAGCCAGACCATTCGCCCGTACCAAGATAGGAAAAAGGATCCCCAGATTAGTGGGGGTAGGCTGCAGGCGAGTGGGAGCCTGACGAGTGATGCCTCCACGGACCATTCGCTCAGAGGCTTGATCATTCGCCCAGTCAGGCGGGAACTCGGCGAGTGGTTCCCTCACGGACCACTCGCCCAGAAGGCAGTGAGGAGGAAATGACCATAATACCCCTTGTGGTCTGCATATAGCCCTTCAGAACAGCGGAGTTAGGCTATTCGTAGACCAATTTGGGGTGCCTTTAGTAAATTTAAAAGGCGGATTCAGGCTATTTACAGACCAGCCTAGGAAAACTATAAATAGACCCTTAAGGGCACCTTGGAGGAGATCCGATTTTAGAGAATCCTCTCCTCTAGGCTAGTTTTGGTTGGCAGCCAGTGCCCTCCAAGGTGCCCGGTTGAGCTTTGGTTTGGGAGGGGAAGCTCTCTAAGATCTTCCGGGTGTGTGGCGGGACCTCCTCGCTTCAGCCTTGGGTCTATTCCGTTTCCAGCATCCACCGTCAAGAGAGTCTAGTGAGGGAGAAATAAGCATCGGCTACACCCCCAGTGGGTCCGAACTCAAGAGACCAGTTGCTGGTTTCAACATTTTTGGTGCGGTGAGCGTGGACCGTAGCCGGTGAAAGAAAATCCCAAGCTGGTTTCGATGACAGGAGATGGAGGGAATGGTTCTGACTCAGGTCACTCGCAGCCACCCGCGGCGGGAGAGTGGCTGGAGATGTTTGAGAAGTTCAAGCGAGAGGTCCTGCAGACGGTTCTCGCGGCGAGGACCGAGTGTGAGACCCCGGTGGTTCCAGTGGTCCCGCCTTTGCGGATTGGCGAGAACGCCCCGGGGCAGCGACCGGGAAAAGAGGTGCCAGCAGAAGGCAGTGCGCGAGACCTCCCCGGACGGCAGTTGTTCAGCAGTCCGGCGAGTGCTGAGGTGTGTGAGTTGGTCCCGCGCGAGAGGACCACTCGCCGAGCAGGGGAAGGGAGCCCCTTTTGCGAGATGATCCTCTCAGCCCCAGTGCCAGAAGGGTTTCGTGGGCCGGAGATGTCCTACTACACCGGCAAGGAGGACCCAGTTGTGCACCTGCAGTGGTTCGAGGACATGACTTCAATCCTTCCCATGTCAGATTCTTTCCAATGCCGACTCTTCGCAACCACCCTGAAGGAAAAAGCAAGGGACTGGTTCCACCAACTTCCCACAGGTTCCATCTATGCGTTCGATGATCTGCGCCGAAGCTTCCGACTACGTTTCTCGACGTCAAAGAAGAGGAAGAAGGATGCGGAGGCTCTCTTCAAGATCCGGCAGAGGGAGGGAGAATCCCTGGCTAAGTACGTGGACAGGTTCCAGGAGGAGATACACCTAGTGCAGGAGGTGCCGGGATTCGCCCTCCAGATGACATTCATCGTAGGGCTGCGAGAAGGGTTCTTCAAGATGGACCTGAAGAGAAGACCTCCCGTATCCTTCGAGGAGTTGATGGAGAGAGCCGCGGAGGAGATCGAAGGGGAGGCGGTCAACCCCGAATTCTATAAAAGGTTGGCAAAGATGAGCGAGCCCGAGGCAAGGCAGCCAGAAGGAAGAAGGCGAGAGGAGCCCAGGGGCCAGGGGTTCGAAAGACCACCTCGGGTTTGGAGGAACCAGGAACCCAACAACAGGTTGGGCTGGAGGAACCAAGAAGGACCAGCGCGAGGTCAGGATGAAAGGTACCAAGGAAGGGAGGCAGGAGGAGTGAATCAGGGATGGAGGCAGGGTCCCAGACCCCCTAACCCCCCGAGGGAGCAAGCCATGGCGGTAGGCCGAGGGAGAAGAGGTAGAGGAGCAAGAGGAGGAAGAGGAAGAGCTGGAAGAGAGGACAGGGTGGCGTTGCCTTACTGTGATTTTCATCAGGAAGAAGGTCACGCGATCGCCACCTGCCCAGAGTTCTTGGAAATGAGGGAAAGAGGACGGCCACGGCGGCCGCATGCCAGAATTGAGGAAGTGCTTCCAGAGGCAGAAGAGGACCGGTGTGAGGATAGGGCAGATACAGGAACCAGGGGGGGAATCGGGGTGATTTACGGTGGGGTTGGGATAGAGGCCTCTCGCAAGAGGAGCTTCCAGGCCATGTTCCGAAGGGACGTCGCGTCAACTTCCCAGACCCCACCCCCCTCCGAGAAGCTCACCTTCTCCTCAGAAGATATGCCAGACTACGAAGACCCATTCTGCGACGCCCTGGTGATCCAGACGGCAATAGAAAACTTCACGGTCTCTCGGATCCTGGTGGACAACGGGAGCTCGGTGAATGTGATCTTCAAAAGAGCTTTCGACGCGATGGAGGTAGAGAAGAAGAGAGTGCAGGCCTCCGACGGACCACTGTTTGGTTTCTCGGGAGAGCGGAAAGAGGTCGAGGGTGGCGTAGGTCTCCAAGTAACGTTGGGAGGGGTCCCCAGGAACTGTCGGTTCGTCATCGTTGACGCTCCGAGCAGCTACAACGCCATCTTCGGCCGACCCCTCATCAGCGCCTTCCGGTGCGTGCCCTCATCGTACCATCAGTGCTTAAAGCTTCATAGTGGAGGAGTCCAGATCCGCGTCCGAGGAGATGCTAAGGTGGCGAGGCAATGCTACGTAACTGCCGTCAACACCATCTCATGGATGGCGGATGCCGAAAAGATGGATGAAGAGATGGAGAGGCCGGAGGGGCCAGGAGAGGAAAAGGAGAAGGAAGAAGAAGGGGGAGAGGGCGATGCCCGAGAGGAGGTGTTGGAGGTCGCTCGCGAGGAGCAGGAGGTCGAGCCGATGAAGGCGGAAGGAGCTGCAGGGGAGAAGGCCCGGGAGGAGGGGCGAGAAGCGAAGGGCCAGTGGGACGAGCCAGCCCGGCTCGAGCCAGCAGAAGAGGTGATAGAGATGGAGGTTACCACCCAGGCAGGAAGGGTGGAGAAGGTGCGGATCAGCGGGGGCCTCGGCCCGGGGGACCAGAAAAGGATGCTGGAGTGCATCCAAAAGAACATGGACATCTTCGCGTGGAGCGCAGCGGACATGCCGGGCATCGAGGCGGACGTGGCTTGCCATCGTCTCAACCTCGATCCAGAAGCCCGCCCCATCCGACAGAAGAGAAGGGCTATAGCTGACAAGCTCGAAGGACCAATCCGCGAGGAGGTGACGAAACTCCTCGAGGCAGGTTTTGTAACGGAGATCCAGTATCCAGGCTGGGTCTCTAATGTCGTAATGGTAAAAAAAGGCCGATGGCCGCTGGCGTATGTGTGTGGACTTTTCATTGTTAAATAAGGCCTGTCCTAAGGATTGTTATCCCTTGCCTCGGATCGACGCGCTGGTTGACTCAGCCGTCGGTTTTTCTGTGATGAGTTTTTTGGATGCTTTTTCAGGTTATCACCAAATAAGAATGCACCCACCAGACGTCAAAGATGTCTCGTTCATCACCAGGGAGGGATGCTACTGCTATAAGATGATGCCCTTCGGGCTGAAAAATGCAGGAGCAACCTACCAGAAGATGATGGATCGGGTATTCAAGAAGCAAAGGGGAAGGAACCTGGAGGTCTACGTGGATGACCTTATGATAAAAAGCAAGTGCGTGGGCTCTCACATCCAGGACCTCGAGGAGACCTTCGCCACCCTACGCAAGTACAAGATGCGCCTGAACCCCCTGAAGTGTGTGTTCGGGGCCAGCAAAGGGAAGTTCCTCGGGCACCTTCTCACCCCCTGGGGGGTAGAACCTAACCCGGACAAGGTTAGGGCTATAATGGAGCTGGGGTTGCCTCGGAGCGCCAAAGAGGTTCAGCGCTTGACCGGAAGACTCGCCGGGCTGAACAGGTTTCTATCCCGGGCAGGGGAAAAATGCTCTCCCTTCTTTAAGGCGCTAAGAGGCAATCAGAAGTTTGAATGGACGAGAGAATGCGAGGAAGCCTTTCAGGCCTTGAAGAGCCAACTCACCAAGGCTCCGCTACTGCAAAGTCCCAAAGAAGGGGAGGTTCTACATTTATATCTCGGGGTCGGGGCGGAGGCCGTAAGCTCCGTCCTGGTTCGAGAGGAAGGAAAGAAGCAGCTACCAGTCTACTACGTAAGCAGGGTCCTGAGGGAAGCGGAGCTCAGGTACCCAATTTTAGAAAAGTTGGCCTTTGCCCTGGTCATCGCAGCCAGGAAGCTCAGGCCATACTTCCAGGCCCATTCGATCCACGTAGTGACGGACCATCCACTCCGCCAGATCTTCGAAGGAGTGGAGCACTCGGGAAGACTTGCAAAATGGTCAATCGAGCTAAGTGAATTCGACATTACCTTTGTCCCCCGATTATCTATGAAGGCGCAGGTGGTAGCTGATTTCATGAAAGATTTCGTGGCCGAGATGAAGGGAGACGGAGCCCCTCGTCACATTCCGTGGAAGCTGCTAGTGGACGGAGCTTCGGGCAAGAATTCTCTTGGAGGAGGGGCAGTGCTGGAGAGTCCCCACGGAGTGAAGATAGAGCAGACGCTAGTGATACACTTCCCAATCACCAACAACCAGGCGGAGTATGAGGCTGTGATCGCCGGCCTGCGGTTGGCCCGGGAGCTCGGGGTCCATGACGTAGAGGTACTCACGGATTCCATGATAATAGCTTCTCAGATAAGGGGAGAGTTCGAAACAAGGGAACCTGTGCTCATGAAGTATTTGGCAAAAGTCAAAGGTCTCGTGGGGACGTTCAAAACTTTCTCCATCCAGCATGTCCCACGAGAAGAGAGCACTCCGGCAGATCGGTTGGCAAAATCTGGTCCTCGAGCCGGAGGGACCCTGACGGACCTATTCCGTCCTTCGATTGAAGAAGGAGAGCTCATGGAAGTAGAACAACGGCCCTCCTGGAAGGATCCCTTCGTCACCTTCCTTGCAACGGGAAAATTTCCAAAAGAAGTTCCGGACCAGAGGCGCTTCCGGTATAAGTCTGCCTACTATGTGCTCCATGAGGGTGACTTGTATCGGAAGACCCTCTCGGGCCTCCTGGCCCGATGCATCTCGGAGGAAGAGGTCCCAAGGATCTTGGAGGAAGTCCACTCCGGCGAGTGCGGCAGCCACTCGGGGAGCAGGATGTTGGAGGCAAGAGTCGTGAGGCAGGGGTACTTCTGGCCAACCCTAAGCAAAGACGCGACAGCCTTCGCAAAGAGATGCCAGAAGTGTCAAATGTTCGCCCCGCTTCAGCTCGTGCCAGCCCAGAGGCTGAAGAGTATCACGGCGCCCTGGCCATTCGCCATATGGGGAATGGATCTGGTAGGACCCTTCCCCCAGGCCAGCGGGCAGCGGAGGTTTCTCCTAGTCATGATTGACTACTTCACAAAGTGGCTGGAGGTCAAGGTGTTGGCTAAGGTCACCTCCCAGGTAATCCGCAACTTCGTATGGGGGGAAATCATTTGTCGACATGGGCTTCCGCAGGCCATAGTCACGGATAATGGACCACAGTTCGCAAGCGAGGAATTCATCAGCTTCTGTGGCCAGCTGGGAATAGACCTTAGGTTTGCGTCCGTCCACCATCCCAGGAGCAACGGGCAGGTAGAGGCCGCGAACAAAGTCATCGTGAACTTACTCAAGAAAAAGGTGGAAAATCTCAAAGGCAATTGGGTGGAACAGCTCCCCTCAGTCTTATGGGTTTTAAGAACCACCCCCAACACCGCCACGGGAGAGACCCCTTTCAGGCTCTCTCACGGCTGCGAGGCGGTCATCCCCATAGAGTTCGAGATTACAACACCACGGGTCACGATCGCCACAAATGGAGAGGAAGATTGGAGAGCCGAGAACGAGGAGGAGTTGCGGCTCTCCCTCGACCTCATCGAAGAGGCTCGGGATCGAGCAGCCATCCATCAAGAGGAGGTCAAGCGGCGGATGGCCAAGTATTTTGACAGGCACGTCAGGATCAAACAGTTCGAGAAGGGGGGATCTAGTACTCAAGAAGGTCGACGCGGCTGGGAGATCCGCCGCGGTGGGAAAGCTTAACCCCAACTGGGAAGGCCCCTATGTCGTGGAAGAAGCACTAAAGTCTAGGGGGTATCGCCTTCAGAATGCGGAGGGCCAGCCCCTCAGCCACACATGGAGTGGCGACGACCTTAAAACGCTTTTATCCTTAGTACCATGTAATAATGATGTTTTTTGAATAAAAGCATTTTGTCTAAACTATGTGAATGAAGATGATGCTGCAGCTCGCAGGGGAGATCCTGGATGCTCCAGAGGTTGGCCCCGAGCAGACCCGCTGTCCAGGCTCTCATCTAGCTGGCAGGTCCGAAGGCTCACTCGGTGGCAGGTTCTATGTTCCAGAGGTTGGCCCCGAGCAGACCCGCTGTCCAGGCTCTCATCTAGCTGGCAGGTCCGAAGGCTCACTCGGTGGCAGGTTCTATGTTCCAGAGGTTGGCCCCGAGCAGACCCGCTGTCCAGGCTCTCATCTAGCTGGCAGGTCCGAAGGCTCACTCGGTGGCAGGTTCTATGTTCCAGAGGTTGGCCCCGAGCAGACCCGCTGTCCAGGCTCTCATCTAGCTGGCAGGTCCGAAGGCTCACTCGGTGGCAGGTTCTATGTTCCAGAGTTGGCCCCGAGCAGACCCGCTGTCCAGGCTCTCATCTAGCTGGCAGGTCCGAAGGCTCACTCGGTGGCAGGGTTCTATGTTCCAGAGGTTGGCCCCGAGCAGACCCGCTGTCCAGGCTCTCATCTAGCTGGCAGGTCCGAAGGCTCACTCGGTGGCAGGTTCTATGTTCCAGAGGTTGGCCCCAGAGCAGACCCGCTGTCCAGGCTCTCATCTAGCTGGCAGGTCCGAAGGCTCACTCGGTGGCAGGTTCTATGTTCCAGAGTTGGCCCCGAGCAGACCCGCTGTCCAGGCTCTCATCTAGCTGGCAGGTCCGAAGGCTCACTCGGTGGCAGGTTCTATGTTCCAGAGGTTGGCCTCGAGCAGACCCGCTGTCCAGGCTCTCATCTAGCTGGCAGGTCCGAAGGCTCACTCGGTGGCAGGTTTCTATGTTCCAGAGGTTGGCCCCGAGCAGACCCGCTGTCCAGGCTCTCATCTAGCTGGCAGGTCCGAAGGCTCACTCGGTGGCAGGTTCTATGTTCCAGAGGTTGGCCCCGAGCAGACCCGCTGTCCAGGCTCTCATCTAGCTGGCAGGTCCGAAGGCTCACTCGGTGGCAGGTTCTATGTTTCCAGAGGTTGGCCCCGAGCAGACCCGCTGTCCAGGCTCTCATCTAGCTGGCAGGTCCGAAGGCTCACTCGGTGGCAGGTTCTATGTTCCAGAGGTTGGCCCCGAGCAGACCCGCTGTCCAGGCTCTCATCTAGCTGGCAGGTCCGAAGGCTCACTCGGTGGCAGGTTCCAAGTTCCAGAGGTTGGCCCCGAGCAGACCCGCTGTCCGGGCTCTCATCCAGCTGGCAGGTTGGAGGGTCCACTTGGTAGCAGGATCCAAATTCTCTAAGGTGGGATCCAGGAGCATTCGCAGGGACCACCCAAGCGAATGATAATCCTACCTCTCTTCCTGACTGCCCGGGCGAAATCCCCGTCCGAAGCGAATGGTGAGGGTACGCGAGTGTTTCGGGTAGCGGGAAGTCGAAGAGGGGCAACACACCTAAGTCATCTTCGAACACTCTCGCTGGGTGGCCGGGGCGGTTACTCTACGACCTAACGTCCTGGTAAGCCTAGCGAGACGTTGCAGCGAATGATAATAAAGTTTGAGATAACATAAAAATTGAGATTATGCAGAAATTGAGATAGCATAAAATTGTAAAACCATAGATATATCTTTTGGGGGCATTCGCCCAATTCATGGTTACATCAGAAAAAATAAAAGGTAAAAACGGAAAAAGGGGGGGGGGGGGGAAAATACAGAGGGGCCCCCCTCAAGGGTCACCAGACTCCTCCGAAGATCTTCGCTCTCATCCTGGTCGGGTGTAACACCCCAAGTCTGGTAGTTCCGCGAAGTAGGGCGGAGTGGTAGTGCGGCACGTGAAGCAGGCTAGAATTTTCCCTGTCTGCTCTTAGCGCACGATCAGTGGCCTCATCGCGCACGACCAGTGATCGTGTGCCAGCGATCGTAGCGTTAATTCAGAAGAGAATCGAGTTCTGTCTCGGACAGTGCGCACGACCATTTCCCTCTTCGCGCACGACCAGTGATCGTGCGCCAGCCGATCGTGCGCTTATTCGCAAGAATTCAGAGTTCTGTCCCGGATAGTGCGCACGAACCATTGCCCTCGTCGCGCACAGGACCACTGACCGTGCGCCTGTGATCGTGCGCCCTGTTTATTCTGTTCCGCGATTTTGAGCGGAGAAGAAGATCGGGCCGTCCAAATCTTTTGAGATCTGATCCGATGGGCTAGGATTAGATGCTGGAGGCTATTAGGGCTTATGAGAGGAGATTAATCCTCATTATTTTGAGGTGTTTCTCTCTCCTAGGCTAGAGGAAGAAGAAGGGAGGCAAGGAAGAAGAAGGAAGATTTCGCCATTGACGGAGCTCCGGAGCTCCGTTTCGCGAGCCGTTTCCAGATCCGGAGAGTGCAGCCCGGTGCGGTTTCTTTCCCTCCGCGTAGAATCTCGGATCCATGGCGAAGAGGAACACGTCTAGGGTAACGATTCTTCCTCCCGAACTTTGGACTTGTATTTGTCCATTTATTCCTCTTTCTTTGCTTGCATGAGGTATCCTCTTCACCAATGGGTGAAGTGTAGGATTTCCTCAAGTCCTTCGGGACTCCGGGTAGATTGTGTCCGTCCCCGGCATATTGCATGTAGAAAATCCGGTAGTCGTGCGGATTTAGGCATTTTGTGTGAAGCCTATTCGTGGCCGTGAGCCCGAATCGGTGATGCTTGATTTGCGACGTTGCATTTAGGTTAGACCTAGAATGCGTGCCGGAGAATGACTCCGTGAACTCACCTATAGTATTGCGGGAGTTAAGTGTAGGCGTCTTGTGAAGATCCCTACGAAAGCCCCATGCTTTGAGTTTTGGATGAAGGCAAACCTTCACCACGTTATTGATGCGGAGCGTATGTACCTCCCTTGTTGAGAATTCGCGAAGCCTAGATCCTTGTGAAGGGGTTAGGTGCGTAGCGTATATTTTTGTGGAGCACTTGAAGTGCTAAACCCTTACGGGCCGAGGTGAAGCCGTACCCGCGTCGTGCGATAGATCGCGACGATTAGAGCACGGCAAAGCTGAACCGAACCCGTTTCCATGCAGATCGGCGAGAGGTCCCTTCCTCATGAAGGCCGTGTGATCATGGGAGAGGTCGTGGAAGGTGTCATACCTAGACCGACCAAAAGCTCTTGTTTCCCACCTAAGGTTGTGACCCTTAGGGTGGAGTGTTGTGAATTTGATGTTATGTTTAGCCTCATGCGATTTGCTTAGGCGGTTGTGGGAAACCTTCGGGTGAACCCAACCAACATCATGTGCATACCTAGGTTCCCTTCTTTTTGATGCTCAACCTAGAAGATTGATTGTGCTTGAAACCTCACCTTGTGTAGTTGCACTCTCTTTAGATTAGTACTTGTGCTAGTATGGCTTACTTGCAGGGTAGAATCTCCGCCACCCCGGGAAAGGGGTGGGGTCGTTATAATTTGGTCAGCTGTGCTGACCGTTGCTTTGTTTACCGCCGCTTGGTGGAATGTTCTTATGCAGGTGCAGGTGAGCCTAGCGGGAAATAGCGGGCGTTGGTCCTTTTGCTGCCCTTTTGCTGAGTTGGCCCTCGAAGGCCAGCCTTTTTCCTGTTTTCTCATGTATTGCCGGCCTGCGTGCCGATGTATGCTTTTTGGAGTTTTGTACATTGATTTAATGTAAGGCCCTAAGGCCGTAACTCTTATTTCTGGATTCATTCCTATGATAGTGGACATGTCTATTTGAATGGTTTAATTAATGCTTCCGCTTACGTTTTGTACTCTCGTTAGTTGTTACTTTCTGGTTATCACCTTTTACTCCTAGCTAGTGTGGTTTGTATGGCGTGGGGTCCCGGCCGGACCTGCTGTTATACTTTTTGTACTGGCAGGGTGTTACAATTTGGTATCGGACTTAGGCGTCGATCCGTAGTTTAGCGAATTCGGGACGAATTCCTTTTAAGGGGTGGTGCGCACGGGCTGTGCATTCACCTAAAACGACAAAACTAATAAGAATGTCCACTTAGGAATGAAAAAACATACTTGTTTGCGGAACTGAGCGTTCCATGATTGATGTTTGATATGTTTAGGGTCACTAAATTGTGCCTTGCATGATTATAGGTGACTAGAAGTGCTGCGGGGCGGTCTCAACCCCGTAACACCGCTGAAAGTAGTGGGTTGGCTGAGGTGCCAGCGACCACTCCTTCAGCTGAGATGATCAGAATGGTCGCAGAAGCAGTCTTCGCGATGATCAATGCTCAACCGCAAAGGCTTGCACAGCCTGCTACGCCTACTACTGATGCGGCCCCGTAATTGAACCTGCAGTGGAACCTGCGGTAGCACCAAGGGTTGATGCCCTGTGCCAGTAGCTGTAGTGGAACCGGCGTTAGCACCGAGGGTGGAGCGTCAAGTTGCGCAAGTAGTTGCGGGGCGAGCGCGTGACCAACAATTAAAGCACTTCTTGAGCTTTAATCCTCCTACCTTCTCGGGATCTGAGTCCCCAACAGAGGCAGAAGACTGGTTGTCAAGAGTTAGAAGAACTCTGAGGGCGACGGCGACGGACGAAGCCATGATGGTCACCTTAGCCACTTTCCTTCTTGACGGAGAGGCTGTGCTGTGGTGGGAAGAGCAGGAACTGCACAAGTTCGGCGATAGAGACATTACTGAAATAGCAATGGCTGAGTTTTCAAAGTCGTTCCTCCAGCGGTTTATCCCCTCTGCCCAACGCATTGCGTTACAAAACCAGTTCCTGAGGTTAACTCAAGGTGATCGCTCCGTTGACGATTACTTACATGAGTTTACCAGACTGAGTCGCTATGCGGGGGCATTGGTGGAGGATGAGGAGACGAAGACGAATAAATTCTATGAAGGGCTTCGGGACGAGTTGAGGCTGCTCCTTGCAGGCCCTATGACGTTTGGCTTCCAAGTGATGGTGCAAACCGCCAGATCTTTGGAGTTGGACATGAAGAGGGTACAAGCAAAGAGTGTTGTAAAGAAACCCGAGTTTCATGCGCCGACCTCTCAGTCCAAGCCGGACTTCAGAAGGAACAAGCGGAAGTTCAAGCAGGCGGAACCAGCTTCTTCGAACGTTTCGGGAGCCACGACCGCGCGGACTCCTATTACGTGTTTCACCTGCGGGAAGGTGGGACACAAAGCTGCGGTGTGTCGAAGTGGTCCCCCAAAGGCGGCAAATCGAGCGGTGGATTATGCTCGGGCTGCGGAAAAGGGCAAAGCGGCAGAGTCTTCGGCCTCCCAACACATTCCGACTCAGCCGAGAGTCTATTCGCTTGGCCAACAAGAAGTCATACGACAAACCGATGTCGTCACAGGTACGAATTAGAAGTTAGCTTTTACAGCTATTTATATGATTCTTTCGGTTGTACGACTGTATGTGTTATTTGTGTACAATTAGGTTTCGTCCTAATTTTCAACTATCCGGCGAGAGCTCTATTCGATACCGGTGCATCGCACTCTTTTCTGTCCGAGGACTTCGTGGTGCGAATCGGAGTGCCGTCTACCTTTGTAGAGGATAGACTGGAAGTAGTGCTACCCAATGGATCTCGAATGAGTGCGGATAGAAAGAGCCGTGTGAAGGTGCAGATCGGAAGTCAAGATTTCGACTTGGAAGCGTCGTTACTACCGTTAGCTGAATTCGATGTGATCTTCGGCATGGACTGGCTCTCGGAGCAGCGAGCATGCATAGATTGCAACGCAAAGGAGATCACTCTGGGAACGAACACCGACGATGAAACCACCTTCGCCGGTATGCGAGGGGCGAGCAAGACGCTGATGTCTGCTCTCCAAGTGGTTAAGGCGGTGAGAAAAGGCGCCGAGTTGTTCTTCACCTTGTTGGAGGCTTCGGAGCCAAAGCCCAGGTTGTGTGATGTCCCAGTTGTAGCGGAATACGCCGACGTGTTTCCTAACGAACTCCCTGGGGCTCCGCCTCATCGGGAGATTGATTTCTGTATCGAGTTGGTGCCAGGTGCCAAACCTGTGGCCCGCTCACCATACCGAATAGCGCCAAAGGAATTGGCAGAGTTGAAGGTCCAATTGCAAGAGCTGCTAGAGCAAGGCTACGTACGTCCAAGTTCTTCGCCTTGGAGTGCACCGGTCCTCTTTGTGAAAAAGAAGGATGGGAGCTTGCGTCTATGTATCGATTATAGAGAGCTAAACAAGTTGACCGAGAAAACCGATATCCGATTCCTAGAATCGATGATCTATTCGACCAACTGTTGGGGTCGACGGTTTACTCCAAGCTAGACCTAAGGTCCGGCTACTATCAACTGCGAATAAGGGAATGCGACATCCCAAAGACAGCGTTCAGTACCCGCTTTGGGCACTTTGAGTTCACGGTAATGCCGTTCGGTCTATCCAACGCACCGTCGGTATTCATGGACTTGATGAATAGGACATTCCGAGAGTATTTAGATCAATTTGTGATCGTCTTCATCGACGACATTTTGGTATACTCTCAGTCGGAAGAGGAGCATGTAGGGCATCTGCCGCAGTCCTGAGCACCTTGAGGAGGAGTCAGCTATATGCCAAGTTCTCCAAGTGCGAGTTTTGGCTACCGTCAGTGGCATTCCTTGGTCATGTTGTTAGTGGCGAAGGAATTGCAGTTGATCCGTCGAAGATAGAAGCGATCCAAGCGTGGCCTTTGTTGAAAAACGTAGCGGAAGTCCGAAGTTTCTTAGGACTTGCCGGCTATTATAGGCGCTTTGTGGAAAACTTCTCGAGGATCGCACTTCCTCTCACAAAACTGACTAGGAAGGATCATAAGTTCGTTTGGTCGCCCGAGTGCGCACGAGCTTTTGAAGAGCTAAAGAGCCGTCTGACCACGGCGCCCATTCTATGCTCGCCACAAGGTACGGAAGGCTACGAAATATATAGCGACGCCTCAGGAAGTGGTTTGGGTTGTGTCCTAGTGCAGTTCGGGAAGGTAATTGCCTACGGCTCCCGGCAACTGAAGGTTCACGAGAGGAATTACCCGGTCCATGATTTGGAGCTAGCGGCCGTGGTTTTTGCCCTCAAACTTTGGAGGCACTATCTATATGGCGTGAAGATCGATATCTTTACCGACCATAAGAGCCTCAAGTACTTACTAGACCAAAGGGAGTTGAACATGCGCCAAAGGAGGTGGATGGAGTTCCTTGGGGACTACACCTTCGATATCAAGTATACTCCCGGTAAAGGAAACGTAGTTGCAGACGCGTTGAGTCGTCGGGCTCCCGCACAAGCAAATTGGATTTTGATGCACGATGAGCGTCTAATCCGTGAGCTAGAAGAAATGGAGATCATATGCATTGATAGGAGAACGTCTACTTCAGCATGCTTGAACTGGACGGAAGTTCACTACGACCTTGCCGACCGAGTTCGACAAGCATTGGAGTTGGACGAGAGCTTGAAACGATACAAAGCGGAAACCGTTGAAGGGTTAAACGCTGATTTCTCCTTCGAAGACGACCTTATGTGGAAGCAGGAAAGGTTATGCATCCCAAACGTTGGTACTCTACGGGCGGATTGATGTACGAGGCTCATCATACCAAGTACTCGATCCACCCGGGGAGCACTAAAATGTTTATGGATATGAAGAACTGTTCTGGTGGCCGGGCATGAAGAAAGACATTGCCCTTTACGTGGCCAAGTGTCATACTTGCGCGTTGGTGAAAGCGGAATGTCAACGTCCCGGTGGGTTTCTGAAGTCCTTGCCGATTCCGGAATGGAAGTTTGATGATATTTCGATGGATTTCGTGCACGGATTGCCGAGATCGCAACATGGAAACGACGCCATATGGGTGATCGTGGACCGTTTGACAAAGGTATCACACTTCATTCCGAACCGGAAGGATGATTCCGTAGAGAAGCTAGCAAAGCTCTATGTGGATAGTATCGTGAGACTGCACGGTGTCCCTCGTAGCATCGTCAGCGATCGTGACGGGCGTTTCACATCGAAAGATTGGAGGCTTATCCATGAACTGTTGGGCACAAAATTGAAGTTCAGCACGGCCTTCCACCCGCAAACGGATGGACAGACCGAGAGAACCAACAGGACTATGGAGGATATGCTCCGAATGTGCGCTCTAGACTTTGGAAAGAGGTGGGAGGATCACCTCTATATGATCGAATTCGCCTACAATAATAGCTACCAAGCCAGCATAAAGATGGCTCCTTTCGAGCCCTCTATGGTAAGAAGTGTCGTACGCCGTTGTCTTGGGCGGAAACGGGCGATACTAAGCTATTGAAGCGAAAGGATGTTGAAGAAGCAACTTCGACGATCCGGGCTATACGCGAAAGGCTATTGGTTGCCCAGGATAGGCAAGCAAAGTATTTCAACGCCAAGCATAGGAACTTAGAGTTTGCCGTCGGTGACCGGGTTTACTTGAAGATCAAACCGTTCAAAGGGTATCAAGGATTCGACGCTTGAAAAAGCTCAGTCCGAGGTACTTAGGACCGTTCGAGATCGTGGAGCGTGTTGGTGATGCGGCTTATCGGCTTGCACTATCTGCAGAGCTGAGCGGTCTGCACGACGTGTTCCACATTTCAGTGTTGAGGAAGGCAGTGCAAGAGCCTACTCATATCATTGCGGTCGGCAAAGTTCCGGTTGATAGTGGGTTGTCGACGAAAGTCAAGCCTTTACGCATCGAAGATACCGAAGTAAAGCAGCTGCGGAACAAGTCCATTCGGATGGTAAAAGTCCGGTGGGATAACTGCGGCCGAGAGGAGCTCTCTTGGGAGAGAGAGCAAACGATGCTTGCGGAGTATCCCGAGCTATTTCCCTCAGGTAAAGTATAACTGTAATTTATGCTATTACTGTTTCTGGATTTCTGGATTTGGGACGAAATTCTTTTAAGGAGGGTGGAGTTGTAACACCCCAAGTCTGGTAGTTCCGCGAAGTAGGCGGAGTGGTAGTGCGGCACGTGAAGCAGGCTAGAATTTTCCCTGTCTGCTCTTAGCGCACGATCAGTGGCCTCATCGCGCACGACCAGTGATCGTGTGCCAGCGATCGTGCGTGCGTTAATTCAGAAGAGAATCGAGTTCTGTCTCGGACAGTGCGCACGACCATTTCCCTCTTCGCGCACGACCAGTGATCGTGCGCCAGCGATCGTGCGCTTATTCGCAAGAATTCAGAGTTCTGTCCCGGATAGTGCGCACGACCATTGCCCTCGTCGCGCACGACCACTGACCGTGCGCCTGTGATCGTGCGCCCTGTTTATTCTGTTCCGCGATTTTGAGCGGAGAGAGAAGATCGGGTCGTCCAAATCTTTTGAGATCTGATCCGATGGCTAGGATTAGATGCTGGAGGCTATTAGGGCTTATGAGAGGAGATTAATCCTCATTATTTTGAGGTGTTTCTCTCTCCTAGGCTAGAGGAAGAAGAAGGAGGCAAGGAAGAAGAAGGAAGATTTCGCCATTGACGGAGCTCCGGAGCTCCGTTTCGCGAGCCGTTTCCAGATCCGGAGAGTGCAGCCCGTGCGGTTCTTTCCCTCCGCGTAGAATCTCGGATCCATGGCGAAGAGGAACACGTCTAGGGTAACGATTCTTCCTCCCGAACTTTGGATTTGTATTTGTCCATTTATTCCTCTTTCTTTGCTTGCATGAGGTATCTCTTTCACCAAATGGGTGAAGTGTAGGATTTCCTCAAGTCCTTCGGGACTCCGGGTAGATTGTGTCCGTCCCCGGCATATTGCATGTAGAAAATCCGGTAGTCGTGCGGATTTAGGCATTTTGTGTGAAGCCTATTCGTGGCCGTGAGCCCGAATCGGTGATGCTTGATTTGCGACGTTGCATTTAGGTTAGACCTAGAATGCGTGCCGGAGAATGACCCGTGAACTCACCTATAGTATTGCGGGAGTTAAGTGTAGGCGTCTTGTGAAGATCCCTACGAAAGCCCCATGCTTTGAGTTTTGGATGAAGGCAAACCTTCACCACGTTATTGATGCGGAGCGTATGTACCTCCCTTGTTGAGAATTCGCGAAGCCTAGATCCTTGTGAAGGGGTTAGGTGCGTAGCGTATATTTTGTGTGACACTTGAAAGTGCTAAACCCTTACGGGCCGAGGTGAAGCCGTACCCGCGCCGTGCGATAGATCGCGACGATTAGAGCACGGGCAAAGCTGAACCGAACCCATTTCCATGCAGATCGGCGAGAGGTCCCTTCCTCATGAAGGCCGTGTGATCATGGGAGAGGTCGTGGAAGGTGTCATACCTAGACCGACCAAAAGCTCTTGTTTCCCACCTAAGGTTGTGACCCTTAGGGTGGAGTGTTGTGAATTTGATGTTATGTTTAGCCTCATGCGATTTGCTTAGGCGGTTGTGGGAAACCTTCGGGTGAACCCAACCAACATCATGTGCATACCTAGGTTCCCTTCTTTTTGATGCTCAACCTAGAAGATTGATTGTGCTTGAAACCTCACCTTGTGTAGTTGCACTCTCTTTAGATTAGTACTTGTGCTAGTATGGCTTACTTGCAGGGTAGAATCTCCGCCACCCCGGGAAAGGGGTGGGGTCGTTATAATTTGGTCAGCTGTGCTGACCGTTGCTTTGTTTACCGCCGCTTGGTGGAATGTTCTTATGCAGGTGCAGGTGAGCCTAGCGGGAAATAGCGGGCGTTGGTCCTTTTGCTGCCCTTTTGCTGAGTTGCCCTCGAAGGCCAGCCTTTTCCTGTTTTCTCATGTATTGCCGGCCTGCGTGCCGATGTATGCTTTTTGGAGTTTTGTACATTGATTTAATGTAAGGCCCTAAGGCCGTAACTCTTATTTCTGGATTCATTCCTATGATAGTGGACATGTCTATTTGAATGGTTTAATTAATGCTTCCGCTTACGTTTTGTACTCTCGTTAGTTGTTACTTTCTGGTTATCACCTTTTAACTCCTAGCTAGTGTGGTTTGTATGGCGTGGGGTCCCGGCCGGACCTGCTGTTATACTTTTTGTACTGGCAGGGTGTTACATCGGGAGCGTCTTCTCGCGGCGCGACGCCGTCGTCCTCCGGGAAAGGAATCGGAATGTAAAGCTCCGGACTACTTGGCGAGTGGTGAGGCATTCGGCCTCCGGCTTCAAATACCCAGCCTGCCGCAGCACCTGCAACGAGTGCTTGACGGCGCGTTGCGCATTCTCCTGAAGCAGTTGCTCCAGCTCGTGATGGGGGTAAAAGTGCCCCCCATCACCCGGGGCGAGTGCTGTCATTCCAGCTTCTCGCAGTAGCTGGGTCTCGGCCTGGGCGAGACGGACTTTCTCCTCGAGGTCGGCCACCCGCGCGCGGAGCATCCCAGCACTTGTAGCATCCTGAAAAAATAAGTGATCATGATGAGAGGAGTATGGGACGGTCAGTGATAACCATTCACGGGAGTGAAAGTAAATGTACCTCTACAACCGGGCGGCTGGCGAGAAGAGCTTCCGCGGTCTTTAGTTTTTCCCTGAGATCGCTCGCCTCCTGGGATAGAAGAGCCCTGGTCTCCTCGACCTTGGCCAGGTTCCGCGAGACCTCAAGGCTTCGGCGAGAGGACATATGCGAGAGCTCGAAAGCGCGCAGCATAGCCCGGGCGGCTTCGTGGGCGAGAACCTGAGTCTTCTCCAAATCGAAGACCTCGGCGTCCTCCCGGCCATAAAGAGCATACGCCAGGGCATAGGCCTCGCCGCTGGCAATATTGGTCTCCACCCAAGAGGGATGGAGAGTGGATAGCGAAACCCGGTTCGCGTTCCTGTCCCACTTCAGCAAAGGAGCCCCGGAAGGGTCCACGTACTTCTCGCCGTTCGCAAAAGTTACGATGGTCCCGGGCAACGGAGGCGGCGGCAGCGCCAATTTGTCTGGAGGAGCATTCGCGCCAGGCGCGTCGGTCCCCCAGGGTTGAGGGTGAGCACCCGCCCCAGAGGATTCGTCCAGACCCCCTTGCCCTTCGCCGCGGGAGGACAAGGCGACTTCGAGGGAGGAGGGGAAGAAGCCTTCGCCGACTTTCGCTTCCGGCTACTAGGTTTGGAAGAGGACGGCTCCTCCCGGCAAGCATCCGCGGCAGCTTGCGCGAGAGGTAGGCAAAATCCAGGAGGGCGAGGCGGATGAACGGGAAGATTACGCACACCTGCATGATATTGCGAGTGGTTTAGGCGAATGGAGTAAGAATCACAACCAAATGAATTCAAAAGTCTTGGAATCTTACCCTCGCCCTGCGGAATGAACGGGAGCGTGTTGACGTTTCGCCGGAGATAGACAAGGTCCATCCCGTACTGAAGAATGTATTGATGGAGTTTCGCCTCATGCCCCCCTAGGGTCGGGGGGCGGAAGGTCGACTCCTCCTCCTGCACCGGGGCGAGAAGGGTGTTACCTAGGCTCCCGCTGACGAAGATGAAGCGGCGAACCCATTCGTGGTTCTTTTTCGGGAGCCCGTAGTGTTTGAGAGGGCTTAAACCCGAGAAGAAGGAGATGCCGCCGGTGCAGCGGAAGGTATAGAGTTTGCGGAAGACAGGCAACGAGAACTCGATCCCTTCTTCTCGCAAGTAGCTCGCGTACCCGACCAGCATGGCTATGGAGTTGGGGTTGAGCTGGGCGGGGCACAACCCCATAGTACCTGAAAGTCTGGCGCAACTTCGGCCAGATGGGGAGGCGAAAGCCTACCTCGAAGTGCTCTAGCGGGATTGCGAGAGCACAAGGCGAGATAGAGTTCAGGCGCTCCTCAGGCCTGGGCTTTCGCCCCTCGAACCCCCGGGGACGTAGTCAGCGACCGCCGTCAAGTAGGCCTCTTCGGAGAGGTCGCAGGAATCGAACACGTGATTGACGAATGCGCTGGCGCACTTGCCCCTTCCTTCGGCATCGGCACCCATCTCGCGAATGAGAGAAAGGAAAGGAGCAGCAAAGGAGGGAGAGGTGCGAATGCTAGGAGCAAAGAAAGAGACGGAGCGAATGGTGATGTATTTATTACGGTAGTTGAAGGGACTATTTATAGAGGCATTAAATGGTGTTTGGCTTTCGAGGCAACGGGGGTGCGGATAGCAATCTGCGGCAGTCCGGCGCCTCGAAACCCGGTCCAAGTCTCTCTCGCCCATTAATGGCGAGTGACCTATAACTATTCGCTCATCGGCTTTGCGAAAAGGGTCAGGTAAGCATTCGCAAGGCATATCATTCGGCAGTACCAAGGCAGGTTATGAGAGAAGCAAAAATGATCAGGTAAGCATTCGCAAAGCATATCATTCGGCGACAATCAGATAGGCTGAGGAAAGTAAATAGCGATAAATAGAGCATTCTCAGAATCATAATATACAAAGTTATTACAGACAAATATTAATGTTCGACACTCGCGGCGAGGCGGGTAGGAAAAGAAAGAGATTATGGCGTTTGGGGCAGTACTCCACCCAAACCCATCGACCTCGCTTTCGCGACCCTGCTTCTGGGGGCATTCGCTGACGGTAGTATGTCATCATGTTGGTGATCTCGTGGGAAGCCAGTTGGAGCTGGTCCCGGCTCTCGCCGCGTGCCTTTCAGGCGACAGCTCCCCACCTTCGCCCCCCAGTCGCTCCACTGTCGCGAGAAGCCGCGAGTAGTCCCTCCGGAGTTCCTTCAGCTCGCGCTTGATCTCCAGCTTCTCCTCATCCACCTGGCCGGCAGCATTCGCTGGAGGTGTATAAGCTTCCAAAGATCTCCGTGATTCGCTCCTTCAGGGTCACGTGGTCAGATGAGTCACCCAAGAAGTCAGCGAGATCACCTGGGAGGGAAGGGGCGAGAGCCCCCGTCTTCCCCTCATAGTAGGACTCAGGGGGGGAGACCTCCCGATACCCTACGAGATTATAAAAGGATCAATACGATGAAGTTAGTGAATGCGGCGAGGACAAGATAGAGGCCTCACCTAGGGTAGGTACCCTGTGGCCTGAGGGGCGAGAAGTATGGGGGTGTACTTCGGGCAAACCGGCGAAAGGGGGGAAAACCTTCCCTTTTCCGGGGCGGAAAGGCGGGGGAGGAGAGCCTGATCATCCCGCCGGAGGATTCGCGTTATCTTCAGCACGGAGGTGCTGACCCGGCTCCCGCTCGGGGTGGGACCCTCTGCTCATTCGCTGTAACAGAAAGGTCCGCTGGGTTGGGGAAGGCGGAGAATAGTGTCCCGTAGCGAGACGTCTGGGTTGAGGGCTGCAAAAAGTTGAGGGTCAGAAACAAGCCGTCTCAAAGGTAATCGGAAGGATTCCAAAACTTACTGGACTGAAGTACGGTCTCGCCCGGAGGAGGGGAGGAGCCAGGGCCAGATCTGGAGGAGGTCCCTCAGACTCGGGGGTGGCGCCGCGACACTATTCAAGACGACCGCGTGGCCGTCCTCTGGCACCGAGGTCCCCTGCGAGTGGTCAAAACAACTTTGGAGTAAGGTCCGAACTAAAAGGTAAGGTGGGAGGAATTCCCATACCTGGGTCCCGAGGTCAACAGGAGTACGCGCCGGAGATTCGACACGGCCTCGCCTTTCTGGCGATTCAACCGAATCGTCTTGCTCGCCGCGAGACGTACGGGACGCTTGGGTCTCGCTTGGATGTCAGCCAGGGAGCGAATCTGGCAGTTTCGGGGCGGTTGCAACCTGGGCCGCGGCCAGGCGCTCGATCATCTCTTGTGAAAGGGTTTCGCGAAGGCTTATGAGAAGACATTGGAAGTGCAAAAGGTCAAGAGAGAGAAGAAATCCTGAGCCGAAATGGGGAAGTGGTCAGAAAAACCTGACACGGGATGTATATATATAGGATAACGGTGGGACCCACAGAATCTTGCGGGGCCCACTCAACAAGCACTCACCAAATAAGGGGTTGGACTGTTCTTTCCGAGTGGCGAGCCACTCGCAAAGAGCGGGGATTGTGTACAACCCGTATTTGGAGAGTGGGTCCCTCGAGTCAGTTGATGGGACAGGGGTCAGCCAGACCATTCGCCCGTACCAAGATAGGAAAAAGGATCCCCAGATTAGTGGGGGTAGCTGCAGGCGAGTGGGAGCCTGACGAGTGATGCCTCCACGGACCATTCGCTCAGAGGCTTGATCATTCGCCCAGTCAGGCGGGAACTCGGCGAGTGGTTCCCTCACGGACCACTCGCCCAGAAGGCAGTGAGGAGGAAATGACCATATACCCTTGTGGTCTGCATATAGCCCTTCAGAACAGCGGAGTTAGGCTATTCCGTAGACCAATTTGGGTCCTTTAGTAAATTTAAAAGGCGATTCAGGCTATTTACAGACCAGCCTAGGAAAACTATAAATAGACCCTTAAGGGCACCTTGGAGGAGATCCGATTTTAGAGAATCCTCTCCTCTAGGCTAGTTTTGGTTGCAGCCAGTGCCCTCCAAGGTGCCCGTTGAGCTTTGGTTTGGGAGGGGAAGCTCTCTAAGATCTTCCGGGTGTGTGGCGGGACCTCCTCGCTTCAGCCTTGGGTCTATTCCGTTTCCAGCATCCACGTCAAGAGAGTCTAGTGAGGGAAAATAAGCATCGGCTACACCCCCAGTGGGTCCGAACTCAAGAGACCAGTTGCTGGTTTCAACAATCATGGTAGAAGATTTTAACTACAATAATAACT